>CM062212.1:1965000-2410000 GCA_031216445.1 Lateolabrax maculatus | reverse complement strand
TCTCCTTTCCTTCTCTGCTTCTTCCTCTCCTTTTGTTTCCTCAGAGGACACAAAACAAGATTTCTCCCCTTGCTCCTCTCTTATATATCCCCCCTCCTTCTCTTGTTTCCTCCACTCCTCTCCTCTCTTTGTCTCCTACCTCTTGTGTCATCTCCTCCTCTGTTCATCCTTTTCCTGTTTTCCTCTCATTTTTCTTCCCCTCATTTACTCTTCTCTCGGTTCCTCTACTGTTTCCTCCACTTTTCTTTTCCTGTCTTATTTCCTCCTCTTCCTCCTCTTTCCTTCCATCCTCAAGGAAATGCGACTGTGACCTTTCCTGTTTCACAGTTCCTCCTCGCAGCATCATCATCATCATCATGTTTGTTCTCTTTCTCTCCTCTCTTGTTTCCTCCTTTTTCTCGCTCTCTTCCCCTCTTCTCTCCCCCCCCCCCTCGCCTCACCCTCTTCGCTCCTCTCTTCTTCTTTTAACGGCTTTCTTCTTCTTATTCTCCTCTTCCTGCAGATAGAAAGTTTTCACCTGTGGTTTCTCAGCGTTGGCGCCTCAGGCACGAAGATCTCCTCCCAACACCTCCTCAAAGCCTACCACCACCTCCTCCTCCTCCTCCTCCTCCTCCATCACACAGAGAGAGAGAGAGAGAGAGAGAGAGAGAGAGAGAGAGAGAGAGAGAAATCCATATTTGAATTCAGTTATCTAACGTTATTGAGGCCTGTCATGTTGCGGTGGGCTGTACGTTCGATGTTCGGATGGGGAGATTTGGGAGTCGTGTGTGTGTGTGTGTGTGTGTGTGTGTGTGTGTGTGATTTTAAATTATTCATCACCCCCTTGAAATGCAAACGACAGCCGAGGCGAGGGAGCCGCCACGCTATGTAGGTCACTTCCTATCTCGCACGGCCGCGGCGCTGGAGGAGAGGGAGGTATTGAAGTGAAGCGACCGGCTGATGAATCGCCAATCAGAGGCACGCGCAATCACCACCGACAGGAAGAGGAGGCAACGGTGAAGACGAACTCTTCTTCACTGGTTTTCTCTGAGGGATGAACGTCTCTGTGAACTAGAAAGTGGAAATATTACTCCAACAGAGGTAACTTCTACTTTAGTTGAAGTGAAATTTCTCATTTGAAACATGGTGTACTTCATTATTATTGTCTGTTTTTGTGTCATGCCACTGGTGCGAAACCTAAAGAAAACATCCGAGGGTGGAGAAGATCGGTCATTTGCACGAAGACGCAGGCAAAAATGTCTGCTAACTGGAGAGACGACGAGATCTGGGAAAAAGAAGTAGTCTGCCGGTAAAAAAGTCTAAAGAAAGAGAGAGAAGGTGACCGTGACTTTTCCTCTTTCACTTCACCATGTTTACAGGTGAGGAGCAGCTATGTGCTCCTATTGGTCAAGGTCAATATGTCGAATTCAGAGAGAGAAGTCAAAATTCAGACACGCACCTTTTTTCTGTTGGGATGTCATGAGCCTTCCCAAAATCCCGACACCCTGTGTCTGTCGGGTCGGGTTGATTTCGGGCTGATATCGTGCAGTCTGATCCCGGCATTAATAAATATCTGCAGGACTTAATCCCATTAAAGTGAGTTAACTGAAACTCATCAAACATCTAATTGCTGCAGTTTTCCACATAAAAATAATCCAACTCAGAACCTCTTTCACAAGCCAGAATCAATTAAGAATCAAATTGATTTTGATTCTTAATAGTTACAAAAAAGTTACAACAAACTTTCTTGCAACTGATAGTGCAGACAGAACACAAAGCAAATTGTAAAGGCTACGTGATTTCATACAAAGACAATCGATAAGACGCGATTAGACACAACTTCGAATGTTCAAATGAAGTGAAGACAGGCCGGTTTAAAATCATATCAACTTTTGTTGTTCAATGTTTTTTTTGACTGTTCAAGGTCAGAAATGGATTTCTGCCCGACTGCACGTCTGCACTCGTACTTTGAAACTGAAGCATGGAGAATTTGGTGCGAGCCGACACTCGCTCACCTGCTGACGGAGCCGGTAACCACCAGGGGGAGCTGCTTTAAATGATCTCTAACAGGAATGAATGGGCTTCCTGTGACCTCGCTTTCTCTCTCTCTCTCTCTTTCTTTTTTTCCCTCTGTCTCATGGAAAAAGGAGTATTTTCATTCATCTCCTTGGTGGGGGGGACTTCTGTTGTCTCCGTGGAAACAGGCAGCCATTTTAGATTCTCGCAGGGAAGCTGATGGCGTAAATGCGGCTGCCATCAATCAAACTGTGGTTCCCTGTGGTGACGGGGCTTCTGATCCGAGCTGCAGAGAGTGTGTGCTCCCACACACACACACACACACACACACACACAGACAGTATGTATAATACAGTGGATTTAGAGGTAGAGACTCAGATGGTCATCATGGTGGTTAACATGTGCAGGCCATTGATCCACAGAGGGGAAATACATCCTGATAATAGTTTGCATGTTTTATGATTAATCTTTGAAAATACAGTATATTCAATGTCAAATGTATTCATATTCACTATATATACAATTTGCAAATGTATTTTGTGCATGTTTTCCATACGTGTCGACACATTTTTTCCAAAATATATTGTAAGAAAGCAACAAAAATGGTGCAGACTTGACAGTAAAGTGATAAATTAAATGGTGATGTGATGATGAAGCTGTTGGTAAAACATATTAACTCTCCACTGATCAATGAACGAATAACATTTTAGCCTCTTTTAGCTCATAGTTTTGGATTTTCGGGCCATTCTCTTGGAGGGCACCACACACACACACTCGCCCATGTGTCGAGAATATGGTGAAGATCTGACCAGATCACTTTTTTCCAACCTTATTCACTGAAGTCTTTCCCATAGATCTCAATGCAGAGGTCACTTTAGTCTTTGTGACTGAAGCTCCCAACAATGTCACAATGTCAAAGTCACAAGGATCTTTTCCTCTTGCAATCTTGATACAAAATCAGGATCAACTGGGCCGGCTCCGCATTTTTAAGCATGCCACAGAGCATGATTGGATGTTAATTGCTTAATTGCAGCCATGCCGTGCACCTGTGTGGAAGCCTCTGCATTTGTTATGTTTCTCCACTCATTTATTTGGGTTTTTCCTTTTATTTGTCACTGGTCTGTATCTACCTTGTATTTAGGGAGCGCAGCGTCCCTCTCTGCGGGGTTTTGGCTTTGAAAAAGGTGGTTTTTGGGCTGATTTTTCTGCATAAAGAATGAGGAGAAGATTTGGAGCTGAATTAAGAAACACGAAGCCGGAGAGAGCGGCTGAGTCTGCAGGAGGCTGATTAACATTTAATACAGCAGAGAGACTGATAGACAGACGGAGAAGGAGCTGTCTGTGTTCCTGAAGCAACTCATTTGAAATGCCATAAATGAAGAGGAACAATATCACCACATTCAAAGGTCTTATTATGATTTCCTGATACATCATTGTATATCAACAACACTGTACCTTGCGTAGCTTTGGCAACAAAGTATTTCTCTATAACATTAAATGGAAAGACGCTATTGACTTGCATTATTTAAATTGTAATTTTGGGGCTTGACCTATTCTCGGGATAAAGGTCAGAATATGTCAGTCTCTGCTGCTTTAGCTGGAGTATCTTTTAAAATATTCATGATTAAATTAGCAACAATCAAACTTTAAAAACAAAAAAAAATGACGGGAGGAAGCGATTATGGAGTCATAAATTCTTGGCGTGACTCGGTCCTGACTGGAAGCATGAAAGCCCCGCTCACTTTAAACCAGTGAGAAAAGCAGAGGAAACAACAAAAACAAATACAGAAACCTCTCAAGTGAAATAACTAAAACTGTTTTAACTTTGGCAGAAAATAATGTATTCAGAATCTAGACGAGAGAAGACAGGAGCTGTTGAAAAAGTCCCAAAATGTTGATACACTCATCTGAGTCGCCTTCAGTTGTTACCGTGCGCTCACAGCAATAAGCCTCTGAGTAGTAGTGAGTCATTTGCAAATCTTTTTTTGCCCTGAGTTTTGTCTCTTAGGCTGCCCTACTTTATTTATGAATGCTTACAGCCATACCACCCCTGAGCACACCCGAACTCGCATGATAACCAAATTAATTTCAATGTCTTGGTTGAACAACGTCTGACTCCTGAAACCAAACCTACCCTCTTCCTTGTCGATGTTTTGTTTTTTTTACTTCCATAAAGAGCTTTTCAACAAAGCAGCAGACACAACAGCAGCACAACACCCAAAAAATAATCGAAACAAAAACAATTACTGAACCACGGCCCTGAGAGAATCTATAAGAATCTGTTTTGATAAGTGATTTTTGAGATTGTACTCATCAATACGCACATCACGGCGCAGTCTCAGGATCACTTCCATTCAAACACTTATTCTGTAGTGCATATATTGTAAGAGTCTGCCTGCATGTTAGATGTTGATCTTTATCAGTGGATACGTCTGAGGAAAGAAAGAAAGAAAGAAAGAATTTAGGTTTATTTGACTCACTTGATCTACAAAAAATAGTTCAGCAGAAAGTGATAATGGATAAAAAATAAATAGTCTTGTAGAAGTCTCCCATGGACCGACCTAAACACACAGCTATGACTCACTGAGGGAGAATGTTTTTCTACCAAAAAAATCTCATAAAAAAACTGCCTGGCACCACTGAGAGATTACTAAGCTGAAAACCAAACAGTACTGGAGATATTTCTTGTTTCTTAGTCAATCACGACACGCCCACGTAATAATTATTCCTCCTTATAACTGAATCACAGAGGAAGCTCAGGTTCCCCCGAAGCAAATGATGTGAAACACTTGATACTGAGTGAAGAAATGAGCCATAAAACCAGCTAATTTATGCAGAAATATGCAGCTGCTCGTTGGCCCTGTGGCAGACCTCCGAGGACTTCCCTTTGGCTGCCTCTAACCGAGTGATACAGCAGCAGCAGACGAGCGGTTGCTTGTCATTGTTTGTGGTTCGTCAAATTAAGACCACATTTCCCATCAGCCCCGCTTTCGCTCACTGATGAGGAGGAAAAACATTCCAGCAGATTTTCCCTCCAAATCTGATCCGGTCTCCGTTTTAGTCTCACTCACTGTGTTAGTGACGTTTTATCAATGCTAGAACAGAAGCTGCGGCACCTCGGACAGTTTAAATGTGTGGATGAAGATGTATTCTGTGGAGGCAGGATGTGTGTTTGGGATTCAGACTGCCTCTGCCTCGCTGGATCTCAGCCTGCTGCAGACCTGAACAGCATTTTAACAGCCAGCAGGCAGCTCACAGCACCACAGTGTCCCATTTACACCACAGACAGCACTGAGAGCAGAGCTGGAGAGTAATCTAGTACATTTACTCAAGTACCGTACTGTTTTTAATCAATACTGTAGATTAAACTGGTCCAGACTGGTCACCAATTATCACTGCTGTAAGTACAGCCTCACAGAGCTGCTGGCGAGGCTGGAGACTCTCAGGGCTTTATTTAAACGATCTATAGCGCATGTCCAAATCCACTTTTTCCAGTTAAACGGTTCACAATCTGGGTGCAGAGGGGTTGTACTTTGTATCTTAATTAATCAAAGGTGTGTTTTGGGCGTAACGTGAATTAAACCAATCACAGTCATCATGCCTTTTAAATAGCAGGAAAATACTGCGCCATTGACTGGAGACCAGGTTTCTGTTGCCTCGAGACAGCAGCGCGCCAACGGTGCGCCTGACCACACCTCATTTTAAGACCACGGGCAACAGATGGGCGAAAGTACATGTGCTATTTAAACAATGTGGGCGCTGAGCAGGAAAACAAAGACACTTGTACTGCGGTTCAAGCTTTGTGAACAATAAATAAATAAAAACCTTTCTCACGTCCTCCAAACACACCATCACCTGTAACCGGACGACCATGCGATTGATTTTAAAGGCATGTTTTATTTATTTTTATTTCATTTCTAACGCCATAATTTTTCTAGTTTGTTTTCCCTCAGTGACCCTGAATTCCCTCCGACTCTTCATCTTTTTCTTCCTTCTCCATTCCCTTGTTTTCTCTTTCCTTACAGATGTTCCTCGCTCCTCATTTCACTTCCTACTGATTCCACTTCTCCTTTTCTTCTCCATCTGTCTCCATCAATCATCTTGCTTCCATTCCCTCGACCACCTCGCTTTCCTCGCTCTTTTCTTCTTCCCCTCTCCTTCTGCTTCACTCCTTCCTCCCTCTCCTCCTCCCCCTCAGTCCTCCTCTCTCCATTTCTGTCTCTTTGTCTTTTGCCTCGTTTGTTTCCTCAAATGTCCTCCGATTCCCTCGCCGTCATCGTCTATTCCGTCTCGCTCCCCTCCCTCGCCGGCTCTTTCTCCCGCTCTCATCTTTTTTCCCCCCTTCCTATCCATCACGTTCATCCTGTCTTTCGTCTCGTTCCTCCCGTTCCCTGCCTTCTGAAACATCAGCGCTCGCAGCGGGCTGTCGAACCACCCGCAGATTCTACCCACAATTCACCTCTCCTCATAATGAGGATGACGGGCGCTCGCGGTGCAGAGTTCAAACACTGAAAGCAGCAATTAAAAGAAGTTTATGAGTCAGTTTTGGTGAAGAGGTGAAAGCGAGACTGTGGTGTTTGATGCTGCCGTCAGCTGAGTGTTTTCTTCTGATATAAATCTTTTTAAATCTTTCTTATGATAATTCTGACTCAAAGACTTTTTTTTCTGCCTGTGCTTCTGCTGCAGCGTCTGATCAGATTTTTCTGTCTGTTCCTGAACTGTGATCAAAATAAAACAAAAACTGACACGTCAACACTTATCTAATGTACAGGAAACTGTAGTGAGGTAGTTCTCCTTTTCCCACACAGTTCTGATGGAGCCACCAAACCATTTACAACTCAACATTTTTGCTTCATCAAAATAAGGTCTGATTAATTTTGCTGCTTCTGACACTTCAAAGTCCTCAGTTATGTGCTCCTAGTCCCTCTTCATGAAATTATCTTTCAAAACAAACGTGTGTTGATTAAATACAGCATGAACGCTCGCTGTAGTAAGGCTGTGACAACGAACACGGGGGGCTTTAACCGGCATGTAGGTCTTTATTGATGGTTGAATTTGAGGGAGAGTTGAGGCCAAATTGGGGTTATCTTTACTAAAGCTGACCCCGACGTTGTGTATGGTTTTAATCCCTTTAAAATGAAGAACTGTGTCCTTAGGACCCTTCGTCTCAGGTTAAGGTCTGAGTGTGAAGACGAGTTGTGAGAATTAGAGGGATTTTTAGAAGGCTGAAGAGGTGAGAGTCACTGTTTGACCTCAAGTTCCCCTACGGTAGATAAATCGGGGGATTCGATTTTCCCAGTGGAACACTGATGCATGACCATGAAAACATGCTGGTTCTGTTGTTGTGGAGCAAAGTGAAGTAAAAACAAACTACGATGTCGGGCGATATTTCTATTTAGAACGGCCTCGATAGCAGAGTCTATCTTGTCTACAGCGGGCGCCATTGTTGTTATAACTCCTCCTTGGTTCCGCCTGACAGCTTGACAACAACTTGACAATGGCGTTAGTCGTCGTCCCCCACCCCCCCACCTCTTTTACCCCTGCCCCTCAGACCGCCTGAGTCCGCCACTGGGGAGAATATCCAGTACTTCAAAAGAAAGTTGGCATGAAATTAGAGAAATGTTGAAAGAGATGGAGATAATTTGGTGGAGCACATTTTGTTTTATTTTTTATCCCTTTACTCATCTTCAGATCCAACATTTCTGTCTTGGGAGCCCCAGGTTGGGAACCTCTGTGGTAAATGCTGTCTCACCGTGGTGACGAGTTTTGATGTTCGCCCGTAACTTAGATAAAACTTCTGAAGCTTCAAAACTCTTTAAACTTTTAAAATTCAAAATTTATATAAGATTGGCTGCAATGAATAAAGGCAGAAAAAACAAATTACTTTGCTGATTCATATCTTTTTGCTCAGTTCGGTAAACACCGACTCTGTTTGTCTAAGCTTCAAATGCACTTCAGTGTGTCAGTAAGTGGTTGTCTCACCGTTCAGAGAGATTGAGGAGTGTGTTCAGTCTGTTACTGGTTCAGTTCGGTACAACTAACCACAACAGGCCTTTACGAGTTATAACTGTTTATAAAGGCGCAGCAGTCTCCCATCCATTTAGTCCTTCAATCCATTTTATGTTAACTGTATTTCGTCAATGAGTTAATTGCTAGTGTAGATTTAACTGACATCAAACACCACCTCCCACTACCTTTATAACGCCTCATTTTAATCATAAGCTGTTTTTGTCATTTTTTGCAGATGTCGTCTTTGTGAAACATGCAGTTCCTCCCTCCAGTAGCTTCTTGTGTTAGACCTGAAATATACACTAAATACACACACTCAAAACACAGCAGCCAGCCTGGATTTTAGAGGTAAATTCATCCATTATGTTCAGCAAAGCAAGAAATCCAACATCATCTCATAGCTGGAAGCATCTGTTTATGTTTATATATGGAAAATATTCAGGAATCCGACTTCCAGCTATACTGCCTCAGATAATGAATGTACACACTCTCTCTCTCACACACACAGAGAGATGAACACTGATGCAGACCGACAGACACACAGACAAACAGATGCACACTCACTCTCTCTCCTCTGGAGCTCCATCTGTGTAATGACATCTCACGCTTGGTTAGGACTCTGCTGCATAATTAGAGCTCTGGCAGCTGATGGATGGCACTGCAGCACCTCCACCCCGCCGACCTTGGCCTCACCTCGGCCGGGATGAGGTCTGCACGGGTCTGACAGAGTACCTGACCGGAGAAGGAACTGCACCACGGGCAAAAAACAAGACGTTAACTCCCAGCATTTGCTAACACCTTCAGGAACATTCTGACTTGTCACAACAGGAAAAACAAATTTGAGGTATTTTACTTGAGTATTTCTTCTAGTAACTTTCTACTTCTACTCATGTACATCTCAGAGGTAAATATTGTACTTTCTACTCCACTTCATTTGTCTAACAGCTTTACTTACTTTTCAGATAACAGCTTTCCCTCCCCTTCATGTCCTGTGGAAACCTTGTATCTCCAAATTTGGTGATTTTGAATGTTTGTGATCAACTGAAGGATGAAATATTCCTTTATGGGTTGAAAATATTCTCCTCCTCCTTCAGCGAAATAAATTCTCAACTCTCACAGGACGGCGATGCTACAAACACCTGATGATCTTATAGACCATGATGCATTACTGCAGATTAAACTAGCCAACAGGATATAAAGGAGTTAAAATGAGCTCAACTTTAAACATCTACAGCAGGAAAATGCATCAGACACATGAATGCAGCAGGAATATTAATCCAGAAACATCAGATATGATAAAACATGACAGGGAGGATTTTTGTGCACAATGACTTCTTTCTGTACAGCTGCGTAGTTTTTTTTAATCAGACAAACAGGAGGAAATAGTGCATTTGTTAGGGACTATTTTCAGTGGCGGATTAATCCACGATTAGCTCTGTGGCTCAGAGGAAGAAGATATATCAGGCTGTGATACTCACACACTTGTTAGTAATTCATTCAGCGTTGATTTATAAGAAAAATGTAGAATATCATCAGACTTATCTTTTAATAAGAGGTCACATGTTTCATATGATGGAGACTCACGCTGTAATTAAACTATACTCATTAAGAAAGTTAAACTTCACCTTTCTGTATTTCAACGCCATCCTGGAAACTGTCTCTTTGTTTTCAGGCAAATCCCATGAATAGTCAATAAGTTCAATGTATTTCCATAATGAGTTTTACTTTCATGCCAGTATTTTAAATTTTTTTTCCTCTCTTCTTAATCAAAGTAGGCGTCATAATTTCCAAACACTGGAAATCTCATTTTGGAGTGAAACTTTAGAATCGCAGAGATGGCTGCAGGGATGCAGAGCACGCCAAACTTTCAACGAGGGCACAAATTGATTCATATGTTTCTGTCCACGATGCAAATCAGCAGGGAGGACGAGATAATGAAGCCCCAGATGACAGGAACCTGCCAAGCTGCTAATAGCTGATACACTGATCGGTTTGTATACAGAAGGAATTGATCAGGCTCCATGACAGAGAGGTCTGACTGAGGCCTGTGGTGTGTTCACTGACCTGACTGACCAACAGCTTCATCCATCCACAAGCCCAAAAGCACTAGCAGTCCAACAGGCTCAATACTTAAGGTTTAAAGGGTAATTTTACCAAAATTACCAATAAAAAGGGTTGCAAAGGTTGCACCAAGATTTAAAATATAGATATTTTTTTTGTATAATTGATCAAACTAAGAAAGTAGAAATAAGAGATGTTTTAAATATGAATCTGATGGTTTGTTATCGAGCACAGAGAAGGCAGGTTTTTTATTCCCTCCGACCTCTTGAACTTTCTGATCCCACTGATAAACACATCTTCATCTGGAGAGAAGAAACTCAGTAGCTGCTGTGGTGTTTGGTTTGTGAAAACAAGCTGAGTGAGAAATCAGGTCCTAATGGGAAGGAATGACAATCCTTATTTAAGCCCTCCTTTAGAAAACCAGTATCCTCACCAAAACGCTCCTTTTTCATCATATCAAACTGGTAACAGAGAAGGTGGGGGAGCTGGTTTCAGAGCCAGATGAAGACAGCTGTCATGGAAACAGACACCACTTTGTTCATCTTGGCATCTTCGAGTGCAACTCTTTTTTTTGTGCCACCTCCATGTTGTGCCACGCTGAGCTGTACTTCTCCTTGATGGCAGATAAGAAAGGAAGCGCCTGTGTAAACACCGTCACTGGACTGGAGGAAGAAATTATTTTATGATAAATGCTGGAGATCAGTACAAGGGAAAGTTTTTCAAAAGGTTCTTCCCTCATGGTAGTAGGTTCTAAGATAAAGATACTCAAAAAACCCAAATGAGCTGCAACTCAACACTGCCTAAGCAGCTGGGACATGACCTCAGAGACTCAGATATGACCTCAGAGGATCGGACATGACAGCGACTCAGACGAATTAGAAATTAACTCAGAGACTCGGACGAGGCCGCAGGGACTCGGGCATTACCTCTGCAACTTAGACAGGACCTAAAAAACTCAAGACATCGATGTCAGAGACTGTGGACATGACCCTACGGACTTGGATGTGTCCTCAGCTACTTAAAAACATGAGATCAGCAATTCAGCCATGATGTCAGTAACTGTACATACGACCTAAGCAACTTGGAAAAGGACCTCAGAACCTCAAGCGTGATGTGTTGGACTTGCACAAAGTCGCTCACATGACCTTTGGAGTCTTGGACATTAACTCAGAGACTCAAACATGACATCAGCGACTCCAAATGTGACCTTTGTGACTTTGAACTTTAACTGTGAGACTTGAACACGACCTCAGCAACTTAGACACAAACTCACCAACGCACACTTGAGTTCAGCAACCTAGACATGACCTAAACGAATAAGACATACCTCAGCAACTCCAGACATGATCTCAGCAACTTGAATAAGAACAAGTTAGAAACCTGTTGGGTGTGGTCAGAAATGTGCTTTGTCGCACCTGTATCCACAGTGCAGGAACGTGAGTAGATAACCCACTGGAGTTCAACAAAAACAAGATTTTCAGGGGGCGTTAAGCTATTCTTTAACTCAATGACTCGCATGTGGCCTTTGGACAATTTGAACACATCCTTGGCTGGTGAGACATGACCAGAGTGACTCGTAACTCCAGACATGACCTCTGTGAGATCGCTGTGACCTCAGGCAGGACCACAGCAGCCAAGATACAACCAAACATCACCATGACTTTGATCTAATCTTTAACTTAGTGGGAATCAACTTGGACTTAAGCGACTTGGCTACAACACATGAAGTGCTGCACAGTCTGGGCTTATTTTCTGTCAGGCAGCCGAATGTCCGCATGAAGTTTTCTTTCTTCCCCATCACATCTGCGAGCACTTTAGCGAACATCCCCCGCTCAGTGTCAGACGGTTTGTGGTGTCAGGAAGTTCTTCAACCCCGGCAGAACATTATGGTTTATTTTAGACACTGTTGGTCTAAAAATTGACAAAACCTCTTACTGAAGTGTGAGCAGGATGTTTTTAATGTCTGGTTTGTTAAGTTTCTTTACAGTTTGCTCGGTCTTCTTCCCCTGCAGCAGAGCAGCAGTGGACCAATGCCAGAGCTCAGTCTGCAGAGGAGACGTGTATGTTGAGGAGGAGTGCTAACGAGGCTCAGCCAGCTAGAAGGTGAAGCTGCTGCAGGTTGACCTTTGACCTCCGAGAGGCGCTCTCTCTCACATTGGGTTGCCTCTGGCGGGGTCGTGGCGCCCCACGCTCGCCGCGAGGCAGCGGTCGGGGTCAGAGCGAGGAACCCCAAGCCTCCGTCCTGCTGTTTCCAACATCGACACCGACCAATCGACCGGCTGCAGGAGGACGGAGGAGGAAGAGGAGGAGGACGAAGGGAGGAGGGGTGAGTCTCTAATTTCTCTTTCACTCACTTGTTTCCATCAGCATAAACAAATTATTTTTTACAAACACATACAGTAGGTCTACTGGAGGGAAGGCGACGAGAAGCAGTGGTGGAAGAAATGCTCAGATGCTCAGATGCTGTCTGCAAAGTGTACTTAAAAGGTACCAAAAGTATTAATTATGCACAACAATTGTGATGTTTGATGCGTTGTATTATACATATTTATACAAAACTATATTATAGGATTATTACTGATGCAACAATGTGTTAGTAGCCTTTAACTGTCGTATTTGGTTAAGGTTGATCAAATTTGAACTACTTTATAAACTGTCGGGCAGTTAAATCATTAAAATCCTCAATTTCATGAAGACATTTCTGTATATAATTACATCATAAAAACCTTATTTTCCCAAAACAAGTGAAAAAATCAGTAAGTGCAGTGAGAGCATTATATTCATCCAATTCTTGTTTTATATCAGTTTGTTTAAAATGCTGTAGAAAGAAGTGTCTGTAGCTTGAAACAAGGAAGAATGAATGAAACTTTGTTTTGGGAAATAATTGAAAGAAGGATTTTGCATGGGTTGGAAAATGTTTTCACAGTTTTAAAAACGAAAATTGAGACTCAATTACAGACTAAAATTACTTGATAAAGAGTTTCTGTGAACTGAACAATGCATAATTTACGGTCGTTTTGTAGGAAAGTGGTATTTGATATTCGCCTTGGAGGAAGGAAGAGAGAAGGAAACAGACATGAAGAGAGAGGAGGTGGTGAGGAAGGATGGGGGAAATAAAAAAATAAAAACATACATCACACATTAGGCTCCACTACTTAATATTTTGTCTGGATCAAATGTCCAACAGTAATGTGAGAGGTGAATTATCATCAACATCTCTGCAGCTCTACGCAGATTTTTGGCTGTTTGCTAACAAGTCGCCATCACAGCTTTATAAAGGTGGTGGGGAAAAATGAATAAATATAAATACAAATAAATTTAAGCAACTTTAACATACGGTAGTTTTTCCTCCGACTTCTCCAAGCTCAGCTGCTGCAGTCTGAAGGATCCGTCGTCACTCATCTCTTCACGTATGCTTCCTGGGTCTATTTCTTTGTAGTTTTGCTTGATTGACGTGCCTACAGTATATGTTCCTTGTTCTGGTAGCTGCTGAAGACCCAGTAAGGCTGAAATGTTGCCGGTTCAGTCTAATGAAACACAAAAGATATTTATACTCTAATTTTCCTTTACAGAATCTGCTGCCCTGCACCAGACCTAAATATAGGACGTGATGTGCACACAACTACCTTCCTGTGATATTAGTTAATCTATTTCTATCACAAACAATTTACTTTTATTTCAGATGAACATGATTACCATATTATGAAAGCTGGACGAAGTAAATTTATGTTGCCAACACTGCAAACAAGAGTACTGAAAAAAGGGAAGATCTTATTAGATGTCTCTTTAAACAGAAAGTCCCGGCTCAGTCTCCCTCTAGTCGCAAGTATTTAATGCTAAAGTTTGGTTTACTTAACATGCTCTTTATGTTACATTACTTACCTGTTAAGGGTTTTCTTGTTGGAGCTTCTTGTTGTGCTGTGTTGTTTGTTCATTGTTTGTCTGGTTTGATGTGAGTTGGTGTTATGGTGCGCTGGAATATGATTTTATCCGTTAATGTGGTGTGAGATTGGATCCCAGGAATTAAAGCCTCTGTTTGATGATGCTAAAGGGGATCCTAATGAATGTAATTAAATGTTCACTCTATTTCCACTAGGAGGTTCTGTTTCGGCTCTACCCCGTACGAGATGATAGGAGGCCTGCTTTGAACAGAGTCGATCTGGCAGTTATTTATAATGAGAATGTTTTGTACTGAAATATCGTCATTTTCATTCTTCATTCCTTTCATGGAAACAAGAATAAATCAAAGGAATACCTGCAGAAGTTTCCCATATAGACAGCTTCACTTTAACTCTTAATCAATATTGTTTAATGTAATAATGTTTACTGGTTTACAGTCTGCTTGTGAGACTGGGAACAGGCATCTCCCAGTTTAATTTAGTGACAAAAAAACTGGATTCGATACACTTTCACTGTAATAAACTTATTCCCAAACAATATTCCCACAGCAATGATGGGTATGAAACAATATGCATCAAATGTGTCAATCAGTATTCAAACAGATCTTTAAATAAACCCTAAATCCTTGTGTGTTTTATCTTTCTCTGGGGTCTAACAATGAGCTGGAGTGCCTCCTGCTGGACGATTTACTGTATTACAACTAGACTGAATCATTTCTGCTTCTCATTGAGTAATCAAACTTAAATATTTTCTTTTTTCCTCCACATCCCCACTTCCTTCCTACACAAACTCCTCCTGTTCGTCTTCTTGCTTTCTAGCTTCATTGTCCACCTCCTTATCTCTCCTCCTGTTTGAGTTTAATTTCCCTCTTCATATTTCTCATTTCACCCTCCCTACTCTTCCTCACCTCTGTCAACGATTCTTTCGTCTGTTTGGCCGCCGTCTTCTCTCTCTCTCATCCCTACTCTCCTTCTCCACCTTGATTTCATGCTGCATCACAAAATACAAAAAAAAAAAAAAAAAAGGGCCAACTGAAGCAGAAACACTTTATTTAGAGGGGAAAAACCGCCTAAAAACAACATTTAAAAAGAAAAAAACTGACAGCTTCGCCCCTCTGTGACTGGGGTTTGTCACAAACGCTGAAACAAAAACAAACCTCCGTATCGAAGCAGCCAACCACCTGACGAACCCAAAAACACACCAACAGTCCTGCAGCAGATCTCTAACTGCAACAGTCTCTTTCTTCACGCTGCTGCTGTGAAGGCTTCACTGCTCCTTCTCTCGACAGTCTGTCGGCCTCCTCGTTGCCTCTGTAGCCGGCGTGACCTGGAATGTGCATCTGGAGGAAGACGGGGAGGGAGGAGGAGGAGCAAGAGAGAGAAATCATTTTTCTGACCTGCAAAAGCATATCCTCGAGACGAAGCATCTGGTGTTGGAAACTCCAGTTGAACAATCTTAACTTCTGCAAAGTTTTGTTTTCTTGGTCGTCTCCTCTGTCTCTTCATCCGTCTCAACACCAATGAGATGGTGGGTGATGTCGCGCTCCCTGTTGCCCTTTGACCTCGTGTTCACAGCTGAGGCTTTGTGCCACATTCATGTCATATGGGAGTTACCATCAGTTTTCAACTTGTTAATACTTTTGATGAACTGGGAAACTCATTTTTCTGAAAGCAGCGATGTATCTCACTTGGCATTTAATAAAGAAGTGCCTGAAGATCCAAACTAATAATACTGCCTGGAGCCTGCTGAAGTCTACTCTGAAACCTCTTGAGTTGTCAGGTGACATGAACGCTTGCAGGTCAAAAACAGTCTTTACATCCCGCATAACTTCTATTTCACCGTCTCATTTGAGTGACGTCTACCCTTATTAAGTGTGGAGCCTGTCACATATTCTGTACAAGGAACATGGGCAACACTGCACAAGCAAATAAAAGCTCAGTCTGAAGCATTTCAGGGCACAATTTCCAACATTTAACTACAAAAACAACAAATTAAAGCACTGACACCTCCTGCTCACTCTAAATGTCAGGTGCCCATAGTGCTCCTTGTGGCCATTTTTTGGTGTGCATTTCCAAAGGGGGAGCTAGACAATGTCACCTCCTCACAGCAGGGGGCGCTAGAAACACTACTGTGCATATAGGATGACAAGTGGCCAAGAATCACCTGCCAGTAAGTCTAAAACCACATACTCTTACAGTGTCAGTGAACACATCACAGGTACTTATCTAACAGTGTTGTCTTCCTGTGGTCTCAAATCTTTTTATTGGTGTAATATTAATGAAAAAAAAATGAATTTAAAGCTGCAGGCTCACTGCCGAAAGCTTTTATGTCTGCCAGTATACAGAAATCTGTAATATTACATATATTTCTAATATTATGAACTGTATATAGAATTAGTGAATTATCTGCCAGAAAGCAGGGAACTGAGTGACTCGTCTGTACAGCAACGTGATGCAGGCTGATATTTACCCAGACCACCTCCAGCTCTGCATTCAGTCTGTCCAGCTTCACAAAGTCTTCTTTGTTGATGATCGGACCTCCTGACTTCAGCCTCCAGCCGTTCAGCTTCCAGGTTTTCACCCAGCTGGTCACACCTGCAACACACACACACACACACACACACACACACACACACACACACACACCTTAAAAAAAGAAAGCTCCACAATGGAGAAATTCAAAAACCTGTACTGTCACATGTTGGGAGATGAATCAGAGTTTAATCAGAGTTTAAAATAGCCCGTTTCATGTTCACAAAAGCCACTGACCGTTGATTGTGAACTTGCTGTCGGTGTAGAGAACCAACTTCTTTATGTTGTTCTCTTTGGCTTGTTCCAGCGCTTTGCAGGCTGCCTGGTACACACACACACACACACACACACACACACACACACACACACACACACAGTGAAGAGACAGTTAGTCAACCTGGTTCCCTCTATTAACACACTGTTTTATCCTTGTTGATGCACGACATCTAAATGTTTCCACAAATTCTGTACAAGTTGTACTTTTTTTAAATACTTATGGGGTTTTCAAACACATTCTGCAGACTCCGAGGTTATACAACACTTATACAAACTGATATTTCTCTCTGCAGGTCAGTATGAACGTTCAATGTAACGTGCAGCAGCTCAGGATAAAAGTAATTTTTTAAGTTTAGTTGAAGGAAAGCAAACAGTGGGCTTTGAGTCTGTTCTGGTCAAAACTTCTACATCTAATGAAAAATGTTCATGGTCAATTCAAACATTCATAGATTCAAATTTAGGACTGATTTTTTAAAAGTCTTAATTATTTGAAACATTGTAAGACTTTAAGGACCTGCAGGCCCACTGGTTTGAAACACTTATAATAAAAATAAAACCATGACTTTAAGCTCATCATTTAATGTCTCTGAAATGAAAAATGTGTCCAATTAACATCAGAGAGCACTTTAAGTTTTGGATGTGACACGCAGGTGATTCAGAGCTTTCTTTCTCTTTGTATAAGAATAAAGATTGTTCTTTGGCATGTTGAATAATCACTGCAGCCTCTTTCATTTCTGAACTGCAGAAGTTGAAGCCCTTGCTGAGATGTGATGAGGGGATTTTACCTGTATTTCTGCGCGCTGGTTGGTTTGTCTTCCCTCCAGCCGACCTGCAACATTTCTGCAGGAAAGCAGCGATAAACGTGACAAATGAGTGGCTAAACTTCAGTTACAGTCTAAAAGGTGCCTGTATACAACGTGGGTGTGTTTGTTATCTCACAGTGGGTGGTTGTCGCCCCAGTACACGCCGATGCCGGCTCGGGCGCCTTTCTGTCCGTTGGCCGAGCAGCAACCGTCGGTGTAAACGACCACAGCGTCACCTGAGCAGAGGGAGAACAGAGCGACACTGAAAATACCCACATTTCTACTCAAGTTGGACAAAAATGAGTTAGAGCTCCTTATTAGAATTCATGTTTCACAGTTCTCTCATGTCCACAGATGTTTGACCGTCTTACCCATGTACGTGAAGCCGTCTGTGCTTTCTGAAGACGAGCTTTCTGACTGTTTGAATCGTTTGGGATGGGACTCCGCTTCAACATCTGAATGACATCTCTTCTTTCCAAGAGGTATGTACTCCAGAGGCTCCGGGCCTCTTTTGGGAAGCAGATTAACCGCAGACTCGACAATCTGATCCACTGAAATTACAAAATAAATAAATAAAAAACCAGTGTTATATTTTGCAATTTGAGAAATGGTTTGTTAAATGCTATTGTCTTATTTTAGTGATTGTTTGGAGGTTTTTAGCCCTGATCCAGAACCGTATCAAGGTCCTGCATGGTTATCTCCCAGAACCTGGATATTTCAATCAAAGATTCGCTCATAATATTTGTTACGTAATGTTGAATGTACAAACTCAGCAGATGGCAGGAAATCTGCTATACACTGGGAAATTTTTACATCAAACAAGTGTAAATTAACAAAACTAACAGATATCCATGCAGGACTGCAATATGGTTTATGCAGTCCTGGATCAGGGCTAGGAGGGACTGAGGTAAGTGTCTTCCCTATAGACAATAAAGCTGAACATTGGACTTTTTGATGGATTAACCTTCTGCTAGAATCAAAACTACCACCTTTTTTTTTTTTAATGCCGGGGCGTCTCAGATCAGCCCCTGCTCGAGGACGGATTATTTACAACCTCTAGAACGAGTTGTTTTTTGGGGGTTGCGCAGAAGAGAAGCGCCGCATTGGTCCGGACCAGCGTACCTTTCTTCACATCTGGAACTGCAGAGGGTTCGACTCCTCTCATGAACGCCCAGGCGTCTTTCTCTGATGCAAACTTCTTGAAAGAGGCGGCTGGAAATTTGTCCACCTGTCTCTTACATTCATCCCTGAATCACAGTGAAAAACAGGAAACTAATGATCAACTATTTGTTAAGAAATCTGAACAGGAATCTTCCCCAAAAACTCAGAACTGTATCTTATATTTTGTTGTTTGTTTCTTTACTCATCCTATTTCTCATTTTTTTTGTCATTTCTTCCAATAAAAAAACAACATAATCTGAGTTTGTTGCACCAGATCTCAGATGTAAATTTGACAATTTTACATCTCCTTGTTTTTCAGCAGCATCTTAACACCTTCAACAAATCATTAGGTTCCGTTGATAAAAACTTGGCATATCGTCAGATATGTTGCACAGATCACACGAGGTCATCCTTTAAATGTGGTTAACGCCGCTCAGCACCGCCCACCACTGCCTGTGTTTTGATGGATAAAATGAAATATCATTAAAATAAGCGCTTGCTCATGTATTGCTTCTAAGCCGAATGTAAGAGAGGATTGTTAGGATTACAAAACACTTTTAAATTATCTTTTAACTGGCGTGTTGTTTTGCAGAAGATCACGGAAACATTAAACCACCAGATAATTGAATGGAGCTCGGCACGCACCTCCTCTCACTAAAGGAAACGCACCTTGGGGGGATTAATGACTTTGTTTTTCTTGCAAACCGAAATGGCAGACATGAAGACGCAAACAGTCTCACCACGAACTGTAGACTCCCGGTTTGATGCCTTTCTTTACTGCGTAGAAAAACTTGCCCTTCGCCATGTCGTCGGCGGCGCTGCAAACGGTCCTGCGTGTTGCTCTGAGAAGCCCAGTCAGCCTGAACATCACTGTCTGACGAGGCACCGCCGCCACACGGAAGTGGCTGACATCGTGGTGTTGATTAAACACAGTCAAACATGATTAAATCCGACTGGTCAGCGTGTGTTTTTGCTGCGAAAAACCCTAAAAATGGAGGATAAAAGGATGCCAACACTCGTCAGTACCGTTGTTTGCTGTGAATCACAAAAAAAAGAAACATAAACACCAAAAAATATTCCTAATAAATAGGACAACAGCTCTCTTTTAGACTTATATATCCGGAATAATGCGTTAGTTTTAAACCTGTAAAATGCTGCAAACAAAAGAAATCTAAAAGTGATGTTGACAAGTTCACTTCCGCCCTCGTTCTCGTTCTCGCACAAGATCTCGCGATGTTTTTAGCACCCCGAGGACTCTCGCGATAACACCGAGGCGCTCCCGCATTGGATTAATACAACTCTCGCGAGGTTCCGGTCTCTTCCTTGGCCGTCGTTGACAGAGGTTAGTCGTGCCATTTTCCCCCGGACTCGGTTTTCTAGTCCAAAATGTGCCTTAATGTCGCTTATTTTCACAGTTCGCCCATCGTAAGGCTTCTTAAGTGTCTGATACCTTAGATTATGTGGTCTGTGGCAGCGGATGGCCGTTTTGTGTCGCTAAATGAAGTAGTAGTGGAGAAGCAGCGGGGGCCGGGTCGGTGTACCGGGGAGCCGTTAGCAGGCCGTGCATGTGTTCAGACGGCAGCACACGGAGCAGCATGGACACGTTCAGGCCTTTTACTTTATATTAAACTGGTTCCTGCTGTTCGGCGGTAAAACTCCTCTAACTGTAACTGTAGCAGAGATAATCCAGGCGGTAACTTCTTCTAGTTAACGTCCAGTCTCTCGGGCGGCTGAGAGTTTGGTTTCTGTCTCTTTGTGGCTCCAGGTTTCTGACTTTTTGGTCTTTTTAAGTAATTTTTTTTTATCCAAAACTGCTCCAGCACATCTGCTCTGTGTGTGAGTCAGTTAGCCTTTAGCTTAGCGCGGTACATGCTGGTTTTGCAGGAGTTCTGACGTCAGTCCAGGTGTGTTAGACAGAGCCAGTTCACCTGTCTGTGTGTGTGTGTGTGTGTGTCTAATCATATGCCTCTTATTTCTCTTCACAGAGACAAAGGCCATGTTCAGTACCAGCGCAAAAATAGTGAAGCCCAATGGCGAAAAGCCAGACGAGTTTGAGTCTGGGATCTCCCAGGTAAGAGGACCGGGGTCCAGGTCGACCAGCGATGTGTTTACTTTGATTTAGTTCTTGTCAAGCAAGACGGTGGGACTGAGATTATCACTGATCGTGGCACGTAGAGAGTCCAGAAATTTAGATACATCGCTGTTAAAAGTCCACATCAACATGTCACACAACTGATTCACTTATAATGAGGTCAGTATTTTAAGTAAAATGCAGTTTAAAGTTAGTTAAAGACACATAATTTAGATCCAGCAGCAGGAGTTTTCCAGGGGTCATTGATGGGGTTTAGGTTGGGTGTTGTGTGAAATGCGTGTACGTGAATTTGCCTTTGGGATAGTAAGATTTACAACTAACAAACATCCACTGGCCTTGTCAAACAACCTCGTAACTGTTCCTGCGTAGGAATCAGGTTCTGATCAGTTGCATGTGAACCAGATAGAAACTGTGTCCGTGAGATGTTTTGTGCTGATTTTACTCGTCTGTCTGCAGGCTCTGCTCGAGCTGGAGATGAACTCAGACCTGAAGGCTCAGCTGAGGGAACTGAACATCACTGCAGCAAAGGTAGGAGGCTTAAAGCAGAGACATTTCCATTCATAGCAGTCTCTCTCTTATTAGTTTTAACAGTTCACATAGATCAAACCATCTGCTACTCATTCATTTTGAAGCTTGGGTTGATGAACTGTCTCTTAAATGTAAATGTGGATATCCAGTCCGACGTGGACATCCAGCGAGTTGCTCTCCTGGCTCTGTCCTGGTGGCGTATGGGAGCGTAGCCTCACGGCTGAGACGTACAGTCCCGTTCCACGATGTCGGAGACAAAGCTGCGTCCCCGGCCGCTGGTCGGTGAGGACGGGCGTCCTGCATATTCCTACATCTTCCCAGAGTCCCTTTGGGGCCGTTACTGGGGAGCTAAACCATGCAGTGCACATTGTTTGACTGATGGGTGTTCACACTTTTCTACAGTGATCTAAGCAAAGCTAAATTGTCAACAGTTGAATCTACTTTTTGTCACTTCCACAGTAGCTGGTTAATCCTGAAATCCACCTAACTTTCTTCACTTGTTTACCAGCCAACTTTACTCTTAAATGATGGTGGGTTTCTCACCGAGAAGACGAACTTGTGCAGACAAACATTCACTGAGATTTTCTTCCTGTTTGTGATAAGTAGGGATGTCATGCAGTGTTTCTTTTCATCCTGTGATTTAGTCTGTTTTTCTGTTTCTGTTTTTAGGAAATCGAGGTTGGTGGCAGCAGGAAAGCCATCATCATCTTTGTTCCCGTTCCTCAGCTGAAGTCCTTCCAGAAGATTCAGGTGCGTCTGGTGAGGGAGCTGGAGAAGAAGTTCAGTGGAAAGCACGTGGTCTTCATTGCACAGGTGAGGAGGAAGATGATGGATACCTCAGGGTTGTGGCGGGGAGGGGGTTGGCGTAGCCTACATGTTTTTTAAGGACTACTTGAAGGCCGATGAAACTCCTGAGGGGGCTGCAGGAGGGTAGCAGCCATTGCTCCATATCTAGCAGGCTGCGTTTACTTCAGGTTCACAACTTATCAGGATGGTACAGGTTTGAGAGGCACATTCATTCCAGAAAGTCAGAACTATCTTGATGCGTTGGAGCATCTTGCACTGTTACTGTTGTTACTGAAGGAAAAAAAAATTCTACATCTTCAAATTTGTAATTTTTAAGATGAACAGTGAGATATTTGTCCCTCTTCTCACACTGGAAAGTACTTTTAAAACCATTCCAGACAATTCAAACTTGATGTTTTATTTGTGCCACATAACCTTATTATCCTGTGAGATGTTGGTGAAAGTGAAATAAAACCAGGCCTCTGCCAGAACCCGGTCTGTCATTTGTGTTTTGACTGTTTTTACCCGACGTGGACATCCAGCGAGTTGCTCTCCTGGCTCTGTCCTGGTGGCGTATGGGAGCGTAGCCTCACGGCTGAGACGTACAGTCCCGTTCCACGATGTCGGAGACAAAGCTGCGTCCCCGGCCGCTGGTCGGTGAGGACGGGCGTCCTGCATATTCCTACATCTTCCCAGAGTCCCTTTGGGGCCGTTACTGGGGAGCTAAACCATGCAGTGCACATTGTTTGACATCAGGGTTCGACTGATGTCTGTTTAAAGTCAGATATTGATGGTTTATCACACTCTCACCTGCCTTTGAAATATTTAGTATGAACAGGTTTTTTTTTATACAGGAAGAAGCAGTAAAATTAGGATTAACATTAATATCTGCAGGTAATATCCAGTATTGCCACAGAATATCAGTCTGACCCTGATTCATTTGTTTATAATTTTTTGAACTGAATTTGAAACTGTTTAAACGTTTGTGGCTCCTGATATGAGTTTAATCGGATGATGTTGATTTTTCAGAGGAGAATTCTGCCCAAACCCACCAGGAAAAGCCGCACAAAGAATAAGCAGAAGCGTCCCAGGAGGTGAGTGGAAGTTCTCAGTTTAATGTCACTGAGGCCGAGATTTATTTTAGTTTATTCTGGAGTATGAAATAGTCAAGTGTTTGTTTGGGATGTTGGTCAGGAGGATAATATAGATTTGTTTTTTAAATATTCCTTTTCTGGTCTTTTAGTGCTTCACTGTAGTTCAGTGATGCACATTCCTGAACCCTTCAGATTTGTGAATTTACTTACTTACAAAATTAACTTAAAAAAAATCACTGTTTTCGACATTTTTTATAGATCCGACAAATTGATGGATTGAGAAAATAGTCAGCAGATTAATCTAATAAAAAAATTACAATATAAGTTAAATCCACTGGACTTTATAAAGTTTCATTTGAATTTCCAGAATATTTATATCAGTTTTATTGCTCAGTGTATATAAAACTGTAAACTATCAAAGATGTGGCCCTTAATGAACTAAATGTCATGTTTCATTGATTCTCAAATCATTTGTACAAAATCTTTAAGCACAAATCCCCCCGAGGCAAAGTTTAAACTGCATCACTGATTACTGTCATTATCGATTAATCTGCAGACTATTTTCTGGATCATTTGGGTTAGAAGATGTCAGAAAATAGTGCAAACTGCTTCCTACAACTTACTAAATCCCAAGGTGAAGTCTTCGAAGTATTCTGTCAAATATAAACTAGATTTTTCTGTCACTCAGCTGTCAGACATCACAGCAGCTCATTTCCAATGTTTATTAGAAAAGTGAACATCACATTTGACCATTGAAACAAAGTTTCTGTGAATATTTGAGCATTTTAATATTAGGAAAAGTTTTTATTATTATTAATTGCTTTGCTTTCCTAGAGCTGAAACTGATAATTAATAAACAGAATGAATGTGACAGTTCAGTGTTTACCCGACGTGGACATCCAGCGAGTTGCTCTCCTGGCTCTGTCCTGGTGGCGTATGGGAGCGTAGCCTCACGGCTGAGACGTACAGTCCCGTTCCACGATGTCGGAGACAAAGCTCCGTCCCCGGCCGCTGGTCGGTGAGGACGGGCGTCCTGCATATTCCTACATCTTCCCAGAGTCCCTTTGGGGCCGTTACTGGGGAGCTAAACCATGCAGTGTACAAACTCTTTAGAACAGATTTATCACGAGTCAGAAACCCTGATGCAAATACAGTGTGAAATTAAATGCAGGTTTAATGTCTTCAAATAGCTTTTTATCCAACTGAAAGTCCAAAACGTGAAGATATTTAATTTAATTGTCACATTTTAGAGGATGAATCAGGGGAATATCGGGCATTTTAATGTTCTGTTGATCAACTTATTGACTAATTGTATTACTGTGATTTCTTTGTTCGCTCCCCCCTTCAGCCGCACACTGACCGCGGTCCACGACGCCATCTTGGAGGACCTGGTGTTCCCCAGCGAGATCGTGGGTAAGAGGATCCGAGTCAAACTGGACAGCAGCAGGCTCATCAAGGTCCATCTGGACAAGGCGCAGCAGAACAACGTGGAACACAAAGTGAGTTGATTAAAATAAACGATGGGGTAGACGTGTCTGCAGGGTCAGGGCTGCAACCAGTATTTCCTTCAATGTAGAAGACAACCGGCAGATTAACTGTTAATCGATCAATTATTTGATCTGTAAATGACGTCATTACTGTCTTTTGTCCAACCAAAACCCAAAAATATTAAATTTGCTATAATCTAAGACCAAAAAAAGTGACCAAGTGTCACATTTCAAAACCTGGAACCATCAAATATTTGACATTTCTGACTAAAAATTCATTTATCAACAGTTTTTTTTATTTTGATGGTGGTGATCACATCAGTTAAACTGATAGTATTAGATCAATTACTCTAATAAAACAGACCCAGCTCTAGAAATCAGTCACCACCCAATCAGAAGCCAGTATTCCCCACATCTGCACAGTCATTGGCTGATTTTTACCCGACGTGGACATCCAGCGAGTTGCTCTCCTGGCTCTGTCCTGGTGGCGTATGGGAGCGTAGCCTCACGGCTGAGACGTACAGTCCCGTTCCACGATGTCGGAGACAAAGCTCCGTCCCCGGCCGCTGGTCGGTGAGGACGGGCGTCCTGCATATTCCTACATCTTCCCAGAGTCCCTTTGGGGCCGTTACTGGGGAGCTAAACCATGCAGTGCACATTGTTAGACATCACAACTTGACTGTTTTTGTTTTTATATTTACAGTTAAAATCAATAGTTTGTATTTATGAGCTTCTTAAAGACGGATGTTTGAGTGTAGGTAACTGAACAAGTCTACCAACAGAATGGTAATCAATGAATTGTCATTTATCAGGTAGAAAACAGGACTTTATATTTAACTTATTGGCGACTTCTTACAAAAGTGAGTAGGAGACTCGTGTGTGTATTTGTCTGTAAATCAGAGCGAACTGTAGAATCTGTAACTAAAATCTTCAGTCCTGCTGAAAGTCTGTTTTATGTTAAACGGCTGTTGGAGTTTGATGCTTCACGTGTTTCCTGTCGTCTTTCAGGTTGAAACCTTCTCTGGTGTCTACAAGAAGCTCACAGGCAAAGACGTCGTGTTTGAATTCCCAGAGTTCCAGCTGTAAATGCAGATGACAAAATAAATTTGTTTACTGTCAATACTGTTGGTAATTGTTTGTTTTTTTTACTTTCCTGTTCAGAAAATGCAGAGATTGATCCTGAACAGTGGGTTTGATCACAATTTAACATTTCTAAAAGTCTCTTTCTTGGTCTCAGTAGTTTTGATTATTGGTTGCACTTTGGATTTTGCTTTAGTTACTAAAGCAAAATCCAAAGTTAAAATGTTGGCCTGAAGGTGGCGCCAGAGAGAATAATAAAGTTTAGTATTCCCTCTGGCGCCACCTTCAGGCCAACATTTTTTATCACACTGGGGACAAAGATTAATTTAACAAATTATTTAACAATAACAAGTTATAATTTCTGCCTCAATGGGTGGATAAATCTATAAAAACGTTTAGATTGGTTAAAACAATATAAAATGTATTTTAAAAGTACAATTAGATCTTTGTGTTCATAGGTGTGTGGAAGAAGTATTAAGATCCTTCACTGAAGTAAAAGTACTAATACCACACTGAAAAGACTCCACTGCAGGTAAAAGGTGGGTAGAAAGTTGCTGAAATACTCAAGTAAAAGTATTTAGTTACGTTCCAACTGATTCGTGACACAAACCAGCCAATAAAGCAAGAAACAATTTACTGAAAGCATTTCTTTTTAAAAAAAATCACTTTTTAATATAAAACTTAGAGTAATAACATTAACGGGACACATGAAACAGTCAGTGCAAAATTAGAAACAAGATGTCAGCATGTTTCGTTTGTAGATCATCTCCTACAGACCCGTCCTCAGTCTGAGGTAACATCCAAACATCTGCACAACCAACACTTTCCAACAGAAAAATGTGGATAAATCTTTAAAAAAAACACGATCTGGACTTGTAGTGCGGACGAGGAAACCTTCACAGGTGATGAAGACGATCTGCAGACGAGTCCAGTTTCCACTGTTTTTCAGAGACATCAGCCAATGATGAGATTAACTACACACCAAAACTTTAACGTCTCAATTCAACTGAACCCAGTTTTAACTTTTGATCCTGCGTTCAGGAGCTGCAGTCAAATCTCTGTATACCTGTTCACATGTCTGACCGCAGGAACAGACACGTCAAATTAAACAAGTTGATCGTGTGTTTGGATGCTTTGGAACAACTGATCGTGGTGCGAATGAGGCAACATTTAATCTCAACTATGTGGTGGAAGAAGTATTCAGGTCTTTGACTTCAGTAAAAGTAACAATACTATAGAAGTATTGATATATTACTGGATTGTAATTATTGATGCATTAATGTGTTCATTAGTTTAATGTTGCAGCTGGTAAATGTGGATTTCATTTTAATGACTATATACTGCTTAACCTACGATAATATACCAACATTAATAGTTGATTAAAGCAACTGATGCTGCTGAAATAAAAGCAAAATATTTGCCTCAAAAATTTAGTTGAGTGGAAGTAGAAAATAGTAAATGTAAGTAAAATAGAATGGAAATACTGTATTTCATGTACTTGGTTACTTTCTTTCTTTCAATCATTTTATACAAGTTACACTCACAAAATAATAATAATAATAATAATAATAATACTTGGTTACTTTGCACCACTGCCATCTGCGTGAAAAGCACTTTTAACAATCACGTAGTTGATGTTCAGCTCCGTTGCTCGGCCTCGGTCCAGCACAGTCGCCGGCTCTGCGTCCGCCTGGTAACACGTGATGGCGGGAAAATTCAGCCATTTTGATGTTTCAGTTTGGACGGAAAACCTGCAAACACGAGCGGGAAAACAGTTTTTTTTAATCGTCCTCGGCGTGAACGTGGTCTGCGTGAGGCCCTCAGCTGCTCGGCTGTTCGGGCGGCCTCGGCTCTGCGGCGCCCCCTGCTGCCTGCTGCTGTTGTTGGATCTCCTGCAGCAAGATTAGGTTGCAGCATCTCCACTTCCTGTATGTGGGCGCCGTGAGGCTGGGGTCGGTCAGGATCTGCTCCACCGCCAGCAGCTCCGACTCTTTGGCCTGAAGGACGCACACAGACGCTTTTAGTGTCTCACACAAAGAGATTTTCTCTTGTTTTTTACGACACAAAAGTGATGAATGTAGTGAAATGTGCGGTTTGGCGCCTCGCCTTTAATGTGCTGCTGAGGATCCTGAGCAGGTGGAGCTTCTCGTTGACTTTGTCGTTCTGACACCGTCGGATAAACGAGGCTCTGAAGTCCCTCCGACTGGACTGTCCGATGGGAGACAAGCTGGCTGCCTTCAGGTGATTGTAGAGACACTCCATCTCGTCAGGTGGCTTCTCTGGAAGGAGAAAGAGGTCAGCAAGAATAACCACAGATATATCAACCGGACTCCTATAACACTGTTTTCCTCTTTTTCCCTTTTCTTTTCCCCAGCTTTCTTTCATTTGCTTTATTCTCTCCGTACTAAAAATGTAAAAATGTGGCAGGATGAATGAAACAAGTGACAAATCTGAGGACTTGTAATGTAAAAACCTGCTAGAAAGTAATAAAAAAACATTCAAAATCAAAAAATCAGACAGTCAAACTTGGGGCCTACATTACCCACAATGCAACCCGGCCAGCGACCGTTGTGTCAGAGATTCAGCCCCCCCCCCAAACACCTGCAAACACACCGAAGCGTGAAATCAGTGGCGTTCCCCTTTAAAGCAGCAGTTGTCATGGCAACCAGGTGTTTACCGAGGACGGCGTCCTCTCCTCTCTCCTCTGCGACGGACACTTCGTCCGGGCCCGGGAGGTCCAGCCAGGACAGGCGATCCCTGTCCTCCGAGGCTTTTCTTCTGTGCCTGTTTAAAAAGGCCGGGCCCTCCGAGGTGCTTCGTGTCCTGCTCTCAGCGGGGGGGCCGGGGGGGCCGGGGGTGCAGGGGGAAGACTCGCAGAGAGGCTGGAGGGCGTCTCCCTGTGAGGAGGACAGAGCGTTGGTACAGGCTGCGGAGGGTCGGGACAAACGTCCCCGAGCTTCACACTCACGTTTTCAGAGTCTTCTGTTTCCTCTTTAGAGTCCAGAGAACAGGAAGTGGACACGTCCTGATCGCTGCCCTCGCTGTAGCACTCTGCACACAGGAGGACACACAGAGCGTCAGTGGACAGGAGACACGCAGGGGGATTGAAAGAAGGATAGGAAGACGAGTAAAGAGGAAGGACGGGAATAAAGAAAGAGAGGAAGAAGTGAAGTATGGAAGGAGGAAAGTGACAAAAAGATGGAAGTAAGGATGTAAAGAAGGGAACTAAAGGAAGACTGAAGGGTGGAAAGACAGGAAAGAAAAGGACCCCAGGAAGAAAGATGAGAAGAAGGAAATGAAGATGGGAAGAAGGTACCACAGTAAGAATGGAGGGAAAGAAGATAAAAGTAAAGCGTAAAAAAGATTGGAAGGAATAAAGAGAAAGTTTGAATAAAGAACATGAGGGGTCAAAGGGAAAGAGATGGAAAGAAAGAAGGGAAGAAGAAAATCAAGATGGGAAGAAGAACAGGGAGAAAGACTAAGAAGGGTTAGAGATAGGAACAGGAGGAAGGGGAGGAAAGAAAGGAAGGAAAAGGAACAACGGGAAGAAGAAAGGGAAGATCAGAAAAAATGAGGAAGATGTAGATGTAGAAGATAAAGAGAATAAACGTAAAGTAGGTTCAACGTCAGTGTTTTAGTTCCTGTAGATTATTATATTAGAATATATACACATCAGTATATTAACACGTGTTCTGTTGTCTGTTACTGAAGCTACATCTTCGTATCAACCTTCAGTGTCGATCAGTCTGGACAGCTCGGCCGCCTGCGACAGCTTACTGATCCACCTGCAAACACACAGACGCTCAGCACCAAGCCAGCAGACACTTTTCACACAAAACAAGAAGTACACGAAACACTGAAATAACAACAAGAGGAGGAAGAGGAACTACATGCTGCTGTGAGCATCATCGGTCCACAGCAGCAACAGCTTGACTGAATGATTGTGCAGGTGTTTATTTATCAGCAGCATGGATGTATCAGGAGAGCCGGACACGAGGCTGAGGCCCAACATGGCTGCTAATCTGACCCAGTGGCCACCCGCGGTACTGCAACCCGAAAAGCCTTTTCCCCGTTGACTTCCATTATTAAAGAGACGTGTATAAAATTGGTGACAGACCACTCTTTGAATTTTTTTACAATTTTCTCAGAGCCTAGAAAAGCATTTTTGATTTGCGTGACATCCCCACGTGGAGCCCACAGGCCGAGCGGGAGGAACCGCGATGAGCACGTGCAGTGAGCGCCACCGTGGAGTCCGGTGTCCGGTTCTTATAATACATCCATGACTGACACCAAACACTACAGCTGAGCTGGTGGGAACATAAAGGGTCATTATTTCTGCAGATATAAACCGAAATACTGTACAAAGTATTACCTGACGACAGTTTTAATTATTTGTACATTGCACAATGGCAGATAATATATGTTTGAATAATAGAAACTGCACTTTTTATCAAGACAAACCTTTCTGGTATCACTTAGAGGATCAAATACTCACTTGTTCATGTCTGTGAAGCTCTCGGCAGCGATGAAAATGGTCACGACCAGAGGATGACTGGCCGTCAAGGCACTGAAAAACAACATCATCACGTGGAATAAAGATAAGTAACTCACCACATGAGAATAAGAGATTGTGGAGATTTGAGTCTCCAGCTTGCAGCACATTTCTCACCACCTAAATTTAACCTGAGCAGAGACTTGAATGCGTGATGCAGTTAACAGACCGCTGACCACAGACAGGTGAGTCAGTGTTTTTTTTTGTTTGTCTTCACTGCAGAGGAGTGCAAGCAGAAAAAAACAACGTGGCGTACTGTTTCTTCCTGCACTGTTTGGCCTGTTCAATGGTGAAGCCGGACAGGTTGATGAACCCTTCTGCTTTCTCAGCCTGCAGACAAGAGAAACAACACCCTCAGAGACTGTGTTCCTGTGTGATCTATGTAGACGCTGTCGGTCACAGAATGTATTCGTCACCACAGTAACATCTACTTCTCTCTTTTTCAGTTGTGACTTTATTTAACTTTAATTTAACCAAGATCAAGATCTGTTTTTGGACCTGAGAATAAAAACTTTTTATAGGATCTGATGGTAAAATGTTTTTATATATACACACACATACACACACATAATACACAGCATTCTTGCAAGAAACCACAGAAAATGATAAGATCATCAACTTTGTGATCTAATGAAATTGCATTAAGAACAAACAAGCCAATCAGAACTGTTGCTTTGTTGATAATATTTCTCTCTTTCAGTCAGAATTAGGTTTGTGAACTGATTTAAACATGTCTTCAGTGGTTGTAGGTGAGCTCTTCTTCTCTTCTGTCAGTCTGGTGTTTCCATACTGAGTTTCCTACTTAACAGAAGGAGAAACCCTGTTGCTGGGAGTTGGACTCGGGTTGTTGGAGCTGAATGGAAACATGTTATGAGCTCTTTAAGACTCACCATCTTGTCCGTGTACCAGTACAGGGAACTCTTCTTCAGGACAAACCAGTATCTCTTCCATTTGCTTCCCAGGAAGCTGCGGCCCTCCTTCCTGCGGAGAAGCCAGCCCTCACAGTCCACTATGCCCAGCTCTTTGACCGAAACCCGCCTGCGACTCATGGCTGCAGAGGCGACCTGGAGGCGGCGAGGGCAGACAGCCGGTCAAAGTGTCATTCAGGTAACACAACAGGTGCAATTAAAGCGCTTTAAAACCTTTAAGGCCTGATCTGCGTCGAAAACCGCACCCAGTCATGACTCAAATCTGAACACAGACATGAAACATATTTTTAGATTCAGTGTGACGTACACTTCCCAAAGATATCAATATATATTATGTCCATTACTATTAAACATCCATAAATCAGTGTTAAAACGCTCCTTATTACTCCAGAACCTGACTGAGAATCATCACGTTTTGAACGTTTCTTCAGTATCAGAGTAAGGCGGTGACAGCAGTTTGTACAGTCGTGTACTCTGCGAACACGGACTGCTAACAGCTCATTCAGCGTACTTTTTTAACATTATACTTCATAATAAAAATTCTAATATATTCTGAACTGAACATTTACCCAGAATCCATTGCAAATTTGTCCTACTTACCTTTGGAGTGATATCCAACCATGCATATAGTTTTGGCTTTATTTGTGCATGTTTTTAAATATACTTCTGCCTCAACCCCAATAAAATGGAGGGGAATAGAAGTTTGTGATCAAAATATCAAAAAATACATTTAATAAACTTCCAGAAACAAAGTCTGTTACTCGAGTCTTACTTACATTAAAGTCACATTTAATATTTGCTCATAGAGAATCGACACCGTGCACAGGAAACCTTAAAAAGTGGTCTCACCTGCAGTCTGGACGTCCAGCAGTGTGGTGTGTCTGCAGCAGACTGATGCTCGGCAGAGGAGGAACTAACGTGTCAGAGCTGCATGCGACAATTCATGTCGGCCCACAGACCACAAAGTCAAAATCACACTCACACATACAGGCACAGGCTTTACCCACGCCATCCTTCCTGTTTCTCATGTTCCTCACGACCCTTTTGTCTGCTCTGTTTCTCAGAGACTCTCAACTCAGAAACTTCCTCTTTGTTTCCTTGAAAATTAAACATTTCTGCAGCTTCTGTCATTTCAAACGACCTCTTTATTCAGCAGAAGTTTTGTCGCTTGTCGTATTGGGACGTTTGGCTGTTTGTTTGATCTCACACAAGCTGCCTCTAAACTCTCCAGAGCAAACATCAGCTGCACACATCTGTCTGTTAACAACATGATGGCTGCAAAATTAAGATTTCTCTGCGCAAAGAGTTAAATTTACCGTCCTCTGCGGTGCAGTCAGGAGTGCTGCTGCATGCAGGTTTGACCTGGTTTGGTCGGCTACCGTACGTCCACACATTAGAGCCAGAGAAGTATCACTTGAGTTTCGGTTCATGGCCTCATTTTGCACCAGACTTCCTTTAAAATCTATAAAGTTTTTCTGTAAACTGACAAAGAAACAACAGCGACTGAAAACAACCCCCACCCCCCGCTGGGGGTACGTAAATAAGACCTTTAAGGGGGAAATGTGACCATCATCTCAATGGTCACGTATAGCCTCCAGGGAGTTATGATGATGATGTTAAGATTAAACGCAGCTCTGGTGGAGAAACTCATGTGAGAAAATGTACATTAGTTTCCCTGATCAAAAGGAATAAACACTGACGTTACTGATCTGACAAAATGTCGAGTTAGTTGACATTGTCCACTAGATGGCGTCATTAGCCTTGTAATTCTAAAACTGCTCACAGGTTGAGCTTAGAGAAGTTCAGGTGGTGAAATGTTTCTCAGATTGTTTCACTGTAGAAGCTTTAAAGAGCCCTGAGGAGATAAAATTCTCTTGTATTTCAGAATTTATTTATTTTTTCTTCTTTGCTGTCTGCCAATCACCTCGTGAACCCTCAGATTTATCCTGCTAACACTAAAAATAATAAATAAAGCACTGATCTTTGTCTATGCGACACTGAAATAAAACATGTTTCATGTTTTTTATGGATTAACGTCTTATTTTATATCTTAGAGAAACACTTGTAAAGAAACTGCTTTCCCTCTTTGTGTTTATTCTTTCCACTTTGTCTAAAAAGTCTCTATTTTGTCTAATCAACATTATTGTCCTGGATGGAAACTTGAAATCTTTCAAAATAAATTGCACTTTATTTTTTATATTTTTCACAAATTACAAAGCATCATAGAGGCATCATACTGCAGAGCTCTGGAATAATTCAGGTGTACAAATGAAGAATGAAACCAGTTTTACAAAATACGTAACAGGACAAAACAGATTCATAATATGATACATGTAGTTTGGCAAAATCATACAAACAGGATCTTAAAAAATGTAGAAATCCTGAAAGAAACATTTAGTGATGATTTTCCAGCTTAAAGTAAAACTCTCTGACTTCTGCTGATCGGTGGCCACTGTGGCCACAAGTGGTAATTACCAGATGATGGCACGTTGGATATTCCTACAATTCCCATGATTCTCTTCAGCCATCATTAGGTGATCCCACTGAGAGCGAGTGGATGGGATCATAAGCACAAAATAAAGTTGGAAGTCCGACTAAACCTAGCCACCACAAGCTACTGGTCATACCAGACCGAGCAAGGCTGTCGCAGAGTGTAAATAATTCAGTAAAGATGTGTTATTGCTTATAAATCCAACTTTTAATTTGTAAAATTAAGAATGTTATATGTTTTCTTTAAAAAGTTCCATACTCTCACTTTAAATAGAAATGTGACCTTCAGGAACAAAAAATCTAAACTCTTCAACTGTTAAAAGTTATCCTGCAAACAACATACACGGTCGCCTCTGTGATATTTACAGTTTCATTTACACTCTGATAATCTTTTGTACAAACTGTCATAACTTCTGCATAATGTTTTGTTAGTATAAAGGCACCTAACATGAACCAGAAACACTCTTTACAAAAGAAATAAAGATCTGAGGAAACTAAGGAGCTTCTCCGATTGTAAACATCAGAGGATCCAAGACGCTTCCCTGAGGAACTCCTTCAGAAAGTTTTTCAAAATGGTACATGAAGAAACCTCGAACACACCGGAGTTCTTCAAAGAACCTTTAAAGGAACCACTGAAGTTTTTTTAGAGTGCAGTAAACCACACCTGAAATACTTAAGATCACTTAGTTTTACCTGAAATTTTAAGCAGCTTTCAGCAGATAAACTCAACCAAATGACGGCAGCAAGTTTTTTCAGAATGAACTCAAGTGCAGGTTTGAGATTTAAACTGATAAACTGAAGGTAAAATCTCTAAATGACAACACAGTATTTTAGAATCAAACACTTAAATTTCACTCTTAAATCAAAATATAAGCAAAATGCAAAAACTGAGCTTTCACCAGCTGCTGTGAGGGTTAAAAATTTGAAAGTTTCTACATTATGAAATGTTACAGGAAGATCTTTAAGACTGCTTTCTTAAAATGTAAGTCAAAAAAAGTCCTGTTGGTAAACCTGTTTGTGTTGATTAACATGTTATTAATGTTGCTCCTTTTGACTGTTGAAGCATTGTGTTACTATATTTTATTTATTTATTTGTATCTTGTTATTACTGTTGTAACAAGAGTTTTTATTATTTAGTAACAATGTTTTATTTCTACCTTCTCATAAACTGATATACTGTGAAAAGCACAATTCTCTTTAAAAAAAAAAAGACAGACATTTGGTCTGCAGTGGTAAATAAAAACAATCTATAAAACATATTTACAAACTGTTTGTTAAGACAAACTACAGTAAAAGTCTAGAGGCACTAACGGCTCCTGAGATCGAGAGGAAAAGACGAGCTGCAGCAGCTGTGATGTTTAGAAATGCTTCACCATTTTTAAACTACAAATACACAGAGGTTGGATTATTTGCTCTTTGAATCTAGCTTTGATGTCAAGGCCTTGAATTGTTTAGATTTTACAGATTCTAATTCTGTTTATTGATTCTTGTCAAATAACCAAAACAAAAAAGGAAACCAAAATCGGTTGAAAACAAAAACCAGCTTCATTTTCAGCAGATTCAGGCTGCCATAACTTTTTATGCCATAACATAACTTTTTTTATGTTTTTATGCACAACCTGAATGTTGAGTGTTTTCCACTTGTTTTTCCTTGATTTTGACATCCTGTATGGAAGCTCAGCAGGTCCAAACTTTGCGTTCAAAAAGCGAAGTGATTAAAAAGTATGTTTGTCAACTGATTCCCAGTTCTCATATAAATTAGAAACTGGTACAAATTCAGAACTGGTAGATATTTCCATACTTCTTTGATGCCACTGTGATATCAATAACTACTGTTGTCTACATGCTTTTTCTTCTAGAGAAAGTCAATACACGATGTTGAGGTTTCAGTAGCTAATTCAGCTCCTCTGTAGTGTCTCTGAGGATTAAAGAGAGGTATGTTTCAGATGTGTGTCAGTCTTGACGTTTCACACTGAGCCGCTGGTGCTTCGCTGCTCTTTGAATGAGTTTGGATTTTCCAGCTAATTAACAGATGACGGCAGGCGGTGAACTCAGACTGCAGGCTTCAAAGTGTCTTTTCAAAATACTGTAAGAGACATGACAGGTAGGAACTGCAGAAAACATGTCTGTCGTGTCCTGAACTGGATCCCAGTTCACCTCAACGGGTTCACAAACTGGAGTAAGTCACTCAATCTAACGATTATCTGTCTAATCTTCCATTTTTATGAATCACTGTACAGTGCTGTAAGCTAAATGATGTCACAGCGTCCTGGAGATCACCTGTACATCCCTGATCATCGTCAGGGTCAAGACTTTCAAGGGTAACGTTTAAAGTTACTCTGTAAAAGTAAAAAATCTGAGTAAACAGGTGTCAGATTGGGCGGCCCTATCAGCCAATCAGAGCCGGGGCTTTAAATTGAATTACTTTTTCTAGATTTAAATGGGAAATTAAACAGATAAATGTCAACATGGACTCTCTAGTGTGAAGTTCATGGTGAAAAGTGATGAAGGAGATTTGTTCCTCTGTGATGTTTTCTTCTTCTTTGCTCCTTCACCATAAAATGTTTGATTCATTCCAGAAGTTGGTTTTCCATGAACTGTTTGTATTCCACTTTTGAAACGATTTCCGATGAAATGAGTTCACAGCTGCTGAAGGACTGACACACATTTAAAACTTTTTCCCTGTAGAAGGTTCAGGCCAAGAACACGCAACCTCCTGCGGGAGCCAGACGAGAAGAATTTGTCTTATCGGATAAAATAAGACTCCATCAGTGGCTGAGCAGCCTGAGGCGAGCCAGCCAGCCTCCGAGCAGCGACGTGGGCTGTTTGGTCGCAGCCGGAGGAGGAGAAACAGCGGCGGAGGTGGCGGCGGCGCTGGACTTTTTGGACGTCGCCTCCTGGTAAGGGATGGTTGCGCTGTTGTGCAGGTCAGCGTTGATGAAGCACTGGCTGCCTCTGATGTGGTCGACGCCGCGGACAGACGGGTGTCCTCGGTACGGCAGGGGGAAACACGGCTCCTCCTCCGTGATGGTGCTGATTCCCTCGTTACTCAGATATTTGTGCAGAACGCCCTGCCCTGTTCAGGAGACGAGACAATTACGTATCCAACATTATGTTGTAATGCCTAAATGTCCCTCGTGCTCACTGTTGATATAAAGAAATGACTAGAAGCCACGCAGAACATTTTAGAATGACTGTTTTAAAGACGAAGTCACGTGTAAATGGCTCAAAATAAAACCTGACCCAGGCGCTCTCCAGTAGGTCAAGTTAATTCTATTGTTAGTCTCACTTTTAGCGTCAGTGGAAAACACTCCGCCTCTCTTAATGTGTCTCTGTTTAACTGCTCTGTCTTGAAAGCCCATTTACAGCCTGCTATCTCGGACAAACACACATATTCAGATCCACGCAGACCGTTCCTCAAGGTGAAGTGCTCCAAGGACCGCCACTGAAATGCAGCGGCAGCTCTCGGGGTTAATAATCGACAAGGTAAAAATTCAAAGCACGCAGCCTGTCCTGCTGCGGTTTGTCCTCGGCTGTTAATGAGACAGACAGGCGGCCATTACTGATAACAGTTAGATTACAGGCGACAGGTGGAGCTTACCTTTCCTTCCCTGAGCCCCGGGTCTGGAGGACGAGTCCGACACGCCTGAAAACGACTCCACCGGCATGGAGACGGGTCGAGGTTTACCTGTCCAGACATAACAGAAGTTAAAGGCCCGCTACAGGACGTAGCGGCAGACATGTTAACCCTATGTTGACGAGGGACAGCGTGTGTCTGTGCACTCACTGCGTGTAGAGGAGCGCTGTCTAAGGCACACAGGGATTGGTTGTTCAAGTGGGGGGTTGATGGACGCCCTGTTGTTGTCGGCGACAGCGGAGCGTCGCCGCACGTCTGCGTCCAGGCACGAGTTTGGAGACTTCGGCCTCATCTTCACACCCGGAGGCACGTTCATGTTGGCGTCTCTGCAGAGAGGAACACGAGAGGAGGAGGAGGCTGAATGTATTAATGAGGCGGGATCGGTTAAAGATCTGCCGGCTGAATCAGTCTGGTACTCACAGCGGTACGTAAGGAGCCGAGGGGGGAGGAGGGACGTACAAATCCAATATGGCCTTCTTCCCTCTCGTCCCAGGAGCATCTGAGCTTTCTGGCTGTTGCGTTCTGTAGAGACCCGGAGCTCCTTCAGGGGTCTGAACACAGCAGAGAGAGATACTAAATATGACTTTAATTATGGAAACAAAAGTATTTGTTTTTACACATCTCACCGCTGTAACTGCTTCTAATCAGTGTTTCTGTTGAGGTTTTAACAACATTTCTGTCACGCAGCAGACAGCAGAGGAGGTAATGATCCCTTTAATGGTGTTTATCATAAAACAACAGTAAGACGTTTCAGCTGGAGAGGAGAAACAGCAGGCGAGGCTCTTTCGTTTCCTTCCTCACCTCCAAAGTTTGGGTATTTCCAGAAAGACAGGAACTTCGCTCAGCTCGTTTTCTGCTTCGTCTGTGTTGCAAAAACACGTCTGAAGGAGTTAAAGATGCAGCTAGATGCATATGTTGTGTGTATCATAGCCTGATATATCTTCTTCCTCCACAGAGCTCCATTGTTGTCCAAAAACTATTACAAACGCATCAATGATCCTCACTGCTACACTGGGTGACATGTTCCTTCATCACCATGAACAGACACTGTAGTTTATTCTGACTCAGTCCCCCCCCACACCATCCTGCTGCCCCAAACACTCACTAGAGCACCAAATGTGGATTAATCCGCCACTGAAAATAGTCCCTAACAAATGCACGATAACTATTTTCTTCTTCGTTTTAGGAAATAGACTTTTTTTAAAGTAACAGTGAAATAGTGAAAATAAACAGTAGTCCACTGGAAGGTGACGACCGGGCCGAGTACAAGAGGGGAAAACGTTGCAAAGCGTTGATTCAAGATGAACTAAGAGGTAGCAGCGACGGTGAGGTAAAGACGTGTTTTGATAGCCGAGATTAGAGAATGAACTCATCCACCGGGCTGTCGAGGGGGCGTTTAAGATGTCTATCTTTCCTGAACACACACATCCTGGACCTCTGTCAACACAAAACCCCTGAAGGGTGTTTTGGTAAATTTATAATTGTCACATTGTGGAGTAACAAATGAGTCACCTTCCAAGGATGTCTGACAGCAACGCAGCCTAATGTTTGGAGTGTTTCCTATCCCTTTTTCTTCCAGTAAAAGGGAAGAAGGGATCTATTGTTCCCCCACACACCTCAGCGCAGCAGCAGACTGGGTGGCTGCTGTGTTTTCAGGTTGGATTGCTGATGAACAGAAACAGCTTCACTAAAAGCCACGATGACAGACGGAGAACGCACCAGCGAGGTGCTTTGTTTACCCGGAGGAGGGTTGCTGAAACAGGCTGCTTCACTTTCATACTGTGACATACACATTAGCATTCATTTGGAGTCTAATATTTACTCCACTTTTAGCTCTGTTTTTGGTCTCCACCAACATCTGTGTCTTTAGCTGCCAAATGTGCCACTTTCTTCCCCAGTCAGTCTCTAACTGTCTGTCTGCTGTTTGCTGCTGAGCAGGTCGAGAACAGTGGGTTTATCAGAGCTTGTTTGCTGAAAACAAGGTTGATGAGAGCAGTGAGACCGAACCAAAACAGCACATTTGTGGGTCATAAAACCAAAACAATGAACTGAAAGACACAAAAAAGCTCCACAGAGGAGAGGGAAACTGCTCTGTGGGTTTGTTTTATTGTTTAATGCTCCGTTTTAATTATTGTATGTATACTTTTCACTACTGTACAGTGTTTCTTATTTCACTGTATTGTCTTAGAACTATTCTTTCTACTACTGCATGTACATAAACTACTGCTGCCACTCACCTGAACATAGTGGGAGTCACAGTCCAAGTATCCATGATCATGTTTAGAGGGAACAAGTGAGTGAAAGAAAGACAGAAAGAAATCTTTACAGATTGTGTCTGCGTGGTGCATTCAAATGCTGCTGAGAAGCTCCAGACATCAATAACTTCAATAATGGCTGAGAAACAACACTCAATTCCTCAATTTTGCGGTTTGGAAATAAAACCCAGAATAAAGAAATAAACACATGTGAAACTTGTAGCTACTTTAAATAGAAACACTCCTGCTGAAGCAGCCAACTCATATTTTTTTTTTAAAGTGTGGGGTTTCCTGCAGCATTTAACAGCTCCACAGATGCCAGAAAGCCGGCAGCTCACCTGTAGGCGCGGCGGTCTCCAGCGCAGGTTTTTCAGCGGAGCGGGTGCGAAGCTGCCGGACGTTCCCGACGGCCTCTTCTTCACCACCAGCACGACGGCTCCAGACTCCGCCCTCAGCTTCTCCACCAGGTGCTTCAACTGCCAGCCCACCTGGGCCAATCACAGACCAGAACTCTGAGCATTCATTCACTAATAAATTTAACTGTAGCTGTTGTCTAACAGTCACTGAATGTCTCAGTTCATTGATCAAACTGAAACACAAAATAATAAGTACATTTAAAAGGAATAGTTCTATATTTTGGGAAGCTTATTCGCTTTCTTAGCTTCGAGATCCAGAAGCTTATAGGTCTGTATCATTTTTAGAATCTCAAACTATTTGAAATAAGCTCTTTTTTTAATTTTATTTCCGATTTCATTGTGTGTATGAAAAGGTGTAATAAGTTTCATACTGATGATGGCTGTAGCTTCATCTTTACCGTACAGACATGAAAGGCATCGACCTTCTCATCTGACGCTTAGTGCATTTTTTTAAAGTGTGGAACTTTTTCTTTAAAGTGTGGACTTTCTGACTCACCACCGTCTGTTTGTTGACCTGAACGACTTCGTCTCCAGCATGAATCCTCTGGGTTTTATCTGCAGGAGACTGAGCAGCACAGTCACAGTGTTTTACTCTCATTAGAAGATAAACTGAGGAGGCTGATCAAACACGACACACTAACGTCTCCTCTGCTGTTTCACTAGTAAAGCAGGATCTGGTGCTTTGAAAGTGAAAGAAACTGGAAATCCTTTATATTTTTTTACCCCAATCCAGGAAAGAACCAGCAGCACACTCACATTCTCTGTTGTTCCTGTGATGACGTGAAGCCCATCGTAGGTGGATTTGATGTAAATACCCTGGAAGATTAAACACATTTGAAGGACTCTGAGAATGTATATATGAATCTTCTATATAAATAACTTCACGTGGTTTCTCTGTAATTCCTCCCTGCAGTGGTGGCTGTGGGGCTTTTCTTTTTGGACCTACATCTGTTTCTGTTTTGACTCAGTGCTGATTGTGGTTCATGGTGCGGCCTTAAAATACCTGTTAGTGTTTCTCAGGGGAAGTCGGGTTAAATTGTGGGATTTCTTTTTACAGAACTCGGCACTTATCTGACCGCGAAGCCCCGCTGATACAGTCCGAATGTAAATGATGATGTCTGTCCAGAATTTGTGTTCTGTCCTTTTTGTTTCTGCTGTTTTATCTTGTTTTCTGAGCTCACCAGTCCCTGCCCAGGCTTGATGTTGGTGATGTGCACCTCCTCCAGACAGGCCATGTCCCTCTTTAAGGGGTCAGAGGTCGTCTGGACCGTCTTCTCGCAGACGCTGTTCAGAGCTCGGGACTGAAACACACACAAAAGAAAAATAATGTCAAGGTCTGATAACTGATTAATCATTCAGGTCATTTTGTCAAGAAAAAAATCCAAATATTTGATGCTTCCTGTTTCTCAAATTTGAGAATTTGTTACTTTTCTTGGACTACTATAAATCTGATATTTCTGTGTTTTCAACAGTTGTTTTAAAATAATAATTTTTCACACTTTGTTCTGTTTTTTTAGACTAAACGATTCATTGATTAATCTAAATAATGTGCAGAAAATAGATAATGAAAATAATAGTTAGTTGCAGCCCTTTATAACTAACATTTATGACATTTCCTGAGTTAAACTCATCAAACAGACTCGACAGCTGCCATGATGAGGTGTTGGCATCACTTCTGTCCATTTTTAGGATGAACATGCATCCCTACGAAACTAAACTTTCATTTAGCTTCTATTTGTACTGAAACTCTGCTCATTTGCACAGTAAGCACAAGTTTCACAACCTCAGGGAGACATCGAACACTTAAAAGTCAGAGTTAAATTCCAAACTACAGAAACTAAAATTGGAAAAAACTTTATTTATTTATTAAAGAGAGGAAGCAATGTGGCAGCATGGTGGTCTCATGCCAGCTTTTATCTCCCAGGGTGACAAGCGTCCGTTCTGAGTCTAAAATGCTGAATCACTACCTGCTGTGGCAGCACTAAAGCTGTCAGTCCCTGACCTCTGACCTCTCTGTGGAAAGAAAGAAATAGACCGATGAACCCCTCAGAGATCAGAGCAGCATGACATCAAGGCTCTAAATCTGTAGCTGACAGTGGGGACAGGAGGATCTTCCAGGAGCCTGAGGCCTACGCAAACTGAACACAGCCTCATATCGTCATTAATGCTCATTATACTGACTAGACACTCGGCCCTGCAGCACAGCAGGGGGTCTGAGGTCACGGGAAGCAGGGAGGTGATCAGGAAAACACAAACCGGCAGGAAATTACAAGTAAACCAGGAAAACATGCTCCTCAGGAGGATAATTTCCTTCTTTTACTTTTGATTTGCTTTGCAAATGTTGGTGACTATTATTGCTAGTTTATAAATTACATGCTCGTCTCCGGGCCGGAGAAGAGTCTGATTACTTAGAGAGTTTTGGAAATCAAATTTTGTATACACACATAACTGCATGGCTTTAAAAGCTTTAAACCACGCTGTGTGGGGTTCCTGCTACTTTATCTTTGTCTTTGCAGCGTTTCCCTCTTTGTCACCTGGACAAACAAACTGAACAGAAGCCTTTCGCTTTGCAAAAGCACTGCACTGTTAGTTAGAAGTGAGAAAGTAAAAAAACTACAGGAAGATAAGAGATGGACACCAAAAATATTGGGGAATTTTCTTAAATTAGTATGAAATAGTTCAACACTTTGAAAGATAAACTAATTTCCTTATCTTCCAAAATGTTTGACTATTCCTTTAACTATTTGCCAGGATGTATTTCTAGTGATAAATGTGTTTCAGTGTTGATTTATGGACCCAAACTAAATTTGAGGTCTCATTAAAGCAGAGTCGGAGGTCACCAGGTCACATTAGAAACTGATAGTCAGGAGAGAAAGTGCTTTCAGTATTCTGGGAACAACAGGACAGCCAACAGGAAGTGTTAACTAAGACAGGAAGTGGATGGTCCTGAGCTGAATAAACAAACCTGCAGATTCACAAACACACAGTGAACACCACGGGACACTCGGTACAAGACAGGAAAAGGAAATGTGTGTTCCATGGACTGTGTATATCTGTGTGTGTGTGTTTGTGTACATGTGCTTCCGATTAGCATCTCCAAACATCCAAACCAGAGGAAAAAAGCAGAAGCAGTACTCACCACTTCGAGAATCTTCTCCTCGATCTCATAAACAGTACAGTCCTGAAAGAGACAGAAAGACTGATGTCACACTGCAAGAGACTAACTTTAAAATCCTGAAAACGGTCCAAACATCTGCAATCAAGACAAGACAAGCAAGCAATTCTGCCTGTGAAACAAGGTGAACAATATTCTTAGAGAACAGGTGTCTTTAAGAGTATGATGGGATTTATTTCTAGATCTGAATTGGTGCTTTTATCTTGAAGAGGGATGGGACATACAGAAACAGACAATAAGCCTCCAAACGCAGCAAATAATTCATTAAAATAAGGAAAAGAAAGTATTGGACCTTGCAGACTCTTTACTGGTTTCCTCATTTCAAACAAGAGCTGCACAGAAACTTTCCAAAAAAGCCTTTAACTCAAACTTTAGATTTGAGTCAGCATCATGAACTTTCCAATGAAACCAAATGTGTCTGATGGAAAGTCAAAATGAAACAGATTTCAGATCAGAGTTATATTTAGACAATAATGTAGGGAAATAAAATCAAATCGAACAGTTAAATGAAAAAAGGTGGGGGAAAATGGACTCATGAAGTCTTTTAAATGAATAAATGTGCTCTTATTTACAGAAATGTGATGTGATGTTTGAGCCCAGTTTGTGCTTCTCATTGTTACTTCGTTTTTCTAAAACTCAGTGGATCGTTTAACAACACTTTACACTGCTTCGGAGCTCTTTCCTCAAATACTCTTTTATACTGTAGCTTTAGTGAAAAACAGGCTGTGACTGCAACAGTTTTTTCCAATTTTGGAGATATTTTAAAGGCGGATTTAAAAAGGGAATGATGGGAATATTAGAGTTTGTGTTGTCAGGATATTAGGACAAACTCACACACATCACATTAAATATAAAGACACCAGAAATAAACTGTCTGTGTGAAGAAGTGTGAGTGAGATAAACAAACGGGATGGGAGAAAAGAAAAAGAAAGGAATCAGCGGGAAAACAAATATTTGAGAAATGACAGCCTACAGGAGAGTGAAACCAGTGGGAGGGACCGCAAACGCCTCCCGGAGACACAGAGGATTCCTCCTGCGGTCGGTGAAATAACAGCTCCCTGTAAAACGGGCTGACAGGATGATTGCATGACAGCGCGGCGGGGCGACGCCTCAACACTGCAGTCACGCTGCAAGAAATATCACACTGCACAGCCACAAATTCAACTGTGAATCCTAAAACCTGCTTTTCCAAATTTCACCTGTTAAGAATCAGACTTTTTGGAATCATCTGCCTCATTTTACGTTTTTTTTAAAATTACATAAAAACTCAAACCAGCGTTTTAAACCAAGTAAAATAATCACACCTCTCCCCTGAATGGGTTGTGTTTACTGCCATGTTCAGACAATGTAACCACAATGGTTTACCAGCTGTACAAAAGAGACATTTTGCTCTTGTTGGCTGAAGCAGCTACCATTTAGGGTATTTTGTGTGATCGGTGTTTATGTCACGTTTGGTAGATTGATTTACATTAACTGTGGATCCAACAGAAGGACGAATGATTTTTGACTGCAAAGTTGTTCAAATCCAACTATTGTTGAGAAATTAATCTAATAATTTAGTTAATCATTAGATGGAAAAATTGCTTAAAACTTCTCCTGCTCCTTTAAAAGACTTTAAGGGTGTTTCTTCATCACCATGAACATGAACACACACACACACACACACACACACACACTGTAGTTTATTTTGACTCATTCACACACACGCGCACACACACACACACACCGTCCTGCTGCACCAAATACTCACTAGAGCACCAAATGTGGATTCATCCGTTGCTGAAAATAGTCCCCAACAAATGCACTTTTAAAATGAAACTATATATTTGTATTTTTAGAGATTTATGTCTTCAGTAGGAACCAATGAAGTTGGAGTTGAGAGCCACCGACAGGAAGTCAGAAAGAAAATGTTTATCGTTTAATGAAGCTTATCTGTAGTGCAGATTTGTGGAAACACTGGAAACAAACGGCATCTCATTCATGTACACGTGTCCAACCACGGCTCGTTCACAACAACCGTCCCTTGATTGGCGCTCAAACAGCTTCTGTCAGCAGATCCACTGTCTTTTCCACAGCAGCAGCAGCGTGTGTGTGTGTGTGGGTGTGTGGGTGTGTGTGTGTGTGAGAGAGTGTGTGTGTGTGTGTCTTCATGTACATGTGGGTCAGCAGGAAGGGGGTGATGGGCTTCGAGTGAGTGCTAACACCTGCGCTCATTTAAACTGAATTCAGGACCTGGACGTGATTTGATGTTTCCTGCTGCCCTGAACTAGTTTGGTCTCAGATGAGTGTCTCGTACTTTCATTTAAATTCTAGCTGAGATCTCAAAGTTTTCAAACATACCAAATATGGCTACATTTTAGGGAAATGTGTATAAAATGACGCACAAGACATTTTTTAAATTCAAAGAAATTCAATTAAAGGGCTCAATCAGAGATTAAGAAGTTAAAATGTGAATCTGAAAGATTCATCATCAAAAGGACTTTGTGAATGTAAACAGAAGTTATCTGGTTCATCATCATCAAAGCCTGAAAATAAACAGTTTAGCAACATGAGAAGTCCGACTTCAGTTCATGACCTTCTGTCTGTCTCTGATGTCTCTTTAAAGGGATAGTTTGGATTTTTTGAAGTGGGGTTGTATGAGGTACTTATCAATAGTCAGTGTATTATTTTAGATCAGGCCTAAAATCTGTTTTTCTGCTGACCCCGTCCACAGCAGGACGTTGCCAAGCGTCTGTGTCGGTACAGCTGCCGGCTTCTTCAAACTGGGGGCGCTCTGACTGTCATCTACTGTAGGTAACACACTGACTACAGGTAAGTACCTCATTCAACCCCACAGCAGCAGAGGGAGTTTGAGCCTCACTGACCTTCTGGACGGTGGAGGTGAGCTCCAGACACAGCTGGATGATTCTGCTTTTGGTGGAGGTGAAGTCGTTGGCGCTCGTCAGAGGAGTCCTGGAAGGAGAGGTCATGGGTACTGTTACAGTGGAAGTTACATCCTCTTCATTTAAACACTGTACAGTTCTTCATTTGAGAATATTTTACATGTTTTAATTGTACATTTCCATTTTATACTTATGACTCTTTGTATTTTTTGACTGTTATGCACCACAACAAAACAAATTCCTTGTATGTGAAAACCTGAGTCTGGTTCTTATTCAACAGGCAGGTGGTAAAGAGTCAGTCCAGGTGGACCGTGATTTATAAAGGGAACATTGCCTGCAGCTGTTATAAATCTGATCCATTTTTGGCGCACATACACTTTTATTTTGGATGCTACACACTGTTTTATAAAGGAGGCCCCTGGATTGGACAGTAGATTCAGTACAGAGACAGTAGAGTCCATAAGATGTGGTTGAGCCGCGGCCGCGAGGTGTTTGTGGGTGAGCGTTCTGACACACGACAGATGTCAGGTGTGTTAAGGGCGTCGGTGCAGTAACTTGTCGGCGTTCGCGTGTCGACAGCTGTGGTGAGCTGGAATTCTCTTCAAGCTGATACAAGCTGAGAAAAAACCTGAAGGAGTCAAACAGCAGACAGCTGACGGACGCCACACGTGTGAACAAGGACCAGCACTAAAAACTGTGAGAGGGACAGTGAGAGTGTGTGTTGGTGCCTCCTTACACACCTCGTGAACCATAAAACTCTCACAGGCTCACAAAGTCACTTTCATTTCATGTCACTGTATACCCTTTTTGTCCATTAAACAGTTTAATGGCTGATGATGACCACAAAACAGAAGGAGGGTGTGTGTGTGCGTGTGAGTGTGTGTGTGAGTGTGTACTCGTGTGTTTGTGTCTACCTGTCCAGCCAGGCCAGCAGACTCTTGGCGGCTCCGATCAGCTCGACCACGGCGGTCAGGAATTCGTTGGAGGGCTGATGGGAGATTTTGCTGTGGTAGGCGGGATTCTTCCTGCGCTGCGACACGGCGCTGCTCAGGCTGTGGTGCGCCGCCCTCATCTTCCCCACCAGAGTCTTCAGGTTGTCCGACTCCACGCCAAAGTTCTGTTTTAAGAAGCACAGTTTGAAAACAAAAATTATAGATTACTTACATTTTAAACATAATCAATATTTTACAGCATGAAGAAGAATTATTAGTAGCTGTGAAATGAATGTCGCTTCTTTAGCTCTCTGTATTGCACCAGTAGTGTTGGAACAAAGACCACATTTCCCATCAGCCCTCTTACCACTACCCTTCCCTGATGAAGATAAACATGTTGTAAAGTAAAGATTTCCCTTTAAATCTGATCCATACATCACAATGGAAAACACAGAATAGACGGAGACAGATGGAGACCAAAACTCAGCATACAGATGGTCTTTGTTTGTAGTTCTAAATATTATCTTCCTGACCCCTGACCCTATTCTTTTATTTTGTAAAGCAGTCAGAGCAGCACGCATTATATGAAATGTGTGCTATATGAATGAAATTAGACATTTTTTTTTTTAAATAAATGATACAATTATTTGTATTTTTATTTTATTTTAGAACGTTTAAAGTTCAGAAATAGATTCAGACAATCAAAAAAAGCTTCACACACGGAAGATGGGAGGGAATGAAGAGATTCTCACGACCCCTGATCAACAACAGCCCCCCCCCCCCCCCCAACTAAAACACACACACACATTCCTAAAAACCAGTCACCATGGCGATGTTCTGACTCAAAAACATTTTCCGCAGCACGTCAACTTCACTCAAACTTAATCCTGACACAAAGTGAGCCGATGTGACAATCATGATAATCAATAATGGTGATAAATAAAAACAAATGTTTAGTAAGGACTCGTTGGTTACCATAGTGACAAATTAACAAAAGCTAAAGTTGTCTGATTTTTTTAAAAGATAAAAGTCAGAGTACAGAAAGATGCTGCTGCAACATCTCGTGCTTTCCTAAAGATGTATTTACATCAATCAATTGATTGATTGATTGATTAACCAATCACTCAATCAATCAAATGTTAGAATGGTCAAGATACCTGGTGTCTAACAGCCCACAAAAAAGGAGTCTTATGTACATCAGGACATATTTTTTCCACTTTTTTAAAAATATTTCTGATCAAATTTCCTAACAATCAATAACTGCATTGATCAATCCTTTTTCCTCCACAGAGCTGTTCAGGATCTGTAATTTGTTCTCTGTCAGCTGACGGTGAGAACACGCTGGCTCGCCTGAGGCGGCTCAGATGTTGGAGGCGTCGTGACGCTCTGAGCCAATACAAACACCTGTCGACTGACTGCACTGTAAAAAATGACACCATGACACCTGACAGAGTTAAAATCACGTTCCAAGTCAAATCATGTTGGAAGAGAGAAACTGATCGATCAATTAAAAATTAAAAGCTTTTGCTTTGAAAAACAGAACAGAAAATCTCCGCAGGAGCTGAAACTAATGATTGTATTCATCACTGATTAAACTCTTGATTGTTTTTTAATTGACTCTATAAAACGTCAGAAAATGATCCAAAAAAAAAAAAAAAACACACAATTTCACAGAATCCAAAGTGATGTATTCAAATTGTTTGTTTTGTCCGATCAATAGTCCAAAACTCAAAGATAGTAATTTTACAATGAATTCAAATTCAAAATTATATGTTGTGTAGTAAACTATATATTACTAGATTTAATCACTGATATTTCCTATTCATTATTGATCTGTTTCGAGTGTTACTTTGCATGAACTGCTGCTCTGAAGCGTTGTTGGGAGACCTCTGGTTCTAATTTAGCGTGGCTCGTAAACGTAACGTCCACAAGTTTTTAACGAAACCTCAGCGGAGAGACACGTCGTCCGTACACAGGACATTTATTTATTTTCTACAGCAGTTAATACGACACAAGGCCCCTCAGATAAATGCGCTGTACTGAGAGCTTCGCCGGATATTTAGGGCTGAGGAACAGTCGCATTAAGAGTGTAACTGCGATAAAGAACCTGTGGTGTTTGGAAAGTAAAAGTCAGGACGGAGAAAAGTGTCTCCTGTTCTGCTGAATGAGTCTCAGATGGAAAACTGATCAGCCAACGGAAACTGCTGCTGGAACAAAACTGCAGCGGCTCTTCCTCCACAGGCTGTACATTGTGTTTGAATGTGTGTGTCAGGGGAAGGGTGTGTGTGTGTGTGTGTGTGTGTGTGTGTGTGTGTGTGTGTGTGTGGTGGAGGGGGGGGTCTTTCTGACAGGTGGGAGGGGTCACATCTGTTTCCTGCTCCACACCAGAGAACAGTAAAGTCAACCGCAAAGAATATCCACAACACGTCACTTGACCTTCAATTCAGTTTTACAGGAAAACTCTCCCTGAAACCCTCGAGCTGCCACCGATCTGATGATCTATTCACGACTATAGCTGCGTTCGTGCATCTGTCATGATGTCATGGCCATATTTTAGTTAGAGATTAGTGTCTGAAAATGTTTCAGGGAGCAAAGCCATCAACAGGCTGCTGGTTGTCTCAAGAGCAAAGTTCTGTTCTTCTGAGGAAGGTCAAAAGCTCTGAAAACAACTAGTAAGTGAACCTTGAGTTTAGAATATTTTCTCACAGATGACTAAATGTTTTTCTGTTACGTCTCTTTGGCGGCACATATGGCGATAGGTGGTACTTGCAGTGTGTGTTTTTGGACCTCACTACCCAGAGATCTGAACAGGAAGTTTCGTCACCTGCAGTCATCAATCTTTTGTTTGTTCGGCCATATTAACCACAGTAACCGTTTACTCGCAGCACGCCACTTCACACACAAGTGAACTGAAGAGCGAGTCTGTTGCTTTAGCTCCGCCTACTCTCTCTGGTGAACCAATCACTGCTGGTCAATGGATAATGCGTCACTGTGCGTCGCTTGTGAGTTTTCCTGGGAATGTCGCCACCGACACCCAGTTTGTATTACGGCCATTTCATCACCATTGTGTTACCTTCAGGCAACAGAATCATCAGACATTTATTTTATTGAAAATCTTCGAGTTATCACTTTAACAATCAAAAATAAACTTAATATTTTCCCTTGAAATGTTGATAGAGAAGTGGTTATTCCACATTTTTGGATCCTGATTCCAGGTGAGGTGATCTTCATAAAACTATTTTAAACAGTAGTCGCAGTGATCAAGTCTCGTCGCTGCGTTCAGTCGTCCTTTTATCTTCACTGTTTGTCGGCGGTGACGGCAGAGTGTCTCCCGGCTCCCATTCAGTCCAGTTACACCATTAAACCTCAGCACCGACTGTAAATCCTCCTTTTCACTGTGACACAAACAGTCAGAGCTCATAAACAGCTGACTGGGGGGGCTCTGTCTGCAGTTCAGTTTTACTGTTTGAAACAAGAACTTTGTTGTTTAGTGGAAATGTTTGGCTCTCGTTGTGGTGGGATGCCTTCAGCCGAGGGCAAACACGGCATCTCAAAACAAACATTTAAAAAAAACTTTTAATATGCAGTTTTGGTCGTTTTGACCAAATATAACATGTTATTACCTGTGTCACCGTAAGATGTGGTTAATCATGTTTTAATAACTGAAACTCAAAACTAAACAAATTTATTATTTTTAGAAACAATCTGTGAAAGAGTGTTTGCAGGTCTTTGTTTATCACACTAAAATAGATCAAACTGTATAAAAATATGTAAGGAATAATTTAGTTTCAGTTTGAACAATGAAATTAAACATTTTAAATGCATGTTTCTTAAGTATGAGGCCAATTTCTATTAAACTTTCTTTCTAAGATAGAAAAAAAAACAGTTATGTGCAGAAACCTCTTTCTTTTTTACAGTGTGGAAGTATTAAACCCAGCAGTGTGGGCGTGTTGCCAGATCTGATAAAGATTTAACAGAGAGAGTGCATTTTATTTACATCAGCACATTCTCTGGCATGATAGCCAAGCCCAGTATAAACCACCGCCATCCGACCATGTAATGGACATGAAGCGACTTCATGGGCCGGACGCTCCAAATCAACTAATTCACACTTTAGAAAAGATGCAGGAGGGACAGACCCCGAGCTTCTTCTAAGAATATCAGGCGCTTTCAGTTAAACAGCTGCAGGAAAAAACAGAAGAATGTCTCTTTACTTTCCTCTAGAGACAAACATGACTGTGCTGACAGCTACAGGATTGTTGTTGATGTGTTACAGGATTTCTGGTGGCTTCTGAAGTCTGAAAAAGTCAGATAATTTCAAATATTTATCTGGGGTGTAACAGCAGGCAGATGTTCAGGCTTGGTTTACTTCTGTCTGCATCTGAGTGGTGAACAGAACTGAGAGTTTCACCCAGAAAGCTTTGGCAGTTTTTGTCAGTTGTTGATTATTAAAGCTGAAGCTAGAATCCTCGGTACAGTGAACACCAGTTTCTCTGGAAATATACCTCTGGATACTGTTCGATTCATAGAAAAATTAAGCTCCTTATGTATATGTGTATATATATATATATATATATATATATATATATATATATATATATATATATATGGTCTTGCCTCATAATCCTCACATTTCAGAGTTTTCCCTCAGTGTCAAAAGCAATCCAGTAATAGTTGTGTGTTTCCATGGTAATCGTGCAAATTGGCCAAAATGTAAACAAAAATACGTTTTAGCCCACAGCTGTCTCCATGGCAACGTTATACTTCCTGCTATCATTCCCCAAAGCATTATGGGAACTGTAGGTCCAAATCTGTTTCTTTGTTTGTTTGTTATTATTAAGGCTCAGAATGACTCTCTTGTATTTATTCATATACAGATATTTGCATTGTGTTGAAACACACTGGGCACTGGCGAAAATAAAAAGATCCATTCAAAGTTTGTAACTGTGTGATCCTGTGACAGGTTACTGACCAGGGCGCAGAGCAGATCCACGGCCTCCAGCACCAGCTCCTGGTGTCCGACCCGCGACACGCCCAGAGACAACAGCTCCTGGTGGGACATCCTGAGCAGCTTCTCCCCATCCACCTGCTGCACCAGGAAGGACGGGATGTACGGCTGCAGGCTGTCGTCCAGACCTGAGGGACAGATCGAGACTGATTAAAGAGGCGACACCGAGGAAAGACTAGAGATAAGACACTCCCTCAGCTTCACAACATTTATGTGCTTCCTTTAGGTCGTTTTACTGACAGTGTTTTTTGCATTAAATAGGGAATAAAGTAGCGCACAGGGAGGGGGTGGATGACAAGTCCTGTACATGTGAGAGAGTTTCACTGAAAGTTGGCTCTGTTATGATCCATTCAAGTGTGACAGCAAACAGAGCTGCTGAGTCAACACCGGCTTATTGACTCTTCCTGCGGATCCATCGCTGTGTCCTGCCACCTCACCACACCTCACCTCAGTGATCACTCCGGGTTTAGACAGACAGTCCTGCACACAACAAGGGCCCAGGTTTGACCCCTAATCTCTTACATTCATCACCATCAGCTGTACTACGTCAACTGTAAGTTTAGTTTCGGCGCAAAATTGCATCTAAACTCCAACTTTAACTACAATTCATAGGATTTAACCAGCTCTTTTTAAAGGATCAGAAGTGTAAAATAAAATAGGACTACTACTAACTTGACATAGAAGTCATGTCTATGTTGACATAGAACTCGATCAATTAACACCAGAAGCACTGTGTTTACATTTTCTTGTCCTTTAATAAATCCATCGTGCAGGACTAGCAGATAAGACCAGGACGGTTCTGGACCGGGCAGGATCCCACCCTCAAATCCCCTTGACCCCATGTGACCTTGAGCGAGACACCAGCAGCTCCAGCGGCGCCACCCAGCGCCCGGCCCTGAACTGTGACCCCCGACCCCTTGGTGAAAGGTGGCAGCAGCGGGGGACGAGATAAAAGAGTTCTCAGTGCCGGATCAACAGAGGAGCATCGACCAACATCCAACACATGCTTCTACTGACACACATCCGTACAACAGCACAAACCGTTTGACCCGGGCGGTTTCTAAAGGCCTGAGACACTAAGGAATGTGTGAAATTCTTAAAATATTTCGATCACATTATTGGTTAGAATGAGAAATACTAATATTATTACTATATTTATATAATTTATATAATATTATATAATATTAAACTAATATTATGATTAATTTATCTCAAGATGTCTATTTAGATTTACATGTAAAAGCTGCTCTATTACAGTTTTATACTAAAATAAACAGATGAAATGATTTGTAGATTAATTGATTGAAAGAAAATTGATAGACAACAAATTCTGTTTACATAATTTTAAGGCAAAAGTGCTCAAATTTTATTTTTCCAGGTTCTCGGATGTGATTGTTTGCTTATTTTCTTGGTTTTCGTCTACTGACGTGAACTGTTGGTTAAACAAAAACAAGCAATTTGAAGATGTTATCTCAGGCTCTGGAAACGTGTGATGGACATTTTACAGACCAAACACTTAATCGGGAAACTAATTGGCAGATTATTCGATAGTGAAAACAATTGCGTTGTCTTGTTTTGTTGCTTCCATCTTAATGCAGCCAATTTAAAAATCAAATTCCTCAAACGTCAGTTCAAAGTAAAAAGAAAAACAGCACGGACATCACATTTAGACACTAAACAGTTTTTCAGCAAGTATTGATTCACTAACAAGCTTACATTTGCACACACTGAACTGTAGTAGCAACACTTCTGATGGCCTGGTGCTCGACTCCCACCGGGTTATCCCAAACTAAAAATGCATGTTAGTTTAGGAAAGCTTTTGCACAGAAGCGTCCACCAAATGGCAGATGTTGTGAAGCACCGGGGCCGGACATCAGCTGGTCAACAAAATGCCCGAGCTGGTGTGAACAGCAGAGAAGAAAAACAACTGGCCCTGCATGTGATCATTAAAGTGCCCTGAAGAAGCTCTGACTCCTGTTTGTCTTCAGACGGACACGCAGGGCGACAGATGGCCGACACTCACGCTGACAGCAGGGAGGAAGATTCCTCCTTAACTAACTGCTGATGTGACACCTCCAACGCTGGGAAACACCAAGAATAACACAGTGGGAGAGTTCACACAATAAAGAGCCAGTTTGTTTGTTTACTCATTCCTAAAAACCATGAAGTTTAACAAATTAAGTAGGACATCTACATGACGTATCAGCTTTTATTAAAGCTGAGAGTGTTTGTGTGTTTTACATTGATACGATTACCTGCAGCAATTTTGACATGCAATCGCTTATTAAAGTCATTATAAAGCAAAAATGCCAAACACTCTCTGGTCCCGGCTCCTCAAATGCGAATCTTGAGGCTTTTCTGTGTCTTATATGATACTAAAATGAATATTTTAGGGTTTTTGGATTGTTGGTCAGACAAAACAAGACATTAGGAGACGTCATCTCGGGCTCTGGGAACCTGTGATGGACAATTTTCATTATTTTCTGACAAAAAACAAAAGTCTGAAGTCAAATTTATAATGATAAGAAACCACACTTCATATTTTAACCTTTGCACATTCCTGCAGTTTTTTATTTTAAAAATATATCTAGCATATTCTGTATTGTAAATATTTCTATTCCTATTTTATATTTAGGTTTCTTGACTTTTGTACTACTTCTTCTTCTACTTCTAATTCCTTGTTTCTTGTATGTGAAAACTTACAGCTGCATACAGATGACTATGAAATGTCACACACATGCAAAAAGACAAGACCGATAGCAAATGAAAGTTGAACTTGATTCAATGACAGCATATTAATATTGGCAGCCCAGAACTTCTATACTAAAGATCTCTTTCTTTTCTAATTGGTTTTGGTTTCTGCTCTGTGATACGAGTCAGAAAACACGTTCTGCTCCTGCATTTTCCTGGAAAGACGCCCAAACTTCCATGATATTCCCCAACTTCCTCCACAAAATATTCAGACTCAGATAACACACCCCTCTAACAACATATTTCAAACAAATGTCCTCTCGCTATTGTTTGTCAGAGCTGTACGGCGGTTGGCGAGAGTTTGTGGCTGTCAGGAATGTGTTGGCGACAGCCTGGATCACATTACTGACACCCGAGGAGGCCGATAATCTCCCAGCTGCACAGCAGGGTCCGGTTAAATGTCACGCGACGGCCAAATCACCTGCTAATGAAAGCATGACATCGCCGGGCCAAGCCTCCCAGCAGGGCTCACTGCAACCAAAGGAAACCTTAACAAGCAAATCTGAGCTTGTGTTGATCCTTTACATGTGATTATTCCTTCAACACAGGCAGAAACGTCCCGGTCAGGTGGGACAATATTGATGGTTTCAGGTTCCAAATTCATGGGCTTTGCTGGTAGATCGGTTTTCAATTTGGTTTTATAATAAAAAAAAGGTTAAAGACATAATTTAGACGGTGGAATAAGATGTTTGATCCCAGCGGGATTAACCTTAGAGAGGTTAAATAAAATAAATATAAAATAAAAACTCCTCCTGAGTCCGGCACAGTGCCAACACCCAGAGCTGGATCCAACGTTCTCCTGAGAAATAAAATGTCGTTAATTTATGTGACAGTTGAGAGATTTTTCTCATTCCACATACTGAACAATGCAGTCGGGTTTGGCGCTCAGCCCAAACTCTTGGGAAGCGGCTTTGAGCGGTTGGCAGCCGGCGAGGAACGAGCAGGTTCGACGCGCTGAAACGCTGCTGAGCGGTTTGTCTTTTTGGCTTCAGAGACGCTTCTCGAGCTGCAGGATTAACGAAACACAGCAAACTGTGGCCGTTTGCATGAACACTGCAAAAAATACTCCTCCTGACAAGTTATGGGATGTTAAAATGGTTTAAATAAACTATAATAATAAACCTTAAACTTGTCTTTCCCCTTAAAATGTTATTTCAATGTTTTAATTTTTTTTGAAGCATTTTCAAGCAGTATTTACTCAGATCCCATTCATTTGATTCAGATATTTTTACCAGTTTCAATAATTTGCTTTAACATTTTGTAGATTACAACCATTAAAATCCTCCCATTACTTGCAAATTTTCTTTCATTTTTTCAGATTTATTTACACTAACAAAAAGAGTACTGAAGGACCGCTTGTTTTTTGTTTTTTACAGTGTGTATTGAGATCAGGTTCAGACGGATGATGAAATATTCACAGCCTGATCCGGTTGTTTCCAAACAACACGTGAGATCCTGTTGCTGCTGCTTGTCTACAAACGTTTGTCCGTGAGTATTTCCAAGCCTTCCAGAGCTTTGAATCATCATGAAACTACATCTCATGTTCATCTGTTAACAACACTATTTAGCAGCAGAACCCCCCCTTGTGTTTTACCACAAATCTTAATCTAATCAGCTCTGGAGTACCACAGCACAGTTCACATGAGAAAAGTATTTTAATGTGGACCTCTGGACTTTGAAACCAACCTGTTTGTTGACAGAATAAATTTGACTCAACATGAAAGCACGCTGGAGACTAACAAAAGTAACTGATAACTGATCACAGATTAGTGGTCACTTCTTTCATAACAAACAAGTGAAAATGTCCCATTATTTTTAGGAGATATAAGAAGAAAAATCTGATTTTCAGACTCAAATGAACCTGTAGTGGTGGATATTTTTGCAGTGCATGTCCAGAAGCCCAGTTTCCACAGTTTACTTTAGTCACAGATGTAACAGAAGTTAATTTCTCTGTCCAGTCTTATATTTGCGGACGACTCGGGGCCTCTCTGCCCGCCTGTCAGTCAGCTGCTGGTGGGAAACTTCTTTGTGTAGCGACCGGCAGCTTCGGGTGGGAAAGTTTGACTTCTTTCTACAACAAAACCGCCAGTTCACCTCGAAACCCATCAGACTCTGTCAGTCACTGCTTTACCACTACTGGGAAAAGAAAAAAAACTTTTCCAAAAAGTCTTGATGTTATTTGCAAAAAACTAGGTTTGGAACGATGATTGGTTTACTGATTGATCCAAGATGGCAGCTGTTTGTTTGTCTTTTGATGTTGAGCAAGAAAATGCATAGAAAAGATGCACGTTTGGATAGAAAAGAAATATATTTTGTATTTAATAATGTCAACATTACATTTGTTTTTTATTTTATTTTAGGTAATATTGTAGGTGTGTGAGCGCCCCAGTCCACATTTTGTAGTATCCACATACTTGTTGATCAGCATCTGTACCCACACAAGGAAATCAAATTCTGGTAACCGACAACAAGTAATGCAGATGCTTCTCATGTGTATATTGATGTTCTCAGGTGTCACAAAGGCATGTTATGTATAAAGACAAACAGGTTGATACAGGAGGCGTCTTGTGCTGCAATACCGAAGGGGATTACTGTGTAATCACGACTTACAAAAGTACACAGAGTGGGATACTGTACAGGCACAACAGACTGCACTGTTATCAGAAAACCAGACAACCAGATAAACTGAAATAAATCCCTCTTCAATTCATTTTTTCAGCTTATTTCAGAGGAAACTCTCCAATGCATCAGTTCCAGAAAACCTCCAAACGTCATCAATAACCTGGAGTTTATTGACGGTTAAAGTTATGGGCCGTGTCCTACATTCCAGGGCTGACAGTAACTTAAGGTATTTATAAGGCGTGCTGATGATAAGTGAGGAAGTCGGTCAAAAAGAGCTGCAGGTGAAACTCCAGCTGCTCATAAACAGTCCAGTTAATCATTTGTTGAAAAAGATCTAAACAAACGAGATGTTCGGCCTCGTTTTACAGAGCGATTTGACAATCCCCTCAAAACACGCTCACCCTTCTCACTGAAAGGGACCATTTGAAAGATGTTCGTCATATTTATTTGTGCAGAAATGTGGAAAACACGACAAAGAATGGTGTCATGCAATAGTAAATACATCAGTAATGTAATTGTCAAAAGAATTCTGGATAAATTCTCTTTCTATGTTAAAAATCAGGGCAAATTGCATCAGCTGCTTTGAACTTTTTTCATTTTAAGGAAGTGAAAACTGCAGTGAAAGTAGTGAAGTAACAGCACACCTCCAGTTTGACATTAGGTTTCTTTTTGTTCATTTTATATTTTTAAAAAAACTCCAGACGAGATCAAACTGCTCGATAACATTTTTCTGCATTGTGAAACTGTCCCGGTTGAACTCTGCATTGCCCATTCAATACAACAAAATGGCACGTGTTGCGTTGTTGAAGCACAAAGACAGAGTTCGGACCCGACACGCCCCGGCTGGAGGGGCAACAAAAAGGCACATTTACCCCACCTGCATCACAACAGGACGAGGGTGGAGACAGCAGAGAGGAAAATGTGTCAAAAGAGCAGTGAGGCTATTCATAGCTTCACAGGGCCTCTATAAAACCCTTCACTGTAGGCCATCACACACACACACACACACACACACACACACACACACACACACACACACACACACACCCTGGCCATTCATCTCATCTGTGGTGCGAGGCAGCGGGGGGAACACACTCTGTTAAACAAACACTATTCAAGAGGAAAAAGGATTTCCTTGAGCAGATTTGTGCTCAGCAGTCTTATGAAATCAAACAAACAGGAATTGTGGCAGTCGACTGTGCAGAGCCGAGCCGAGCCGAGCCGGGCTGAGGCCCCACGGCAGAGACCCACAGCAGCCCACTTCAACCCGTGACACAACATGGATACAAACACTGCATGCTTTTACATCTAAAAATAAAAATCAGCTCTGTAAAAGTTTAGATGTACACACTGTTTACACGTATAAACAGTATTAATATGGTAATATGTCAATAACGTCAAAGACATTCACTCCGATCGTGTTTGTAGCAAAAGCAATAAAATGGGAATGAACTTGCTGCCATACAGTTTCATCCATATATGCTGTTATATCATGGAGACCAGTCCTGCAGGTTTGACTCTTTTAGCTTTTTAGGACGTTGGAAGTTGGTGGAGCTTTCAGTTCTGACGCAGGTTGAACAAATCTTCCAGATCTGCTTCACCAGGATCCATTAATAAGGAGTTGCAGGAGTTATTGTGATATTACACAACTCTGTTCCCACAGAATCCACCATGTCCCACTCCCTGCAGCGGGAACATGGGAAACAGTGTTTCTGTTTGTTTTTTTACTAACAAGCGCTCTAGTCATTACAAATTATACAGGAACAATAATTCCCTTCTCAGTTTCAGGCTATATCTTTGTGTATATCTTATGTTTGTTTTTGAATGTTTTCTGTCAAAATAAGCCATGTGAAGACATCGCTTTGGGTTCTGGCATTGATATTTTATTTTTATTGACAAAAAAGGTAGAGGCAGGAAGAGGCACTCAGCAAAGACAATCTGGATGTTTCCTCTGATTCAGAACACTCCCTCTGTGAACTCTCTGATAAAACGGCGGGATGGGAGACCGACAGCGAAGAAAGAAAGAAAAATGTCTGCCAGCTGGTGGACGCTTTGATCGAAATCATCTCACAAGACAATCAGTCCGTTTCATGTAAATAATTGTGGTTAAAATTGGTGCAAAGACTGTAATCTGAGTCGTTCAATAATCCCTCATCACTCCACAGGAACCTCACTCTGTTGTTTTTCACCGTTTGAGGTTCGACTGGCGCTCTTTTAATCACGCCACCTTGTTGCGCCCTCTTCTTCTACACTGGTAGGATGGTTTTCTGACTGGAGCCACCTACTGTTTATCTCGATGAACCAACTACTAATAGTCACATAACGGTAGTGGATGGAAAAAGCATTTGTTCGCATTTTCTTCAGCAGATTCTCTCGAAATTTGGTTAAAAGTTTGCGACACATTTGGATGGACGGCCACAGACGGATCTCTGTTGCTGTTCCTCTCCATAGAATATGAAAATAAACGTCTTATACTGAAATCTGGCTGCTGATTGATAATCTACTACAGTTAGTGTCTGTTTTGTTTTACACTAAAGGAACCCGAACGCCTCCGGTGACGACGTTTTCAGGTGACTGGGGTTCTCCACCCAATGAACAAACAACCAGCCTTCATCCTCCGGTTCCGATGGGAACGCCGTCACGTGCCGCCCACATCCTCCTTATCAGGGCAAAGCCAAAGAGTTGCTGTTATCTCGTCTTACAGGATGAACCGTTGCTGATTTGGACTCCTTCCAACGGATGAGTTAAAACAGCACACCTGTCTACCATCATGGGAGTCCTGCTGGCGACAGGTGGATACAACTGGACGCCAGCGTCCTCAAAACAAAAGGCACTATAGGTAGAGGAAGTTACAGGCAGCTCATGATGGTCAGAGAGTGCTGCATGTTTTCAGTAAATACATCTGGAATATATTTTAATACCATTTACAGTCTGTACAGGCAGCTTTAAAATTTGGGGATTTGATGCTTTTCTTATCAAAACTTCAATGTTTTTTTTTTATATTTGGGGCCTTTTGACAGCTTGTCAGATTTCACTTTGGACTCTCATTATTTTTCACGTTTTGGAGAATAAACATTTCATGAATGAATGAGTTAAGTGCTGCCTGATGCACACCTCGTATTCAGGCGCATAGGAAAAATAATTCTGTGGTCGGGTGCTGTTAAACCATTGCAGAAGAAGAGAGCGCAACGAGATGATTCAATTAAAAGAGCGCGAGTTAAACCTGAAAAGATGAACTGGGTGGAAAACGTTACAGTCTCCTCATCCCTCCACAGTGTGATGTTCTCGTCTGCTTCAGTGGTAACTAGAGTGACAAATAAGTCGCATGCTTCATGTACATAATGATTTATTCACAAAGTCTGTTCCCATGGCACTAGTTTTTAAATCGACACACCAACCTTTCCACCTCAGCCAAGCGTAAAAACTTATTTTTTTAAATGAGTTTCCACTCAGTTTCATTTATGAGAAAAATTGAAAATGCACATAAAATAGTTGGAATAATAATTTTAACATCAAGGTATTTGTGGTGAAACTGTCCTGAGACTGTACACTGATTGGTTTTACAGTTAACAATGGGAAGGTTCAGCGATAAGATTATAAATAACAGATATTTACAGCTGTGTGGGCTACAGCCAAATGAATGCACATTGTTTAATAATTAAAATATGTTTCCCTGCCTCAGACCCGTGACCTTCCTTCCTTCATCTTAGAAATAAAACAAGAGCCAGCAGGAAGGTCTTTGTTCGATAAAATTCTTCAAACTGAAAGCACAATGATGCAGAGTTTTGGCTGCTCTCCGCTGTTCGCTGAGAGATAAAACAAGTTTATTTGGGAAAAGCGACATCGGGAGGGAGGAACTGGGCGGTCGAAGGGTCAAAATGCACGATAACAATCGGATTTTTCAAACTCTGTACTTCCAAACTTTCGGCTCTTCATGAAGGTGAAGAGGTTTTGAGTGACCATAGAGGGGCGCATCTGATCAGGCGAAGGAAAATCATAAGAAGTGTTTTCACCTTTGACAAAGACGGGTTGTGTTTTCAGTTGTTTCATAGAAAATTTGGTGGAAATCCAGAAAAAAAAAAGAAAAGAGGTTTGTTTGTGGTGTTTATCGAGGGGGAATTTTAAAATCAGTGTCATGAACCAATCGTCTGTCCATCCACTCAACTTCTAATCCACTAAACTCAATAACGTGAAGACACTCCTGCTCAGTGTTGCTGCAGTACACAGGTCAGATACTCCAATCCATCGTCTGGTTTATTGGCTTTATGTCTACACACCCCCTTCACGAACAGGACGGGCTGCAGCACCTCATTTACTCGGCCTCCCCACCTTCTAATCAACCTGTTGTCATTTACGCTGCGACGTGTGACGGCCAGACGAACGCAGAGGTATGTGGATTTGTCTGAACACGCTCGATCCCTGAGATGTGTGTGTGTTTACCTGTCTGAGCTACAGCTGTCTGATCAGTGTGTAACACGGGCGAGTACAACCCGCCTCGGGGCTCAGCCTCTCACTGATCCGAGAACAGCACTGTGGACCGTTTGTCTTGGTTCAGATGGTATCAAACTGTTTGGGGTTTGGACTAAAACTATATTTAGATGGTATTTATTTTGGCAACGTTTTTGTACAGCTGCTACTGCTTAAGACGACATTACCTGGCCTTATTTATACATTGTTACAGTAAATATCAGAGTCCCTGCAAGATTACAAGATTAATTTAAGATTTAAGACACTGTAATGCCGATTTGAATAGAAAATCACGACTGAAAAATTAAAGAACAGCACTGGTTTGATCTTTAGATGAACATCACAAGACAAAACGGCATTTTTAAGACTTTTCCAGGACATACAGACATCCTGAAAGCAGTTCTTAGAAATCTGCTCCATGACTTTCCATAACTAGGGATGTTCTTGATGATTAATTGTGGATACAAATGATTGATTATCAGTGATGACAGAAACGTTATGTCCTTCACACGTTTTGTTGTCAAACTTCTTTTTCTTCTTCAATTTCCTCATGAAGTTGAGCCATATTCCCCCGACTTCCACCCAAAGAAGAATTCCAGGATTATTCCAGGAGTCTTGTTTTGCCTCCAGCCTGGATGAAGTGTTTCTGGTGTTTGTGGTCTGATAGAGCGGCTCAGCGACAGCCGGCCCAGTGGGAACCAGATCCAGATCAAACAGAAGGATTTTAACGCACTCTCACACACACTCACACACACACACACACACACACACACACACACTCACACTCACACTCACACACACTCTCAACCTGAATGCCTATAGCTGGAGGCAGCTATCTGCTCTGTAGTTACAGTCTGCAAGAACATTTCCACAAATATCTGCTCATATAAAGTTATTTTATCAAAAGAAACTAAAGATCAGCTTCCACTTTCACTTAATGAACCATTACCACAACTGCAAACTAACACTTTTTCAACAGAGCAGAATCTAAAATAAATGTAACTGTTAGAGTCCAGACTGTGTTGGGAAATTAGGCTGTTTAAAAGATGAAGTCTGATGATATTCTGTAATATAAAAGGACCAAAACCAACAATGAATGGATCCTTCTAACGTGTAGAGCTGAAACGATTAATTAATCGATTAGTCAATCAATCTGCATTTTGATAATCCATTAATTGTTTATGTCATTTTTAAGCAAATGTGAACAATTACTAGTTTCTTGGTTTTTTATGATATTAAACAAAAAATTGGGCAACTGGTCGGACAAAACAAACTATTTCAATGTCCCCACAGAGCTCCAAACTATTAAAAACACATCGGTGCCATGTACACCGTCCTGCTGCCACATATACTCACTACAAATGTTTGAGAAAAACAGCTGTTTTAGAAAATTACTGAACCTTTTTTCAAAATAAAACTGCAGGAAGTGAGAAAGTTAATTTATTGCTCCATCGTGTTAAATTATTCTCCGATCAGAGATCTTTTTATGTGTGTGTGTGTCTTAATCTGTTTTAATTGAGCCGTCAAGGTCATGTGACTGACCCCTGTGTGTTTCACTCTTTTCACGCAGAACAAAAGTCTGATAGTCAGATGTGGTTAAACGGTGCCGCGGCGACCTTCTGACCCCGCACACGGCGGGAGGCCGACCGTGGTCGAGAGCTGGGATTGTCCGGGTCTTTATTGAGCGCCGGCAACACTCAGCAATGCATTGTCTCTGCTGCTAAATGACATGTGTGTTGGTATGTGTTAACTGTGCCATTCGGTCTACAAAGAAACATAAGAGCTTTAGTATAAACATATCTTTCTGCACAACCAGTTTAAAAGCTAAACTGGGAGTCAGAAAGACAAGCAAGCTGCAAGCATTTCTGGCCGCCATCTGTGTTGGTATCAAGAAATAGTAACAGGTTCCCTAATATTTAAATAATTCCTTTTCCAAGAGATATTTCCCAGAACACTTGCAAAGACAGACCATATTCACTGTTATCTGCTGTGTGTTTAACCATCATTTCCTTTTAAATTAAAATAAATACACAGCAGGGTGTTCAAAATATATTTTTAACCTCCACACACAGTTTACACAGCAACACCTTAACAACCCGACTGCTAAAGGATTCCAGTCAGCTGATCGATTTCCAGGACATTTCTGTTATTTTGCTCCAGCTTTTTCAGTCCAGGAAGCCGTTTTCTTTTCAAGGTTTAACATTTATTAATCTCTGAGCGATCAAGGATTCAAAAATCTTAAAATGTTAAGATGTGAAGAAAAAACAACAACATGAGAGACACAAACACAGCAGCAGACGTGATTCTGCTCCTGCTGCTGCTTGTCCAAACTCCAGGAAATAAAAACAGGTCTTTCTCAAACCAGAATAATGAGCCTGACTGTCACTTTATGGCTGATCTGTGAACTGGTCGGACCTGTTTATTACTCAACAACACACGGTGATGAATATGAATGTGTGTGTGTGTGTAAATCCCATCCAGCTGCTACTCAACAAACAAATATCAGTCAGTAAAAGAAAAAGGTAAACAAGGTAAAGACCTGCAGCCTGTTACTGAGCCAACACAGACATACAGAGATGTAAAACTGTCCAGTACCCAGAGCGGTTTGTTTCTTTGATTGTTCCTGATTTAAGTTCTCGCGCCGACATTTGTTTGTTACATGTAAAAATGTAAGGATATTTCTCAAAAGTAAGACAAAAAATAAAAAAACTCAGGCGCTTCAATCAGAGATTTCAAAGGGACGAACAGGCCTAAAGCCAACATACAGGCTCAATCCAACATCCACATGTAAAACTAATACTTCACATCCACCAACATCCCAAACACAACCTGCTAGAGCTCAAAATGGCAGCAACAAGTCTGTACTTTCAATTACAATCAAGTGAGAAACAGTTAAAAGTTTTATTTGACAATTTAAGTACAACTTTTTAACTGTGTGATCACTGCAGTAATAATGAAAACCTTAGATTTCCCCAAGGACCACTAAAATCACAACTTTACCATAAATATGTGACAAACATAATATATTTCTAAGGTCTAAATGACTGATTGGTGTTTTAATTTGAGCCTAAAAGTGTTACAAACATATCACTGCACTTCCACTGTATTTCTAGTCTACTGTGTTAATTTTATCCCATTTTTAATCGATTTTACTGTTTTTAATGCTTTAAATGTGCTATAAAAATAAAGCCAACAACAACAAAACAGCACGTAAACTCCTACATCAAACAGGTTCGATCCTACGTGAGATTTTCTGGATGAAGTTGCTGAATTATGAGTTTTTTAATAAATAATGATCCTGAGACACGGGACCGTTAGCTCGGCCAAACAGTGATCCGTTGGTTTTTGCCGGGCTCAGTATTTGGCAGCCTCACCTCTCATCCAGTCCGCCACTTGTCTCGGGCTCCATTTACTCACAGACTCCATTTAAACCGCCGCTCGCTGGGCCCGTCGCGTCTCCTCGACTACCGGACGAAGCGAAGCCGTTAGCCGGACATGTTCCCGGGACAGAGACGGACACAGACAGGGAACCGACGGCCCGCCGCTCACCGACCGACCGACCCGCCGACTGACGGTTTACCGCCACGCGCACGAGCCCAGCGGCGCGTGGGGGCCGGTGTCCGGTTACAGGGGGGCGTCGGCCCCGCCCACCAGCTCCCGCCTCCTCCAATCACATGGGAGTGTGTCGATGCTGCCTTCAGGTGCCGTGGGAACAACGGGACATTAGCGCTGCGTGAGGTTTAAAAGCGACACTGCAACTGAATGTTTTTATTTATTTATTTCTTTTTTTATCAACTTCTGGGTTTGTCACATAAAAATCGTTGAACACACGGTACCACAGACAAGGGTTCGTGCACATACAAACAGCATTTTACACTAACTATACAGTACATGTCACCATTGCCTTGCAAAGACAAAAACAAACAAACAACAACAACTAGAAATAAAGATGCACGAGAGAAAAATGTATAATCCAACTTTAAAACCTCACAATAAGCTTAAGCTTTCTTCTTACACCATTTCATGTTATGACTATGAAATTAAACTGCACCAAAAAAAATATTTTTTAAACATTGTAAATCATGTAATTACATCAGGATTCCTGTCATCAGCCAAATAAACTCATGTAAATATTACAAATAAACCATAATTTATTCTAAATATAGTCATTTGTAACAAGAAAACTTAAATCTATACATACAAGAATAAATGCTAAAATGAAGGCTTTTAATTAAAAGAAAAATATCTTATTTTACATAAATATGCTCTCCCTGCCTGCCATTTATCATCACTTAAACTCACGTCCTTTGATTTAATTTGTTAATTTGTTTCACTTGGCCTCCTCTCGACCGCCGTGTGAAACAAAGCCTTCACATGAGAGATTATCACATTAAAAATGCCTCTTTCAGCCTCTCTGACCTGTGTGCTGGGTGTTGGCTTGTTTAGCTTTGTTAGGGTCTGCAGATGTTTTCCATGGGAAGATCACATCACAACTCTGAACTGTGTGGACTGAGAAGAAGAACATCATGGGAGTGAAAGCACAGAACAGAGATTGCATTATTCATTGTACTCCTAAATCTGGATGTGTTGGACAACATTGAGCACAATAAAAACTGGATCTAGAGGAAATGTCACGAGGTCGCAGTGAACAAAACCACAATCAAACTCTTTCATAAAACCTTGACTAACATAATTTACTTTAACTTCCAAACACTAAAGTAAAACTGGAAAAAAAATCTTATTTCCTAAATTCTCATGAGACTCTTCGATGTGTCTTGTCATGCAAAAGTTGGAAAATATGAGTTTACAAATAATTTCACTAATTACTGCTTCCAACATTATCATATTTTTAGTTCATGTTTTCCAGATCAATAGTTATTGCATAAAATACTTACAAGTGTTAAAATATAAAATCATAGCATCACACATCACACATGTTCACATTAGCAGCATTTGTAAGCATCTGATTTGTCTGACAGCTCCTGAACGCAGCATTTTAATGAGTTGAAGTGGGCGGGGCTTCCTGCTCTTTATAAAGGGTCCAGAGGAAGTTTCATTTAGATCTTTAGTTTACCTGGAGGTGCAGGTACAGGTGGAGGTGCAGGTGCAGGTGGAGGTGCAGGTGCAGGTGGAGGTGGAGGTGCAGGTGGAGGTGGAGGTGCAGGTGCAGGTGCAGGTGCAGGTGGAGGTGCAGGTGCAGGTGGAGGTGGAGGTGGAGGTGCAGGTGCAGGTGGAGGTGTGTGTGAATGATTAAAAAAGAGGAAATTTAATTCAATGTTTTGTACAAAGTGAAAGTTTTGGTCTTATTATTTTTATTAATATCTTTCCATCAAATGACCAGAAACCTCCGTGGAAATGTTACCTTCAGCTCTATACTAACTTACAGGTTGTAATCCAGCCACAAACATTTCAAACATAATCATTACCGAGTCCTTTACAGTCACACTCCAGTGAAAAGCAAAATAAATGATTTCCTGATATGAAGAAATCCTGAAACTGTTTCCCACCACAGTTGATTTGTAGAGAAACGCCGCCCTCGTTTGACACAAATCAGTAAAAGCAGGCCCACAGATGGATGAGCAAACAAATAAATGTTTGACTGTTTTCTTTCTTTTAATATAATGAAAATGTTAAGGACACATCAACTTGCTTTCAAAACTACATTTATATCAATAAAGTACCATAAATAGTTAAATTAGCTGCAAATCACTATTTTATTATCTGGTTATGTTACATTTCAGGACACCACATGTTAGTTATTTTGCAGTATAATAAAACACTACACTATAATTAAGTCAGAGAACATAATCTATTGATGTTCATTTACATGTTGCATGTACATTTACTGAAGTACTGTACTTTAAGTACAATTTTGAGGAACTTTAATTGAGTATTTCTATTTTCTGTCACTTTCTGCTTCTACTCCACAACATATCAGAGGCAAATATTGTACTTTTTACTCTACTACATTTATATAATAACTTTAGTTGCTTTGCATATTCAGATTAATAATACAAAATGTAATCAACAAACAAATTATGATGTAATATTACAGATACCGTGAGAAATTCACAACTACCAGCAGTAAAGTCCTTAAAATGAGCCCCAACTTTACCAGCTGCAACAGTCAAGTGATGAACACATTAATTAATCAATGATTATAATAATTAATGTAATATATATGATTCTGAAGTGGGACATTCTGCATAATGAGTACTTTTACTTTTGGTACTTTAAGTAGATTTTGATGCTGATACTTTTATTTAAGTAAGAACTTGTAACAAAGTATTTTTACACTGTGGTATAACTACTTTTATTTTAGTAGAAGATCTGAGGACTTCTTCCACCACTGACTCACCTATTTTCAAGAAGTTATGAGGTCACCTGAGTTGCACTCTGGGTAATGGAGTATTTCCATCAGCAGATGGCGCCACAGGTTCACCTGCTGGAAGTCAATGGCAGCGACCAGGCAACGATTGTCTATGATGTGACAGATGGATCACTCTGAGGTAGAAAACAGTCACTCAGGGAACTTTCAGCTTCTCAACCGTGAAGATTTGCTGCTTTTCATTTGAGTTATTGTAATTTTCCCAAAGCAAACGATCAATGGATCAATGGAGAAAATAATCAGCAGATGGATCCAGAATGAAAATAATCATGAGTTACAGTCCGATACAGAACAGTTCAAAATGAGCTCCAACAGTAAAATCCTGCTTTTCCATGAATGATGAGGAATAATAATCTAATGATAGAATATATAATAGTACAACAGGCACAGGGGACATTTTACTGTGGAAATACTTTAACTACATGTTACTGATTATACTCACAGACTTTTACTAAAGTGTGCCGGACTTTTACTTGTAACAGAGTATTTTCACAGTGTTTCTGCTGCAGTAAAGGATCCGGATCCCTCCTCCACCCCTGCTCTGCTGCGTGGGGTTGTCCGGTCCCCAGAAACCCCCTCGGAGTGAGGCCTCCTGCCGTCGCCCCTCCTCCCCGGTGCGCGCTGGTTTGGTGTGTGCGCCTCCGGTCTGCATCAGATCCGCATCAAGCTGCAGCTGCTCGGTCGGACCGCAGCTCGGCAGGGAAGTTTTTTTTTTTTGGGGAGGTGAAAAAGTGTTAAAAACCCGCTCCTGTTCTCCCTGCGGACACCGGAGGCTGCGCCGCGGAGCAGCCGGGACTCTGGGCGTCAAACTCGGCCGTCGAGCGGTCCGAGCCGCCGCTGGATGCGAGTTTTTACGCACATTTGTCTCCTCGGTGGGAGCGGAAAAACCGCCCTGCGCGCAGAGGTAATGATGCCTTTAACTTCTCTTTTCATCCGTGCCAGAAAAAAAACACACACACAAAAAAAACAGCCTGTTGCAGAACTTTACTCATGTTCAAACTTTAGTCACTTATTTTATTAACTCAACAATGAGCCACAATCCAGATGTGCTCAGATACAGATAAGATACAGATGTGGTCATCAACCCACAATTATTATGATGATGATGATGATGATTTAGTGTTGCATTTGCTGTCCTGTTGTTCCTCTGGCAAACACAGGTGACAAACATGACTATAACAATACACAGAGTGGAAAGTTTACAGGAGTATTAAACGGTGAAAAGTCACGTTTATGTTCATCATAGGCCTAATGAGAGAAAATCGAATTTAATGTGAGTTATTGATCTAAAATCCTCAGTTATCCTTAAAATCTGTTGTATTTAGGACGGACCATGATATGATAATTTGTTACAAAACTAGTATAGAAATGCTCTCGGTGGGTTCAGGTATCTCAGACTTGTTGTATGTGTCTATATTTGTTCATCTATATATATATATATATATATATATATATATATATATATATATATATAATTTAAGGTGGCACTCCTTGGAGAGTCCATTCACCCAAACAAGCTCAGAAAATGTGAGAAAATCATCTACTTTGTGGTAGTTTGGTTGACCTGAACTTTTGATTTGCTGTCAGCGGATGTTTCACAGATTAAAAGTATCTGTAAAGTTCTTGCAGAGTTTCTGCAGCAGAGGTGGAAACTTACATGTTATGAGATTCTGCATTATTTGAAATGATACTGTGCTATGATGGGATGTACCTCTGGCGGTTTGTGTTGAATTTATCCAATTTATCATTAGAGCACATCTGATGCTGGATATTTGGTTATTATTGATAGCTGAGGTTCAGTTTCTCTGAACTTTTGCAGTCAGAGCGCCACGTTTGTTAAACGGGACAGTTTGTTTGAGTTTGTTGTTCGAAACTGTAGAAATGAGCTTTTTTGAGGTTCCTTCAACAGGATCTGAAGAAACAGGGCTTTATTGCTGGGTGATGTGTATATATATATTCTTACAATGTTCCTCATATTAAAGTTTTTAATGACCTTACTGTGCTTTAAGGCATTTCCTTTTACCCTACACAATGTGTCTGAGTGATGTTTTGTGTGGGGGAATTTAGAAAGACTTAACTGTGTGTGATGGTATTTTAATCTTCTGGTGATTTTGAAAGTTATTACAAGCATAACAATTTGATTAAGAAGAAATAAACATTTGGGAATAATTCTTTAACATGTTTGTGCTTCTCAGCAGATGCAGCCGGTGGAAACAGTAAAGAGAAACTACAGATCTGCAGAGCTTCATGGTTGTTATTCTGCCGCCACAATCCTCAGGATTTAACGCATAAGACTCTTTAAAGCTGGACTTCACGGGATCCTGAACATTTACTTCATTCATTTTTTGGTTATTTTCTACCTCAGCGATGCCCGGCAGTGAGAGGAAACATTTTGGCGGTGAGAAATGTGAATCGAGGCAAACGAGGGCACAGAAAACGCTCGGCTGACCAACCAGCGAGCAGTCGGACAGTTTTTTGGATGTCGCTCGCCTACGACGCCTTTCTCCTGCCCGGACGACGTCACAGATAACAGCCAATGTCGGCCGACAACAGCCCGCCGCCGCCGGCCTCTCCGCGGTCTTTCTCCGCCCTCCCTCATCATGCCGCCCCGCCCACCCCGTCGCCGTCCCCCAGCCCGCCCGCCACCCTCTGCAGCCGGCTGTCCAACGGCAGCCAGACGGCCCCCAGCCCCACCAACTCACGATGCTCCATCCACGGAGTCTCCTTCCTGCTTCAGATCGGACTCACCAGGGAGACGGTCACCCTCGACCACGGAGACCACTCGCTGTCTGCTGTCCGGGAGCTGGTCTGCTCCATCGTGGATCAGAAGGTAGGCTGAAGGCTTCCACTATGAGATGTTCTTTTTCATGCCACAATAATTCACGTAGTTATGTGAGAAATTCTCCAAATAATTACAAAGTAAAGGTCTCGTATTCCTGAGATACGGTTCTTTACTTTAGCTCAGGACCCGGTCACGACTGAAAATTCAAGCACATATTTTCACGGATATTTCCTCCTAGAGGCTTGGTGATGTAGTGACAACTCGCAGGGTTTGTTCGCAGTTGCTGCAGATTTTAACAGAATTTCGAGAAAGTCGGCTAAAGAAACTGTGCGTTCATTGAGATGAGCAGAAGAAGAGGGCGCAACAAGATGAGGTGGCGAGGAGACTGCAGCCATGTTTTTCGCGAGTTATGGGAATATCCGGGAAGACGCCTTTTCTCTGTACTGAATCTTGTTAGCTGGACAATAAGTTCACACAGTTACTGAAAAGATGTGTTCGTAATATCGACAGTCTGCAAACCACGTCTCTTCTGTGAAGCACTGTGGCGTTCCCTCCCTCAATGTGTGTAGATTTACCTGAGTGAATCCACTAATTTCAGTGATTCCACTGGAGTAAATTGGTTTTGCCACTTTAACTGCTTTTTTAAAAATATTATATGTACAGGAAATGTGTTTCCATAGAAAACCTCTGATGCTTTGCAGTTGTGACACCTGTGACGAAAGATTTCAGAATTATTTGATCTTAAAGTAGAAAAAAAAACATCTTCCGCAGGAAACATCACTGTTTTGTAACGTGATTGTTTCACGTTCACACTGACCAGTCGGCCCAAATTCAGTCGATTTCCTCGTTTGTCTCAGTTTTGGTGAAACTACCTGATTCTCATGTTCACATGTAGTTCAGGCATCTGCTGTCGGCTCTACTTTATCTCTCATCATCTACTGGTTTTACCGCTCGAACTGAATGCACCACCTGTGTTTACTGCTGTAAATGCACACACACACACACACACACACACACACTCTCTTTGCTGCAAACCAAAAAGGGTCACCTGTTTTGCAGTGCATGACAACACAGAGAGGAAAACCTGATCCTGCTCTCAGTCAAACTTCTGGTGACGCCCACTGCTGTCACTTTTCAACCATACAGTGGTTGGTTGATTGGTTGATTGATTGGTTGATTGATTGATTGACTGATTGTTGGGACTGGCCATCCAGTGGTTGTTGGACAGGTTGCTCATCACCTTCCACATGCAGCTTCGTCGTCGCGTACTTTCACTTGTCGCCTCTCGTCTCCGGCTGAGGAAAAGCTTCTCACAGGGAATGTCACTCCCCGGTCGGTGTTGCTGTGTCAGCGCTCTTCACTTCCTGTTTCACAGCTGTGTGTCGTGTCGGAGGAGCGGCGGGGTGGTCAGTTGGTCTCTCAGTGTGCAGAGACGCACCGATCACATTCAACACAAATTCAAACACAGATGCACTTCAGAACAAGTTAAATTACCGACTGAGAGCTGAACTTTATGTGGACAAAATTAATTGACTGCTTTTTTGGAGAGAGAAATTTGTTGTTTTTTCCCGTTGACTCCTGTAATTTTGTATTTTATAAACTTCTTATTTATGTTTTTTATGTAAAATCTTAATTTGAAAAGTAATCAGTAACTAAAGCTTGTCAGATAAACGTAAGGCAGTAAAATGTGCGATATTTCACTCTGAGATGCAGGAAAGTCGAAGTATAAAGTTGGATAAAATGTAAATACTCAATTAAAGTACAAGTACCTCAAACTTGTCTGTTAGATCTGAACTTGAGTGAATGTTTCGTGCAGCGACAGATAATTCTTACACAGATTATGTGAATATCACAACACAAGATGTTAGCTGAACCCAGCAGGAACCTCCGGTGGGAGAACGCGGTGGAACCCGGTTCCAGGTTGGCCTACAAACCGACACCATCACTGGAATTTTCTTCTTCCTGCTTTTGTGTCGCCTTCACGGAGGCGTGATCTCCGCCTGTGGGTGCATGGAAGCTCCAGGTCTGATTTACTGCTGTGCGTGTGTGTGTCTGTGTGTGTGGTGGTGGGGGGGGGGGGATGTTAAGGAAGTAGGGAAGTCCCCCTCCCCTTGTAGGTCGCCACATTGACCACCCACACCTTACACACAAACAGGATTGTGTACTGAAACTCTTTACCCGCCTTTTTCGATATCAGTAAGTTGCATGAAAGTGGCCCCAATAAACCTGCAGAGAGTTTTCACCACTTTTAGCCTCTTTTAGTTCATAGTTTTGGTTTAACAGCACATTTACTGTTTTTGGTTCAGTCTCAGCGCTCTCATCAACCTCGTTTACAGCAAACAAGCTCTCCAGATAGATGATAGAGATGGATGGATGAAGAGATATTTTCCCAACGAGGTGGTGGACACCAAACCAGAGATAAATGCAGAGTCAATCGATGCCTGCATTCGATCCTTTAGGTACCCAGATATAATTAAAAAAGAGACTATTAAGCGTTGATTTAATGCGACGTGTGATTGGCCCACTGCACAGTCTGCGGCGTGGTGAAGTCGAGTGTCTACCTGCAAAAAAAGTTTTTGATTTTGAGTCCGAATTCCTATTTTTGGAACCTGAAACATTTTATTTTCCAGTAAGAAACGTTTCTTCTCGTTCTGGATTTTAATATTACAGTAACTAATACATGTTGCACTAATGTTTTGAGATTACTTTACCTCCAAAAATCATTGTTATTGAGGCTCATGATTTCTCATTTTATCATCCTGCTGATGTTTTTATTCCCCAGAAAACAGAGAATGAGATAAATGATGCTTGTTGAAAAAACACAACTGTGTAATTTAAATAAAAGGTGTAACAGTGTTAAATTTGGGTAGCAAGGTCTTGCCAATGTTACAGAGTTGACATTCTGCAAAAAAACACAAACTCTGGTGACATTTACAACCTTTTTCCTAAAAGAATAACAAAAAAAACTGCATCCCGCTCCTGAAATAACAGAGATTATTGAATCACAATGACTTTAAACATTAAAACATTATAACAGCATCTCTCTCCGTCGTCGCCGGCGATGTGAGGCACCCCGAGTCCTCCACTCTGCTGGTTTCCACGGTTACCAAGGCCAGGCACTAGTTGAGGTGGAGAAGTGAATGATGGTGGCAGAGAGAGAGAGAGAGAGATGTCAGTGTTGTTGTATAGACGCTCGACCCGCCTACAGAACTTTTAAATGCTCCACTATTGTTGTTGTTGAAACTAGTAACTCCAGCATTCATGATTTTCATGTTTTTAATGTAACAACTGAAAGATTCATACTGATATTTCCACTTTATATCTGTATTTATTGGTTTACCAAGTATTTTACATTAAATATTGGAGTCAAATATTGCTTTTGTCAAAAGGAAATAAAAGGAAATGAATCAGTTTCTTTGAGCACATACCTGACATCCTCCTGTCTCCACCTGAGCCGGCACGTTTACATTTTTTAAAATTTTTAAGGTCAGATATGATGAAACTTCCATTGTCAATCGAGAAAAACTGAATTAACAAAAAGAAAATGATTTCAACCGCAGTTCCAGCCCCTGAGGATATATTAAACTGAATTATATTAATGACAAAATATGAAATAAAGAAAAGTGTGCTTGTACCCAAAATTAAGAAATGTGGGTAATACATGCAGGTTTGGATTTGTCTTGTTTAATTTGGTGTTTTTATATGTAATTTAATGTTACTTGAGGAGGTTCAATCCGGTCACCTGTTTCCTTTTATGTAAGATACTGAATTAACAACCATTAACAGTTTCTGTCTGACTTTTTAAATCCTGGCTTAGCTCCATTTGTCGTCTCATTAGACAAAAAATAAATAAATAAAAAATTCAGAAAAGCTGCAAAAGTTTGCAGTTGAGCTCTCCCACACAGCTGCTGTCTGAACCCAAAATCCTTTAAAATACATCACTTTTCATCCTGTTACATCGTCTGTTCGTGTTCTCTCCCCGCTCTCGTTTCTCCGAACTCTCGGGGGTGACGAGTCCCAAGCTGCAGTTCCTTCAAAAGCCACCAAAGGCACTAAGAGGAAAACATGAGGTCTGAAACCTTGATTTAAATCAGGAACTATCTCGTCAAAGAATAAGTAAGCGAGATTAACGTCCTGAGTCGGCCGCCATTATCTCCTTTGCTGCTGATTTTGTGGGGTTGTCGTACGTCCGTCCTTCACAATAAGATAACATGTTCTAGTTTTAGCTCTGTTTTTGGTCTCCACCGACTCCTGAGAAAAATAGCTGTCACTTGTTCACCAGCGAGTCTCTAACTCAAACTCGGGTATTGAACTGTATTGAACTGTGGGTCTATCTGAGCTTTTTTTAAGGATATAAACTTATATTTCTAGAACTCAAGATGATTTCACTAAAAAGACTGAAATGTTGTTCTTCCACTGGCAGGTTTTTTCCCCCCACTACCTTTAAGAAAATAAGGGTTTAAACAGAGATGACCTGATGAGATGAAGATATTTTGGAGTGATTTTCTGTCATTTTATTGTTTGTGTGTTTCTCTTTAACTTCAAGATTTCTTGTACGATTCTTCTTACGCACTTATTTTCTGAAATAATAATTTTAAAACTTTCAGTTGTCACTTAAGAATCCCAGGTTGTAGCTTTAGTAGATTTGTGGTGTTGACAGTGTGTGTTTTGCATCCGTAAATACGTAAGTAGATCTGTAATCTCTGTGATTTGTCCACTATGGAAATTATTTTATCTACAGTTGAGCTTTCTTGTTGTGCCGCTAACACTCTTACCTGCTTCTTTGGAACTGGTAGCGAGAACAGACATCTAGAAACTGAAGGATTTGATTGTTACAGCTCGTTATGGAACAACCTTAGAGGAAGTGCCTTCCTGGAAGCGTTCAGGGCATAAAAGCCCTTTTATTATTGGATCGCAGCAGTGCAAAAGTCTTATTTAAAATTCTGAGACATGCAATCCCTTCAATGTCAAACTATAAATGACCTTCAGCTCCTTCACCTGCTCTTAATGTACCTGTTGTTCTGATAAGAATCAGGAAGTTTTAGGGTTAGTTTCCGTCTCGCTGATGTCACCTAATCAGAAACAGGAAATACCTCCGGGTTTAATATTTACTTTGCTACGCCTGACGGGTCGAATCTAACCAGGATATCTGTCGCTCATTTGCATACAAATTTCTGGGCGGGGTGACGTCATGTAAACGGGTCACCAGGTTTGTCCGCTTTGGGACTTTAAAGGGGAATTACGTCAGATTTTTAATGTTGGGAAAGTATTCAGGTCCTTTGTGTTTTCTAAAAGTTGCAAATCTGTTTCTGAGGACCAAAAATCAGTTCTTCCATTGACAGATTGAGTAGAAATGTAACCAGCCTCATCAAAAAAATTAAGGAAAAAAGTTTCTCGCCATAAGACGTGTGTGTGTGTGTGTGTGTGTGTGTGTGTGTGTCAGGACCGGTAGGTTTGGCGTCCTGTGGTCGACCATGTGACCTCTCTCATTCACACTGACGTTTACTAATTAAGCTTCATTCTGTTTATCTATCTATCTATATTAAGTATCTTAATGATGAGGTGAACAATGAAGAAAAGCTTTAGAATCTCTTTTTTATTGTTTTTCCACTAAAGTTAAACATTTTCCTTAATCATGGGTCCTTAACTTAAACAACAATAAATGTTTCTTTAATATAAAATCCTGTAAAAAGTGTGAACTTGTGTTTCCATCAATGTATTTGTATGCACATTCTGAAGTATAAGCATTAGAAAATATTGATGGAAATGGAAAAAAATGGAAAAAACATCTCACCTGAGGCGTTTTTTGCCTTTTTTTAAAAAAAGTTATTGTGAAAACTATATGTTCCCGTAACGATGTGATGTAACCTTCCTCACATTAATACACGAAACTAACAGAAATGTCACATTTCCAATGAGTTTTCTTCATCGTTTTTCTCCATTAGAAGTTCGACTGGAGAATTGCCGCCACACATAACGTTAGTGGATGGAAACAAGCATTCATTGCATTTTCTTTTGCCAATTTTCTCAAAAATGTCGTTGAAAGTTGCGATTCAGTTATATGGAAACACGTGAGACGGAGGGCAGAGGTGTAGATAACAGGGTGGATGTGTTTCTCCCTCAGCTGGAGTTTGCAGAGCAGTTTGGGTTCTTCCTCTGTGGTTTTCGTGCAGCGGATGTGTTTTTAGTTTTGGTTCTCTGTTTTGCCCCCAGCTCTGATTCAACTCCCGGCTGCAGTACTTTATTATAACCGAGATCTTAAAGGAAAAGAGTGGATTTGATTTTGTTCCACTGTCGGTGACTTCAGTCCACATGATCATGGAGTCTCTGTAGTTCTGTATACGTCCATGAAATCTGTTCCCGTGGTTTAAAGACCCTCTTCATGAACAGTTGAACAGGAGATGTGGTGCCGTTTCTCAGCTTCATCAGTGAAACTTCACAGCTCAAACACGTGTGGTCACGTTTGGTGAAATCACTCTTAGCTGGTTGAGTTTCTGTGGCGCTGAGACGAGTTTTTTTCTGCGTGGTCGTGTTGCTGCTGAAGGAATCCAGAGGAAACACTGAGGTCACTTACACACACACACTGAGGTATCTGAGGAGGGAGGATGTTGTTGTGGTCACAGTTACTGTGTGTGTGTGTGTGGGGGGGGGGGGCAGTGATTTATTCAGTGTGTCTCATCCTGACAGTGATGCTGTAACAGATAAACTCTGGTCTGCTCCCGCTGTAGGTCAGCTGGGGTCGAGTACCGACTGAATTACGTCGGTGCCGAGTACCGATTCACGTTCGATCAATCGGTGCCAAATGTCGGTACCTGAGAGCATCGGGGTGAGAGAGTCGGCTCAGAGTATAACTGGGCTTTTCTTACTGTCTTGGTTGACATCATCGTTTTTTACTGGCGTTAACCAACTCTCTGAAATTCCTTCCTCCTGCCGGTGGAGTATTTCTGTTTGCTCCCTGATCTGATTCATTCACTTAGTAAAGATTAAGTTTAACATGACAGTTGACTTCAGTCTTTGTTGTTATTTGATAACCACCAATAAAAAATAAAAAACAGTTTGTATAGGGGCAACCAGACAAGCAAAAACCATGAGTCCTGGTATTTCTGAAACCTTAGTATGAAACCAACAGAGAGAGTAAAGTACTGAATAAATGAAAGATGAAATATCTCAACAACGATGGATTGCATTGATAGTTGATTCAGACTTTCATGTTCCCACTTGTAGTAACTTTGGTGATCCTCTGACTCTTTATGTCGCTTTAATTTATCCAATACTTTAATTTATAAGTATCCAAATACTTGCAAAAGTTATGAAATAAGGTTCTTAGGACCCAGTTTTAGACAAAATAAGATTTTTTATGGTGTTTTTAAATTAAGGTTTAAAATAAAAGGCACGTCAGCCATTTTGGGGACAGAAATGATTAATTGAAGGGAACAAGTTAAGTCATTGTAGGGGATTAATTACTTGATGGAGGAGGTATATTGAGTGTATTAATGAGTTACTGAGGAAGAGTTTTATCCCAGAGACTCACAGTGAATCTAACAGTGGATTAGATGTTGCAAAGAAAGAAACTGTAAGAGCAAAAAATATTTAAATATATGAAGTTTCTTTTTTCTTGTTCAGGAAGTGAGTGAATGTCACAAGCTTTAAACCAATTAAAACCTCACTCTGTGTGTGTGTGTGTGTGTGTGTGTGGTCTTTTGCTTGTAGCATTCAGCAGTGATTTTTAACAAGTGGATGAATGAAACTCCCACACACACACACACACACACACACACACACTCACTCATGCTGACAACCCTGACCCACTCAGCGCTGCTTCCTGTTGTTTCCTGAGCGAGGTGACAGAGCGAGCGGATGCAGGGAAAACGGGCGCGCTGCTGTTTACCTTCACATTTCCCATCAGTCCCTTTTAGCGCCATCCCTGCAGGCTAATTGCAGCCGTACGGCGAAAGAGTTGAAGAGTTTTATTGGAGCTGAAAGGCTCTTAGCTTTCTGCAGCAGGAAGACAACGGCTGTTTTATACGTTTGTGCTCTTCTCGTCGCTGCCGGTTCAAGTGCTTTTATAAGCTGCTGTCGGATGTGTATGAAGCGATAAGCTGCTGTTTGTCAGCCTGTATCAAAAGCAATGATACCTACGTTCATACTTTTAGTAATGGCACTGATATCAAATCATGTATATGTTTAAGCTACAGGAAACTATTTAGTTGCATCGTACAAAATATGATTTAATAAGTAATTAATTCCAGGTTTCCTCACCTCTAATCAAGCCAATATATATGTGTATATATATATATATATAAAATAGGGGGATTTGCTGCTGATGGTGAACTGAATACCTTTGAGGTTTGTTTGAAGACGTCACCTTGAACTCTAGAAACCGTGACATTTTTTAGATTAGATTAGATTAGATTGAATTTTATTGTCATTACACATGTACAAGTACAGAGCAACGAAATGCGGTTTAGCGTCTAACCAGAAGTGCAATAAGTAGTAAGTACTGATATACAGATAATAAATTAGCATTTTAAAATGGAACCGTAATATATAAGGGAAACTATATCGATTGATTGGTTGAGGTAATATGTACATATTATACAGGTTGATTTGTGCATTAAATGTAAGTAGACTATAAGCAAGAACTATAAACATAATTTACAAAAAGCAAACGAGCATATGATAGGTAAGGTAATACAAAAGATTGAGTGAACATTAAATAGTGCATAATAATAAACAGTAGCTGCCTAACGTTACTAGACTAGTGCAATATTCAGTACATAGTTTTCAGTGCAAACAGATGTCTTAAAGTTTTGAGTGCAGAAAAGTCCAGTAGTGCAGTGTCGATGGTGTAACAGTCTTTGGTTGCTGGGGGGAATGAGGAGTTGAGGGGTTTGTGTGTTGGTGGTGGTGGTGGTGGTTTTCACTATTTTCTGACATTTTAGAGATAAAAAAAAATCAATTAATCGAGAAAATCATCTGCAGATGAGTCGTCAATCGTTGATTAATCATAGCAGCGTGGATTCCCTCCAGACATGTTTTGTATGCTTTGAATAGTAATTGGTTTCTGATACTTTTCCCACAAAAACTTTATTTACGGTCTTCAAAATTCTTAATGTTACATCTCCTCCTTCTCACTTATTGAAAACTGTGTGTCAAGTGTCAAGTTGATTCAATTTTGTTTATACAGCCAAGTTATAAATACAACAAATTTGCCTCAAGGGGCTTCACAATCTGTACAGCATGCGACACCCTCGGATCAAAGGAAAAACTCCCTTGAACTGGGAAAAAACATGGAAGAAACATCAGGAAGAGCAGCAGGGCAAAATTATGAGAGAATTATAGATGCGTAACATATATGAAGATTATAAACATCACACACCAGATATGTTGTAACATTTCGAAGCAGTTCAGGTCATAAATAAACGTAGTGACATAAACTTCCTGAAGCAGTCGTGTTTCTGTGTGTGTGTTTGTGGACAGGATGTCGCGGGTGCTGTTTTCCCTTTTATAACCAGGATTATTGGGTTCCATGAACACTTAATCTGTGCAGCACTCATGTCATTATCAGAGAGACTAAGAGGTGAGGGATACCACCCCCCCCCCATGGCCTAAAGTTCGAGACATGCCGGCCCCCTGTTCCTGCTCCTGCACGGGTCAAAGGTCACGACGGGGCCTGGAGGTTTTGGCCTCTGTGACCCTGTGACATCCAGGACTGGACTGTGGGGAAATGTAGCCTCAGAGGCAGAGAAGAGTTAGAGACTGTGAAAGGGCTGTGTGTGTGTGTGTGTGTGTGTGTGTGTGTGTGTGTGTGTGTGTGTGTGAGAGAGAGTGTGTGTGTGTGTGTTTGTGTGTGTGTGCGTGTGGAGGTTAAGCCTGGTTAATGGAGGATTAACCATAAAGAGGGGATCAGTGTGTATTAAACACACACTCTTGTCCATTAACAGGACTCTTGCTGTGTTTCTCTGCTCACTTTGGAGGATGCAGCAGCTGACCGCTGGCTCCAACGCGATTGGACGGCGCCCACATGTGTCGTCATGGCAGCTGATCACAAGTGTTTTCACTTCTGGTTCAGACCTCATGGAGGATTTGTTTTCAGCTTCCTGCTTAGTCATGGTTTCATAGCTGCTGCAGAATGAGAGGACAGCTTGTCTCAGAGCATTTCCTTTACTTCTTTTTATTATAGTTTTTTAATCAGACAACAATATGGAAGACACGGTTTAATAATTAAGCATAAAAGGCTTCTTTCATCGTGTTTAATGTCTCATACATAAGATAGATTGTAAAGGTATGTGAGAGGCAAAATAACCACAAAGAGCTGCAAAACAATCAAAAACAGATGCTAAATGATTAGAAAAGGGAAGCAAAGAACCACAAAAAGACACAAAACGACCACAAAAAGACACAAAATGACTAGAAACCGATGCAAAACGGCCACAAAGAGACACAAAACAACCTCAAAAACACAAAATGACTGCAGTTGCAAAACGACTAGAAACAGATGATAAACTTTTACAAAAGCGTCTCTTCCAAACGCAGCCATGCTGTTTTTTGTCATTTTGCTTCTCTTTCAGTCTGGGTGTCTTGCTCCGATGTGGGCTGGTGGGGGCCTTCCACATGTCTGTGCCCTCATAATCCATTCATGGACTTCAGTCTAAAGGAAGGAAGGAACCTTCACAGCTCGTCCTGAGCTGCTGAGGGAACTCCTCCAGTACAGAAGTACCTGGAGTGATGATTCCCTCTTGTCTTTAGGATCAGACTGTTCCCCGTGTTTCCGTCCGTCGAGGTCTATTTGTTTGAGCGGCGGTGTGTAGCCACGTGGTTAATGACTGCTGGGTGTCAGTGTCAGGGCCTCAGCCATAATTCATGACGGACATTCTGTGTCTGTGTGGTTCGTCTAACGCGATCCGTGCAGCTTCTGCCTCGTCACCTGTCGGTCGGGTTTCCTGCCGTCGGTTGTGCGCTGCAGGATCCACGCTGCATGCTACCTGCACGCTGTCAACTTCCTGCAAACACGGAGGCAGGAAGCTGCATCACCTGCCTGTCTGCAGGCTGCAGAAACTGCTGAACCCCAAATCCAGCACACACTTCACCATAACCACATACACCACGTCGTAAAGTGCCTGATAAAAAGTTAGTTGAGACTTTAATCCTGAGAAAACAGCGTTAAACCTCTGACGCATTTAAAAGTCCAGTAGCACCCAGGAGGGTTGAATCATTTGCACGAGGGCTCAGGAACAACTGGGACACATCCTTAAAGGACCAAACCAATGATTTCAAATGCATTAAATATATCCAACAGTAAAAGATACATCATTTAAGGTTACGGCATCCTTGCCCTGCGTTTAGCTATAGTTGTAATATAATCCAGCGAGCACTCCTGGCCTTCTGCAGGTCAAAGCTTGTCCAGGTTAAAACTGGGCTAGATTTGGTTGACATTTACGTTACATATAACCTTTGTTTTAACTTTTTGACTTTTAAAGTTGTGCAGAGGAAAAGTCACAAAGGATTCATCATCCGGTGACCATGAATCTGACCAACACTGCCATCCCTACAATTAAAATAAATAAAATGAACAAATGTCGTTACAAGGATGGAACAAAAAGGGAAAGAAAAAGTTGAATAACTAAGTGCAATAAAAGGTGCTAAAGTTGCATTTCACAAACATCCTTTTTCAGTTTCCTGCCATCAGACAGTGTTTTGTTTGTAATTTCAGTCTCCAATGAGCCAGTGTGCAGTTATACGTTTTCTCACCGTAACCAAAAGAATATTATAATAAAAGTAACGGGCTTCTGTTGTGCTCGCGGACCAGTGAAGCCTTCTCTGAAGTCCCTCCGTCCACGTTTCATTATACGTTAAGCTTAATTTTACCTGTGGAGTCGAAGAGACGCGAAACATTTGTCTGTTGCAAAACTGCAGGAAAGTTGCAACAGAAGCAGGGAGGGCGTTGTATCTGATAAGGACAGTGACCCAGACTTGAACCTGCCATCACATGGCGTTGAAAGGTTCCTTATAAAGAGGATTTAGCTGCTTTTGGAATAAAAACCTTTGCAGCCTCTGACGTTTTAACCAGAAAATCGGATTCTTTAAAAACATTGTGGTTGGTCGGCTGCAGTGGAAACTGATTCAGCAGCCACAGGCGAAACATTTCAGCGGCATTTGGCTGCTGGTAGTTTCCCAGCATGGTTTCTGATTTCTCTGAATCCATTTCATCACTCATCATGTGTTCCTCATATGAGAAGGTGAGGTAATGGTTAACTTTAGGAAACAGGCTGGACCCAGATGAAGGATGAAGTCATGAACATGAAAAAAACGTGCCTTTCAGTAGAAATGTTGACAAGCTGCTCTTACTGGATATCAGGACATTTCACCACTGCAGCAGAGCGCTTTGACAGGTGCGGTTTAAACCGTTTGTTTTCCTGTTTTCTTATGACTTTTTGATTTGAAATGAATCCTTGAGTTGTGTCTGTAGCACCACCCTCAGGCCAATCTCTCAACTCTGTGCACAACATGTCTCATAATCTCCTAGAATAATGACATGTTTTTATATTTTTGATTTATTGATTAAATAGTGGGGGTTTTATGATTTGATATGATTTCTTTGACTACTTTATTCAACATGGAAATCTCTTGATGTATAATCTAACTTTTACAAGAGAGATCTGACCATAATGGTGCAAAAAAAATACACACAGGCAAATAATAATAATCACACGTATCTTCCTAGAGGATGAATCCTGTAGATTTTATTGATCCCATGGCCTTTACACCACTGCTTATTTTGCAACTCTTCCTCGTCTGGATGTTTTAAAAGCACAAAGTCTCTAAAACATCTCATCGTTCATGCAGCACCGGAGTGTTTTGTTTATTATCCAGAGGGTTTCAAAGTGCAAATCAATGACCAGGAATATTTTATGGAAATATTGGACTTTTAAATAGTTTTTCATTGATGTGATAAAGTACTTTGATTTGTCAGGTATTTAATTTGGTGGATCATCTAAAAGTATTTTATGTCATTTTATCTGTTGTGACTGTATCACAATATAAATCATATATATACTATATATATCCTGCAACATAAACATGGCATGTACGTGTGTGTGTGTGTGTGTGTGTGTGCTACTGCGCAGGCCTATTTCTAAACATAACCCCAAACTACAGTTCTTTTCCCCTCGTCGCAGCTTCTGGGTCACTTCAAAGTTTGTGCTCAAGTTGACATTTTCAGCTCAGCAGTAGACTTTTAACATTAACAGTAATTTCACTCTGAGTCACCATGAATCCTCCTCCTCCTCCTCCTCCTCCTCAGTTCCCTGAATGTGGATTTTTCGGGATGTACGACAAGATCCTGCTCTTCCGCCATGACCTGAACTCAGACAACATCCTGCAGCGTCTGACCTCGGCGGAGGAGATCCACGAAGGCGACCTGGTCGAGGTGGTGCTCTCCGGTAAGAAACTGACTCTTATCTTTTTTTACAGTCAATCCACCACTTCCGTCTCTTGATGTGATCACTATCCATCACCATCTCCTTAAATCTTTCTGGTCTGGTAGCAGCTGAGAATCTGAACCTGCCGGCCAGATTAAGTTTCTTTCAGTTTCTGTTCAATATCTTAGAGGATCTCCAGTTGTTGGAGTTCATCCTCAGGGGAGCATGAATGCCTGAACCTTGTTTCATGGATTTCCCTTTTGTTGTTGAGACTTTGCACTCAAAGTGTGAATGGTGGTGCTGGAGAGAAAGTCAGGACCAAACTATGCACAGTGCTTTATTATTACTATTATTAGTTTATTATTAGCATTTATTTGTACTCATTGGTTGAAGCCTGTGACTCTCTGCAGTCTCCAGGCTGTGTATATTTATTTGTAATTGTTTGTTGTGTCTCGGCTTCTTTCCTCCTCCAGCTCTCTTGTTAATCCACCTCTGAGTGAGAGCGGGGAGGTCACCACAGATCTTGTTTCCTCCGCCGCGGCGTGGCCCCGGGTCTGCCCCGTGCGCCTCAACCATAATATTGTGTATAGGATTGTCATTTCCTGAGTCGTGTTGACAGGTTGGGCTGTAAAAACTAAAACCGACACCTTAACAGCTCGACACCCAGCGGCAGGTTTAAATTACACGGGAGGAAGAAAACGAAGTCGCAGCCCCAACCGCATCGGGCTCAAACCCGCGACCACTTCCTCCTGCTGCTCCTGCTCCTCCTCCTGCTCCTCCTGCTGCTGCTGCTGCTGCAAAAACCCTGCAGAGCTGAGCTTGTTTGTTTCTCTGTTAGTAGAACAAGACGCGTGTTTTTTTCTTTCCTTTCTGGTACTTCAGGCCTCACAGTGAAAACTAAACCTTTAATCACAACATGTTGCAAATACAAATATTGCTGTAACAGTTAAAAAAACACTTCTACAACCATAACTCAGTTTATTAATGACAAAACTAAACATATGTTGGCTTTATTCCTATGATTGTGGAGTGTGCAGCAACAGATTCATTGATACAGAACAAGTTGAATGAGGGACTTTTTCTTTGATATTTGTTCTCACAATTGCCTCCAGAATTAGTTTCTTCAGATTCTGAGGAAACATACCGGTCATTCTTTGGCAAACAGACTTGAACAGGACACTGATATATCTGTTAAGGTCATCTCTGTTTCACAGAAGGATCAGCAGGCTCCAAAACTAACTGTTTGAGATCATCTATCACAGTCAGACTGTGGGGGTTTTTCATGTGTAGCAGAGGGCTGGCGTTAAATATCAAATCATCATTCAGCCCATTATGCCTGAATACGGCATCACAGAACTGCTGGGGACTCTTAGTCATGTCCTAATATTATTAGCTTCCTCCTCTGTTACCCAGAAGTGGCCTTAGTGCAGATTAACTGACATACTGCAGTAATGATCTGCGGGGACGTTTGAAGGCTATTATTGGGATAAGGATCAGGGCGGATCCATGGATCACTATCATGTATGTAAAACCTGGTCCATGTCCGCTTATTGTAACCTATTGTGCTCCAGGTAAAACCGCCTGTTTGTGCTCGGTTTAAAATGTGGAACTTGTTCTTATAAATGAGCGGGACATCGCCCCGGTGGACCACGTCTCTAAAGTCCTGCTGCTGTGCTGAGATGCAAAACACAACTGTCACAACAGATCCATACTGACACTTTTATCATAATATCTCTGGGATATTATATAAAATACTATATCCCACCACTACAAGACAGTAAGATATTTTTGCTGTGAAAGGGGAAGTGTCATACAGGTTTTACTTGTTTTCTTACATCCTTCTTCAGTCTAAGTGTTCCCCAGATCAGGTTCAGTATCAGCAGAAACTTAACTTTAAAGAACTTGAATTGAGCTGGAGCTGATTTGAAGGATTGAAATCACGACTTAAGATGATCGAGGCCTTTTTTAAATGGATAATATCCCACAAGAATGTCCCCAAGGTCGTAATAGTTTTATACAACCAAAGCTGTAATAATTTCCTAAACGCAGTAACGTTTGACCGCCGTGTATTTGTCTTATTTCAGCTCTCGCCACGGCCGAGGACTTCCAGATCCGACCTCACACGCTGTACGTTCACTCCTACAAGGCGCCGGCCTTCTGCGATGACTGCGGGGAGATGCTGTGGGGGCTCGTCAGACAGGGCCTCAAATGTGAAGGTAAGATTGTGACAAGGGGGTTCCTGCAAGGTCTCTCAGGGTTTTAGTCCCACTGGGTTATTTAAGGTTGCGTCATGTTGTGATGACTCTGTGGTGCTGTGGTTTGCAGCTGCAGTCACATCCTGTTAAAACTGAAGAGAAGCACGTTTAACTGAAGCGTTCAGGGCATCTACGAGCAAATCACACACGTGGAGTTTATTTGAGATGCATTTGGTTGTGTGAGTGTTTCAGCATGTACGGACCAAGCTGCAAGTCAGGCTGTTGCCAAACATAATTGGAAAGCTCCACATTCAGTTTCCTGCTGCACAACAAAGGTTTGATTTCCACCAGTAGGGATGCAAGTTCAAGAGCTGCTGTAAAGAATCCTCTGCTTCTCATTTCGGGCACCAAGGCCTCGACCAAACCTCTCAGCTTTGATGACTGATCTAAAAAACGTTAAAGGCAGTTAAAAACATAAATATTGAATAAACAGAGATATTAGATTATTTTCCAAAAATCAACCGTCCATATTTAAACATAACAAATTGTTGAGAAAGTCTCTGATCCAAGGCTGTACTATTAATTATTAGAGTTGTTACAAATGTCAATGGGATTTTGAATGAGGTTTTCTAACAGAACCCGGAAGTTCTCGTCTCTCTAAGAAATTGATTTCTTGATTTCTCTTTTTTGTGGTTTTGTGTTTTTTTCAATAAAAACAATCTGTGTCAAAGTTTTTCTTTTATTTGACTCAGTAACCATGTTCATCCTGAGGGGACGTGGGGAAGTAATCTCTGGATGACACGAATAACCTCCCGCCTGTTGTCCCAATTCCCCAGTTATCACACGCCGATACTAACATGCCAACACTGTCTCTGCTCGTGTGCAGATCAAATGTGTGAGTCTCTGATTAGCTGGTTAAACACAACACTAACGGAGAAAAACAGCCACTCACAGAGCTGAGGGCCTCCAATATGGCCGCCTCAGGGGAAAGCCCTGCAGCAGCTACAGCAACATCCCTAAATAAATAAACAGCACAGTCAAGCAGGTGCCGGGCGGATCCCATTGCCATTTAATCACTAAATGGATCGTCAGGATATCTGGGCATTTAAAAGAATCCAGACAAGCTTCCTGTCAATTAAACTTTACAAGAGGAAGTGATGTGTGCTGCCAGTGTTTCTGTGGTGAATGAGCATAACAGAAGCGAGTGACCGCCGCTGCACCGTGATGAAGAACTGAAAATTCATCTGTGAAACATATAAAATAGAAAGTTCAGCTTCCTGGACGGATTCAGCGAGCTTTCGGGATTGTTTTATTACATTTAGTTTTATTTCCTCTGGGACTTTTGATTCCTGCCGCGTCCAAACTGAGCGAGTTATCGTCTACAAATTAAATCCCAAGCAAACGTCCAACACACACACACACACACACACACACACACACACACACACACAGGTTTTCACACACTGGTTTTCAACCCTGAAAGCTGCAGCGCCCGTACAGCAGGATGTCTTCATTGACTCTGTGACTTCCTGCACCTATTTTTCACATCTTTCAAGTCCTGATCTCAGCGCTCAGAAACCTCCAGAGCGAATCTCAACTGTAGTGATGCCAAGCGGAGAGAAGAGACGCTTGATGTTCTGAGCAGCCGAGCGGCTGTCGGCTCAGAAATACCGCTTCCGCTTATACAACTTGTTTGGAGGTTGAAACGGTTAAAAGGCAGAGTTTTCAAACTGATGGAAGAATCTGCCCACTCGCTCTGACTGATGGGAGTGAAGGACAAGAAAGTCATTGATGTAAACACAGTTTTAAACTATTTAAGCATCTTATTTGGTAAACAACCTCACCAACCACATCCTCTGTTTAAAATTCACAAACCTGCATTTTGAAAAAGTTCAACACAAACTTGGTCCTTCCTGTGTGGAGTCTGCTGCTCGAACATACCATTTATTTATTTATTTTTGGAGCCAGTGGAGTCGCCCCTTGCTGGTTTAAGGAACTGCCCTAACATGTATAACTTTAACCTTTAATATAATTTAAACGGCTGAGTTATATAAAAATTGGCCCCCCATACAGTTGACATGAACGGGGGAAATTAGTCAGAGAGACTAAAAGCGTTTCTTGTACCAGGCTGTGAACATGTTTATTTCTGCTGCAGAGTTAACATGGCGGTGGTTGCCGCTTGGTGGGATTGAACAATCGGTTAAACAGTTAAAATGATTCTCTCCTCTACAGGATGTGGACTGAACTACCACAAACGGTGTGCGTTCAAGATCCCCAACAACTGCAGCGGGGTCAGGAAGAGACGGCTGTCCAACGTCTCCCTGCCGGGCGCCACCATGTCCGTCGCCCGTCCACCGTCCACTGAGTTCATCCCGACGCCGCAGGAGGAGGTGGGTTAACCGCCGCCAGTCTGAGGAAGACACCACGTTGTTTCACAGTTTATCCACAATGTGTTTTATTCTGGATACACTGTGTTTTTTATCTTTAAATATCCGAAATACGCAAGTTCATATATTTAAGACAGTATACACGTTTTGTTTTATCCTTGTTATTGGTTTCACACAGTCGACATGCAGCTACAGGTTTGTTCTTAAAAACTTCAGAATCTTACTTTGAGGAAAGTTTTTTTACTGATTTTATGAACAATATAAGCCAAATTTTTTATTTTAACACAAACAGCTGTACAGGAGCTTTGCTTGCTCAAATAAAAACTGTATTTTATGATTTAAATGAGGAAATGTTTGACTAACGAAGCACTAAATGGCAGCTTTCAGCACTTTGCATGTTTTCCCTTCGGTTTCCCCCGGGTGCTCGGGTCCAGTGTGAATGGTCGTCTTGTTTATATGTGTGTCAGAATGTGCCCTGCCTCCTGCCCAGTGCATGCTGGGATAGGCTGAACAACGCTATCAGCCCCACTTGGCATCAAAATTGTGCCACCCGCTTTCATTGGCAAAGGCTTCAGGCCTGCCTGTTGTTATTTTCTGACACTTGACATTGCGAACTTCGGGGATATCCCCACATTTTAAAACTAGTCCATCCAGCTACTGAGCAGCAGCAACCCAGGAATTTTTATGTCATGCTTTAATCCATTGATTTCCAAGTTAGTCAGTACCTCAGAGTGACCTCAGATTCACCCCCAGACACACGTCCGTTCATTTACACCGACTCTGACCTCCTTTGAGGCGTCTTTCAAACCGAGTGCTGCTCCAAAGTTTAGAGGTTTTCATTCAAAATCAGGCTCATGTTGATGTGTTATTAATGATGTGAAAGTAAGTTTGGAGATTAATGAGGGATGTGACACACTTTCCATGCTAGCAGAGTTATGTTGTACAACCATGGAGACACACACACACACACACACACACACACACACACACACACCATAACCACTACATGCCTAAACCTAACCTCGCCCTAACCTTACACCAAGTCTTCACCCTAGAATTTAATGATTTATGTTATGGAGACTTGCATTTTGTCCCCTTAAGAAAGACGAGTTCCCACAATGTGACTGTGTGAACAGATTTATGTCCCCACAACATTGGTAATACCCGCCCACACACACACACACACACACACACACACACACACACACACACACACACACAGATGCCTGGAGGCAGACCACTGGATTTTCCATCCTGTTCAAACCAGCGAACAAAGTGAATCACAGTCAGAGCTTCACACTAACTGGAACAAACTTTTATCAGCTCCATCACACTGTTAACCACACACACACACACACACACACACACACACACAAACACACACCCACACACACACAAACACACACACACAAACACACACCCACACACACACACACACACACACACACACACACACCCTCTGCTATCAAGCCATTCACATTCAGTGCTCCCTTATGGAACCAGGTTACGCAGAAATAAAACAGGTTAACTGGGTAATTGACTTCTAAAGGCTGCTTTGCATTAGTTTATTCAGACTTTTAATTATTTTAAATACAAGGACGCAGAAACCCAGTCACTCTTCTGCATATTCAGATTCTCCAGGAGAAATCTACTTGGGCAAATCAGGTTTTACTAATCCCCTACCCAGACTACAGGAACCAAGCAGTTACACTACATACATATGTTTTCATGTTTTAAGGTCTTTGCCCCTCATCTTTCTGCCACTCAAAACACCCAAAAACTTGATGTCTTGATCACTATGGCCACATGTAACAGCTGATTTTACAGCCCTTAAGGCATTAAATGAGATTTTTATAGATTTTTAAAGGCCTTTAAACGCCCAAAAAACTCTTTAATGAAAAAATAAATCAGCTCATTGTAATAACAGTTCTGTACTTACATTCAGCTGAAGTGAAGAATATACAGTACAAATGACAAAAAGAAGCAGAATGAGTCCTTGATTTATAATAATGTCCTTGTCAAGTTAAAGTGAAAATGTCTGAAAGCCAAAAGATGGTTAAAAAAATAAATAAAAAAAAACCTCTTTAAACATCTTCAGAGGAACAAATTCTATATTTCTGGCAGGAGACAAGAGCATGTTTGTTTTAAGAAAATCAGCACGCCGACATGTTCAGGCAGCAGTTTAAAGGTTAAAGTAATTTCATTGTCCCCTCTGGCATTTCATGCATGTAAACAAAAACAGCGTGCACTCTGGGAGGCCTCATCAGGTTTAGAGGATCCATGTTTCTGCTCCATAAAACCTTTACATCAAAACACATTATCACATATGTCGTGTTTAAAGCACTTTATAGATAATTTGGACTTTCATTAGATGTCACAAGGTTTGTACAAATGTGATAAATCCGGCTGTGATGTGAGAAGGTAGATTATCAAACTGTTCTGTACTAATTCAGGCCCATTGTGTCACATGCTTCCTGCTCTTGCCAGGACTGCGGTCTATAAGCTGCATGTTGTACAAGGACAGCCATTGTTCTAGTGGATAGAAGAGATTTCATCTGTGCTCTACTTTCACGGTGAGGGAACAGTTCTCCAAATCTGATGTCTCAGCCGAACCTCCTGAACCCTGATTGTTCCCCTTCGTTTCCCTTCAGGAGCTTTAAAGTAGAGCGTGAAGAAAATAAAACATGTCAGGGTGTCTGCAGGTCTTGAAATGTCTTTCACTTTGTCTTTACACTCTCAAATATCCTCAAAAATCCAGTTTCAGACGGGCTCAAACTGTAACCAATCATTCAAAATGTACTTCTGAACGCAAACACACTCCTAACTTTTCAACCCTGCATCTTTTCTCCCCTCCTGGTTGAAACAGCGCCCCCTCCTGGGTGCCGGGAAGCGTAACTCCCTGCTGAGCGGTCGTCCCATCTGGATGGAGAAGATGGTGCTGGGTCGGGTCAAAGTCCCCCACACCTTCTCCGTCCACACCTACACTCGACCCACCATCTGCCAGTTCTGCAAGCGCCTGCTGAAGGGCCTCTTCCGCCAGGGGATGCAGTGCAAAGGTGACGAAGCAAAGCGAACTACGATCTAAAATCAATGATTTGTTCTCTTTATTAAACTATTATTCAAAAAAATTGACAAAATAAGTCAGCAGGCAAACTTTACGATCACTTTTTCTCAGATGGATGAATGTTTGATTGTATGTTTTCTACTTTAGATTGTAAATTTAACTGCCATAAGAGATGTGCGGCCAAAGTACCTCGAGACTGCCTCGGCGAGGTCGACTTTAATGGAGGTGAGTTCACTGTTCCTGTCTAATGTCATACACCACACTGCCTCTGTTCTTTTTAATTTACATATATTTATGATTTTTCATTAGAGTGTGGCGAGATCTGTACATACAAGGAGCTAAAAATGGACAGATGGTAAACACATGAAGTAACTTTACCTTTAGACCAATTTGGCAGAAACACATATTCTATTTGTTACTGAGAGTTATAAATAATTATATCTTAAGTTTAAAATGCCACATAGATATCAGTGCCACTGGTAGATTCGATGTATATTCGAACATATTTGACATTTAAATCAATAATTTCTCACCCAAATGAATCTAAATTTGATGACTGAATAAGTACAGAAAGTACAAACATTATGACATTTGTGTGTTCGGCTGTGTTTGTTTAGGAAAGTGCTATTTAAGTTCAATATTATTCATTATTTCTAGAATGAGAATATAGAGGTTTTCCCATTCACTTCAATGCAGTTTTCAGGGTTTTTTTTGCAGCGGACATCTTGTGGTTATAGGAGGAACTGCAGCTCAATAACAACTTTAGTTTTACTCTCTTTACTCTCTGGTGTTTGTTCGTTTTAAGTCTTGTTCTCAGACTCTTGACTTTGTGTCTCTGCAGAACCGGCCAGTCCCAGTCTGGACTCCGAGGCGACCATGGAGGTGGACAACTGCGACATGAACAGTGACGGCGGTCACAGCATGGACGAGCAGGACGAGCTGTCCACCCCCGACGACAAGCTCTTCTTCAACGAGGGTCCCTGCACCGACGGCGAGAAGGACGACGAGACGCTCAGAGCCATCAGGTGACGCTCGGTCAGGAATAAGACGGACGGAGACTGAAAGTGGAAACTGGAAACTTTTAGATGAAACGCCGGCTTCATCTTAAACCTGACGGCCAACTTTATGATACTTCTATTTCAACATACACATGATTAATTTAAGTCAAGTTGTGTTTTGAATAAATTGACACTTTAGATTTTCTCTATAAAAATGTAAAAGCAATATAATTTTAATCAGGTTTTAGTGGCACTAACTTTAACTTTTGACTGAAGAAATAATACATTCTTATTGTTACAAATCAATTCAATATAATCAGGGTTTTTACTGCTTTACTTGGTCTGTCATAAGCTTATGGTGGCTGATATTAACTCATTTTAAATAAATGCTGCAGCATAATGAAGAATTTTAACTCCTGCTAAATGCTTAGCAGTTCTTCTTTCGGATCACTCAGATACTTTATTGGATATTGTATTTATATTGTTTTTAGTGTTTTGAAATACTTTTTTCAATAGAAAAGGGCAGATAATTACGCCTGTAAATAGTTTTAGTTCCTCTCGAATTTACTGTAAAATGTTAAATAGGAATCACATTTCAAAAACCTCATTGCGGTGGCTTTACTAATCCTAATAAGACAGTTTTGCTTTGATTTGTTCATGTTAGAATGATACATTTTAGTGGTAATATCTGGCAGTTTGAGATGCTTATTGATCAACGACCCCACAGACAGTTTCTGTTGGGGATAGTTTGTCCATTTAAGTCAGAAAGATGATATTCTTAATCGTTTGAGTTGTTGCATTTTCTAAAATGTCTGTGTTTGTGTTTCTGTGTGTTTTTATTTGTTCACATGCAGCCCGTCGACCAGCACTAACATCCCTCTGATGCGTGTGGTTCAGTCCATCAAACACACCAAGAGGAAAAGCTCCACAGTGGTTAAAGAGGGCTGGATGGTCCACTACACCAGCCACGACAACCTGGTGAGAAGACAAAATACACATCAAACATGCACACACCAACAATAAAGGAAATATGCAGCAGGAAATATGTATGACATAGACACCAAACGTACGTTTATCCTGATAAATTTACATAGTGGTAGTTTTAGTGGTTACTGTGGAGGCACACCACCTCTGCTAATGTAAGAAGAAACTATTACACTTTAATTATAACACTGAACATTAATAAGTAACATAAGTTTCTAATCTAATAACCACAACAAACAACTTCTTTAGCAGGTTTTTGGTCAGAAATCCAACAGAAAAACTTGTATTCCAGTGCAGCCAAACAAACTCATAAAAATCTAAAGGGTTATAATTTTAAAGTTTCAAAAGTAAAAGGACTCGTTGTGCAGAATGGCCCCCATCATGTTATATTATATAATCATTGTTATTGATGTAATAATATGTAAGTGGTACTTCAATGTTGCAGCTGGTCGGGGTGGATATACTTTTATCTACTTTATATACTGTTGGGTAGTAAACTGTATATAAAATCTTGATTGAAGTACCTAAATCTGTCAAATAAATGTAGTGGAGTAAAAAGTTCAATATTGACTCTGAAATGAAGTGGAGAAAAAGTGGAAAATAAAAAGGAACTATTCACGTAAAGTACTTCAAACTGTGAAAGAAGAGCTCTGAAATCGACCATATACGTGTGTATATGTTGAAATAAAACGCTATTGAATCTATGAAGTTTTTACCCTCATGAACTTCTTTGTCTTCGCAGAGGAAGAGACATTACTGGAGGCTGGACAGCAAGAGTCTGACTCTGTTTCAGAATGACAGTGGAGCCAAGTTTTACAAGGTAGGAGACCCGGTCGGCTCGGATCCGGTTTCAGCTGCTCGGCCAAACAAAGCAGCAACGTGAAGTGAAGACTGGAGGGAGTCAGGTTCATGAGACATTAGCACACTTCGCTGTCTAATTATTACCACATTATTCACTGTAATTATTCTTATCAGGTCGAGATCTTTGCAGTAAGTTGTAACCTTGCACTCAGGAAACTTTAGAAAAGAAAAATATGAGAAACACTTACTTACACAACAAAAACAACATATTTTAAGTGAGTGTAGCACAGAGGCCTCAGCTTATTTGAGATTTGATGTACAACATTGAAATATAAGGGGGAATACTACATGGGCCTTGTGGTGAGATTGTTCCATCAACATCCGTTTCCAAGGCCAGGAGTGAACTTCGAAGCTCAAGGTTTAGGTTATTTATTGACAGCGCCATGCAATCACTCGTCAGGATTTGATGTGTAGAATATCTGAAGTTGTTATTTTAGTTGTTTATTCAAAGGCCAGTTTCCATTCGGTCTCTTCTACAATCTTCACTTACCAAAAGAACAAAGATGGAGCTTCCTCTAAATCTTCCTCCGTGTCTGTTTGTCTTTTTTTCTTTATAAACCATCACACACCACAATGAAAAGTGTCGCGTCATCTCTCCCGTCCGTAGTATCTGCTGTGTTTCCCAAAACTACGGACCGACACACTGACTGACTGTATGGATCGGGGGGGGGACGTGCTAAAAATATTGTGCAGAAACGCAAAAGAAAAGCAGCAAATCCTCACATTTGAGAAGCTGGAACCAGAGAATGACTGAAACTATTTTCTGTTGATCGACAAACTTATTAATCAACTGTTTCTGCACTAGAAACATCAATACTGTTGCTTTCACAACGACCAGTCGGTGTTGGTGTGAGATCAGGAATTAAACAGAAGATTAAAGGTTGAATTCATAAACTCAGGAGGCAAAAGTTTCTCTGAGCAACTTTTGTTGATCCAATTTGAAATTTCCAGGAAGGAAAAAAATGAGTTTCCTTGAAATATCAAATGATCTTGTGAATTCAGGCCAGGGCAGGTCAGTACAGCTGCAGCTCTTTTCATTCTCTATCATCTTCCTCTCTCATACTCCACCTCCTTTCATCTCGTGTCTGCCAGCGACCTGTCGACCTTCACCACAAAGCGCTGCAGAAACCTTCCTTTGAAGAGAAAGCGGTCGCGGGGCGTGGGAGGGGGGGGGGGGGATTTGTGGCTGGTTTTTGGTCGCTTCGGGGTCGCTTCCCTGCCGTCCGTCTGGCTCGTCGCCACGCTGCCTCGTGCCCAAAGCGGTCGAGGCACGTCCTGCCTTTTAATCAGCGCGGCAGGACGAATAGAAGCGGATCGGAGTTTGTGGTCGGCGGTGGGGGGAGGGGGAGGGGTGGGGGGCTTGGCTAAACACAAAACCTTCAGATGACACGGAGGGGCATGAAGACACCACTGGGCCGATCGTTCTCCTTTATGTGTTTGATCTGGCAGCGTTCAGGGCTTTTGGAGGGGCGGAGGAGGAGGGTGCACTCTGCCAGAAGAGGAAGGAAGGGAAGTTTGAAACACTGAAATTCAAAGAGCTCCTCGCAGCTCAGCAGAGAGAGGAGAGGTGTCGGGATGGAGGGAGCTGGGATCAGCTGAAGCTGTGTCCTGATTATTTTAAGACCTTGTGGATGCTTCTTATTGGCTGAAATGGTTCTGACAAATATAATTTACCAGAATTTAAAGAGAGGAGATGTTTTAGTGCAGATGTTTGGGTTTCTGAGCTGAAAGTGGAGGTTCGTCCAACAAGAGGAACGTTTTTTGATTGCTTTGGTCTTTCATCCCTCCATGTGACCTGTGACGCGGAGAGGAATTTAATTTTCTGTTTTACTTTCTGTGTATGCAACAGGAGATCCCCCTGTCTGAGATCCTCCAGGTGGAGCCGGCGCAGGACTTCGGCAGCCTGCCCCAGGGCAGCAACCGTCACTGCTTCGAGGTGATCACGGCCAACATGGTGTACTACGTCGGGGAGGACAACGGCGGCCTGCATCACAACCCCGTCCTGGCGGCGTCCGGTGTGGGGCGGGACGTGGGCCAGAGCTGGGAGAAGGCCATCCGACAGGCGATGATGCCCGTCACGCCCAAGGCCAGCGTCGTCACCGGGCCCGGCCAAGGGAAGGTCCACAGTGAGTAACTGCCACTTTAGTCCAACTTGAATAAAAATATATAAAATAACAATATAGCTAAACGTTCTCCTAAAAAAGAACTGGGGCTGTTTGTTTTAAATGGAGTCCTTTGGTGGTGAAATCAGTTTAAAATTTAATTCCACTGTAGTCAAAGTGATTCAATCCCCCGAAATAACAGGAAAAAAACAATAAGAGCACATTGATAAATATGAATAAAGTTGTCTGGATGTCTTTGACGTCTTGATGAGTTGATTAAGCAGGACAGGTGAGTGAAGATGGATACACCTCATCCATGTAAAGGCTCTTACATACTGCAGAGTGCGATTAATTTGTTGGTCTTAGTCCTTGCATGGAGTTTATTGACAATAAGAGAAATATAAAATATCACCAGACATATCCTTTAACATGTCAATCCCGACGTTGTCCTCGAGGAAGTGTTAAGAAAATAAGATCGGTCCTGAATATTATCCCTGAGGAACTCCGTGAGTTACTGTTGTTAAAGGGGATAAAAAACTTGCATGCTGATATTAATATATGTGCATATATTCATTCATTGATATCTAATATTAAACAAAAGGCAGATTTTGTGTTTTTGCGCCACCTATTGAGCTTTAGGAGGAATTGAACCCACAACCCCGTCAATCTTACTGCACTTACTTTACCCTCTGACTCAGTAATGGACTCACTTCTCAAATCAGATTAGACTCCGATATGTTTTTATGTTTTAATGGATGTGTGGATTTTGTCTGTGAGGAGCTTCCTGAAATAATGTTATACAACCCCCCCCCCCCCACACACACACACACACACTCACACACTCACACACTCACACACTCACACACACACAGGCCGACATTTTAACGTGATTGAAGGGATTTCAGAGGATTTTCCGCTCTGATTCATCGCGGGTTTAAGTGTCTTTTTGTCTGAAAATAAGAGTTTTAAGTTTCATCCCAAAATGAGATCTCCAGCACTAAATACCCAAATGGACCTCATGGTATTAAAACAAATCACCATTAACTATTATGGTAGAGCCTCAGTGTTATAAAACAGTTGTACTTAAGAGGATGCAGTCTGTGTTTTCCACCTGTTGAGTAATTAATGTCAGTTTCTTTCCAAAAATAGATGTTTTGTTTTGTAATGAAATTACAGCAACACACATCAATAAGTTAATGGACATATGATGTAACATGGCCTTTTTTTGGGGTTTAGTTGAACATCTCAATGACAAACAGTCCAACAGTGAACCTTTGTCACTGCAATAAAACATAAAAATACATAAAAACAGTAACATAAAACCAAAAAGATGACAGGAATTTAAAAACAGGCAAATTAAACTACATTATCAAACACACTGAAGCTCTAATACAGATATACGAGTGTCAATAAAGTTACATAAACTCATTGATCAGCAGACACGCAAACACTAATGCTGCGTTCACAATCAGCGTGTTCGGATTGGTTTACTTCTGTTTGCATCTGTTTCATCTGTCTATAGAGATCCAAACATGTAATGTAACTTCGAATTACGAAATATTATGAAATGTTACTTCAACCTGCTTATTTTCACAGTAACTGATTTTATTCCAGATGATTTATATTTTATTTAAAAAAGTATGTTTTTATTTCACAAAGCCAAGAATATTTTATTATGTTTTGTCTGTATTTACAGCATTAATTTCATAATGACTTTAATAATTAACACTAAGGGCTCCACTATTGTCCTCTTCCAAGAAACTGTGGTAAGAATGAAATTAAAAAATGAAAAACACGATTATGAATGGAAGAAAACATCTGCTGGTGTTTGGAAAGCCAAGCAGCACAAAATGAAGTCAGTTCATTTTCTGTTCATTAATGTCTCGTCTTAATGAGACATGAAACTTCCAGGGATGGGAACTGATGGGAAGATTTTTAAAGGAACAATTTCACATTTTGGGAAATATGCTTCTCCATTTTTTCGCCCAAGAGTCAAGCAAAGATTAGCCTAGTTTAACATTAACTAACTGGAAGCAGGGGAACAGCTCACCTGGCTTTGTCCAGAGTTAAGAAATACACCTTCAGCACCTCAAAATCTCACTAATTAACTTGTTGTATCTCTTTTGTTTAATATGTACACAAACAGAAATGTGAAAACCACAGTTAGTGAATTTAGGGGGAGTTATCAGCAGCCAGGTGCAGCTTCCTGAAGTCTTGTTTTGACATTTTAACATTTGAGATGTAACACATGAGACTGTAAAAATGTGATATTAATATCAATCTTCTCCTCTAACTCTGGGAACGAAGGCTTATAAACATATTTCCAAAAATGTCAAATTATTCCTTTAAGCTCCTGTAGATTAAACTCAACACTTCCTGCTGTTATTCAAAGTAAAAGCCCTCCAGGGTTGGGAATGGATTCTGCTCCTTTAACCGCTGAAAGGCTTTTAATGTGAAACAGTTGGAGGAATTGTTATCAGCACGAAGTAAACAAGGAGAACAGAGAGATTTCTGACTAAAATATGATCATATATAAACATGGGAAACAAAGGCCTTTTTCATTGAGATCTGCTATTTAAGAATGAACAGATCTGGACTTCCCACAGTTTACATTTCTGTCGATAAAGTTACATAAACTCTGTGAATGACGACCTAACCGATGACCTGAATATCAACAGGCTGCGTACCTACAGCAGACTGTTGGTATCGATCGCAGAGGGATGACCCAATCAAAACCCCGCCGGCGATCTGAAATCAATATCGGGTCATCAGTGGAAACTCACTCGCAGCAGCAGGTTTCCTCTACACGTAACGCACCGTCTGCTGTTTTAGTGTCAGGCTGAATTGACGCAGCATGCAACAGTTTGTGAGAGTTTCCTTTTTACATGTGCATGTACACAATAGTTAAATACAGTGAAACAGAGGCAGGAAATACAGGCTTTTATTTTTGGGAAATCTGGAAAATGATTTGGAGATCGTCTTCCCAGCTGGAAACCGCCTCGGCGTTCTTTCATCACGCGTTGAACAAAACAAATCTGTTGGTTTGATCTCAGCTGGAAATCTCCTCTGTCACCTCTTTCTTTAACAAACAGGGAAACGTAGGAAATGAGATTTTAATGATTTGAAGGTTAGAAAAATAAAACCCCACACGTCTCTGCTGTAAACGAGGAGGTTCACACGTTATCTGTGGCTTGTACATTTATATTCTGTATTATATGCTGTGTTTTTTTGTCTTGTGTCTCCTTAGAGGAACTATCTATCAGCATATCAGTGTCCAACTCCCAGATACAAGAAAATGTGGTAAGTCATCACTCCTATTATCTTCTAATGTTCCAGTTATTCACTGAGGTTATGACAAATGTCTGATACGATAAACCAAACTCATATTTAAAACATGTCCTGTGTTGAACTTTTAAAGCTGGTGAGAAGGATGGAAAAATGTAGTTTTCGAGATGATGTTTTCCCCTTATTGAGTCATAGAGAGAGAAACGTCACTCAAAAATATAATTGAATACATATGTTTTAATACTTACTGTAAAATATGTTTTAAGAAAGGAACTTTTTATGTTGAAAATAAACCAACCTTAAGTCTACAGGCTTTGCTATCAGTATGTTACAGCAGTGTTAATCTCAGAGTACAGCTGAGCATGATGGGAATTCAGTCAACAAACCAACGTTTTATTAACTTGGTGGCTCTCAGTAAACATAAGAGGATCATTTAGATTCATCCTCTGGGGACAATTAATGTCTGTGCAGACTTTAATGGAAATCTATGTCAATTTGTCACTTCTGGGCCTCCATACTCACAAAACATAATCTTCATATTCTAGTGTCACAGAGTTTATAGGTGTCTCTAACTAATAATCAGGACAGAAAAATTACCCATTTATATACTTTCAAGAGTTTAATTGGACAACACGTCACCTGTCTGATCTCTTTGCTGTCCAGGATATCAGTTCAGTGTATCAGATCTTCGCTGACGAGGTCCTCGGCTCCGGACAGTTTGGGATCGTCTACGGAGGTGAGACACACGGCAGAAAACCTTTGTTTGATGCATAAACGTGGGGAAAATATACAGTCGATGTTCAAATTCCTGCATCTGTGGATCATCATTGTTTGTTTCCTTTTATTCCTGCTGATCCCTATAAAACTGAATTATAGATTAATAAAAATATCAGTAGAGAGCTAAAATGTGATCCCTTCTCCCCGCATCTTTTGATTACTATCTTGCACATTGTGTTATTCCTTTTACTTACTTACTTCTTGACTTGCAGTACTTTCTTTATCTTTCTTATATTTCTATTTCTATATATTGTCAATAAATCTGATTCTGTGTCTGATGGTCGTCTGCAGGTAAACACAGAAAGACCGGCAGAGACGTGGCGATCAAAATCATCGACAAGATGAGGTTTCCCACCAAGCAGGAGAGCCAGCTGAGGAACGAGGTGGCCATTCTCCAGGTACGGCACAGCGACTCCCTGCATCTTAAAACAGCATTTGCATGTGGTAGTTTTTAATGTCCCCCTCCTGTTCCCAACAGAACCTCCACCACCCCGGGATCGTTAACCTGGAGTGCATGTTTGAGACGCCCGAGCAGGTGTTCGTGGTCATGGAGAAGCTTCACGGGGACATGTTGGAGATGATTTTATCCAGCGAGAAGAGCCGGCTGCCCGAACGCCTCACCAAGTTCCTGGTCACACAGGTGAGTGACGGTGGGAAGTTTGGGGGTGGCTGTTGAGCCCTGCAAGAATAACAGGGAGCATGTTTTTAAAGCTGCAAGGATCAAATGACGACGTGAAAGGAGTCGCTCTGCAGCTTCCTCCGCCTCAACGGAGCACGTTTTCAGCTCGTTGTTGTGGTTTTCCGGCCTGAAAACTCTAGATGGACACATGTAGGGACCAGCTGGTGAAGAAAGTGGAGCATCAAGCAGCTAAAGAGCCCGACATTTTTCTCAGGGGTTGGTGGAGACCAAAAACAGAGCAAGAAGAAGAGCAAACATTTCCCAGATCCCAGGGTGACATGATCATGTGTCAAAGATGTCAAAGATATTCAGTTTACAATGATATAAAACAGAAAAAAACAACAAATACTCACATTAGAGAAGCTGGAACCAGAGAATGTTTACTTAAATGATGAATCGATTATTAAAATAGTTGCTGATTAAATTTCTGTCTGTCTGATTGACTAATCAATGCATCTATTAATGCATTTTTAAACATGGTGGTAGATATGATAGAAATTAAGTATAATTCTGCAACCACATATTTATCAAATTGACTGGTTTTGGTTCTGGTTTTTGTCCTGACTGCTGACTGTTAAATCAGCTTGAACATGTTGCGTCCTTAGATCCTGGTGGCCCTCAGACATCTCCACTTCAAGAACATCGTCCACTGTGATCTGAAGCCTGAGAACGTTCTCCTGGCCTCCGCAGAACCCTTCCCTCAGGTTAGAACAGCTTAAAGCTCTTTTCTTTCTGTTGTTTTAAATGTTTGATGGGACTCAGCAGCACAATCACAACTTACTCACATCAAGCTTTAACATCCTCTCGTCCTCCAGGTGAAGCTCTGCGACTTCGGCTTTGCTCGTATCATCGGGGAGAAGTCGTTCCGTCGCTCGGTGGTCGGCACGCCGGCCTATCTGGCGCCCGAGGTGCTCCGCAGCAAAGGCTACAACCGGTCTCTGGACATGTGGTCGGTGGGCGTCATCATCTACGTCAGCCTGAGCGGGACGTTTCCCTTCAACGAGGACGAGGACATCAACGACCAGATCCAGAACGCCGCCTTCATGTACCCGCCCAACCCCTGGAAGGAGATCTCAGAGGAGGGTAAGGGACGCTTGGGGCTCTCGTGTGATAAATGATCATCCACCAAATCCTAAATCCTGGCGTTCTAAATATAAAGCCACCGAAGTTATAATAAAGTCTTAGTCACACAAAGGGGACAAAACTCCTCAAAATCCAGCTAAAAAATGTTTTTTTTTATCTTATTCTAGTTTATTTTTAATCTGGAGATAAAATAATAATAAAACCAGAACAAGTTGTAGTTGACTGGAAATCAGTTTTAAATTAAATAAATAAAAGGGAACCGACACTTTATAGATGTGATGTTTTAAGGATTTTTTTAAATAATACTTAATTAGTTTAAACTTTATTTATGTTGTGTTTTTTATCAAAAGATCTACACTGCTGACACAATTTAATGTAAAGAAGAATGTACCATTTCATGTTATTTTATCTTTAAAAATGGTTTTATTTTAACAATTTAATGTATTTTCACTTTCCCTTTGAAAATGAAACAGACATGCGGATTATTATTATTTTATATTATCATTATTATGTAATTCTCCAGCAAAGGAGTTGAGATGAAATGAGAATTTTACATCTTTTAAAAGGCTTTAAGGGTCATGAAACCTGACTGACTAAAGAAACTTCAACACTCAGTTCCTTTTAGTTTTCTGACACCAGTGTTTGTTCTTCCTCACAGCCACAGACGTCATTAATAACCTGCTGCAGGTGAAGATGAGGAAGCGCTACAGCGTGGACAAGTCACTGAGCCACCCCTGGCTGCAGGTCAGCAGACCGCTTTTTACTTTTACAAACCTTCACAATCACTGCAGCAGGACGAGCGAGGTGTCACAGTAAATGGATGGCATTCAGAAAAATAGAAAAATCAGGGAAAAAAACTAAAATCCAGTGCTGCCAGGAAAAGAGGGACCAGCTGATGAGACACTTTTTGATCTTATGACAACAACGTTGTGAAGGAGTCTCCTGAGCTGTATGTGAGAGCTATCATCAGAGGAATCAGGTTCCACTTGTGCAGTAGTTTAATAACCTGGTTACTGTAAACATGTAGAGAAACGTGGAGCGTGTCAGTGATCAGATCTCATTTTGTCGTATTGTTTGTGTGTCTGAACTTTACAAAGAGTCAAATATTTGGTGTTCAAGGACGACTTATTCAGATTTCCAGAGTTCAACTTTGCGTTGGTTTCAGTTGTATTTGGACTTTGAATGGAGAATGAAGTCTTTGTAATGATACGCCTTTAGGTAAAAACCAGATTAGAAACCATTTTACATGTACACATGGCCAAGAAATCGATTTACAACAGAAAAAATCTAGCTGGGAAATCAGGTTTCTCTAATCCTGTCGCAATAATGGAAACCGGATTTCTTGTTAATCCAACTAAAACCATGTATTATTAATTATTTCTAGATAACATTAAATATTTATTACTGAATGTGCAACAATCAAACTTAAAGGGACTCCAATCTCTGACAGAACTATCAGCAGCTGAGTTGCATTGTGGGTAATGTAGGCGTCTGGTTTGGACAAGGTAGAAAGTGAGGAATAAAAATAAAAAATACAATATCTCTGGTTCTGCTGCATCAAATTTCCCCACTTTTTGTTTAAACTGTGTTAAACTGTTCGGTTGTTGCCGTCATCTTGCAGGACTACCAGACCTGGCTGGACCTCCGGGAGTTCGAGACGCGGCGGGGCGAGCGCTACATCACCCACGAGAGCGACGACGCCCGCTGGGAGGAGCACGCCGACGAGAGAGGCCTGCACTACCCCAAACACTTCATCATGTCTCCCAACCTGGACGACATGGAGGAGGACCCCTAGAGGCCCCCGCAGGGTGAACATTTCCTACAAGGAAGCAGTAGATCCGAGGAGGAGTCCCCCGGCGGACCCTCTGGAGTCCATGTGTCACCATGGAGACCGTGATGTGTGTTTTCCCCAAGGCGGCGCGGCGTGTTCGTGGATCACCAGGACGCGGCGGTCAGGCAGCTGCGTGAGGACGCTGTGACAACACGCTCACTGTGGCGATAATTCAGGTCCAGATCATTTTAATTATAACACATCTTACATTTTTCCTTTCATTGTTTTTCTACAAGTCGTAACAAAAACACCGTGAGCCAAAATATGTCAACATTCAATAAACTGCCAGTCAAGCTGCAGAAGGGCTAGTTCCAAACAAACCCAGAGCCTTTATATACTTTTCCAGCTCAAATAGAATATTTTTATGATGTCGTTGTTATATTTTAGAGCTCATGTAGCCGTGTAGAGACGTGAGACAATTTCCACCTTCTGTTAAAGTGGAACACAGAAGAAACGAACATGTTTGTGTCTTGATTATGTGACTGTAACGATGCTTTATTTTTATTTTCATGTTCCTTGTTGGGAAGTCTTTGCACTATTGGGAAACTCTTTAAAAGGGGAATTTCACTGATAATAATGTTTGGTTTGTTCATCTGCAAATGTAAACTTCTCCCGAGTTAAAAACAGAACTGAAATGTTCATCACACGCTGGAAAACAAAATTTAATAACAAGAATTCAATATACTTACATTTAAGATACTTAAAATGAAAAGTCATTAGGATTCATCTTCTGGGGACCATGAAGGTCTGAATATGTCAATCCATCTAAAAAGCCACCAGCAATAACTAATTGATTTTTTTAGTGTTTAGGAAGTTTTTTAGGATTATTTCAACTCAGTTGAATTGAGGAGCAGACACCATTTAACTTTACTTTTGCAGAGAAACAAATTATTATCAGTTATTTCAGAGTGATTCTTTCTGTAACTTTGGATGAAGACGAGCTGAGAATCGAGCTGCTATTGTCCTTCTTTGTCTTTCTGTGGAAACCTGCCTGAGAAAACAAAACTAAAAAAGACTGAACTGTTGATCCTGATCTGACTCCAGCCTGAGAATTTACTTCACACGTTTTATATTTTTGCAAGAAATGTTGTGTCATGTTGATGACACAGAAACCAATGGAGCCATATGTTTGCTATGAAGTCTAAAATGTCTTCAAATGTTTTTGTACTTTGTTTGGTTCACCCTGCATGTTTATGTGTTTAAATCTTCATTTCAGAGGTATAAACTGAGCCAGAAAGTTTGATAAATGTTGCTTAAATTGTGTCTAACCCCAAACTAAAGTTGGATTTTGGTGGGAGTTTCAAGGCTAGAAACCTTCAGTTTGGAGGCGTTTATAAAATCCTCTAATTTCTTCCAAATTGACTCATCAAACCTGGCCAGACAAAAAAAAACACACAGACCCTCCTGAAACAGAGGAAAAGCCGATAACGATCTGCAGCAGGATGTTTGGAAACGATCATTTAATTACCAATCCTGAACATGATCGCCTCGCTCCGCCGCTCCTCTGCAGGACGGCTGCTTGTTTTGGCAGCGACCCCCCCACATGTGTAACTGGATCTTTTAATTGCTACCGGAGGAGCGGCGGGCTCGTTGTGAATGGCTGCTGCACAACTGTGAGCTCACCTAACTGCTTCAAGATGTGGACGAGGGCCGGCGGCCAGGAGACGGCGCAGCGGGGAGGAAAAAGATCCTCCTGCCGCCGCATGACCTCTGACCCCTGTCACAGTTTTCTCCTGTCGCTCGGTGTCAGGTGTCCGCACGCTCTCAGGAAACATGGCTTCACAACTGTAGAATTTGTAAAATACAAAATGTCTTTTTCACTTTGTCACCGTGTAAATCAATAAATGTCAAAAAATGCACAAAATGTTTTATTTTCTTGCATTTTTAAATCAAAATAACTTTACAATTGACTTTAAGAGAAACTGTCTCTTCGTGTTGGACATGAAAATCTGGTGAAACACAGCAAGTTTCTTCTTTGTCCTTCTTTTTCTCTCTAAATTAGAGACGTGCACGCCGTCATCCATCAACGTTTTTTTAAAGTCAGCTGTAAAAACAGCGCTGTCCCGCGGACATGATCTTCTGAATGAGTGTTTGAAATAAAAGAGCTTCATCCTGTAAAATGTCCCGTAATGTCCGTCCGAGCTCCAAAACCTCCCCAGAACAGCTGAGATAATTCCTGGACTTCTCTGACCTGCTGCCGGACCCTCAGGAGAAGCTGAGCTCGGTGAATCCGGCCACAGGCAGCGGCGCCGGGCTGCTCTTCTTCTCCAGCTTCAGCCCCTCTGGTTTCTTGGGTTTGGCCAGCCGGCTGTGGTGCAGCAGGCTGAAGAAGTGGAAGCGCTCGCCCATCTTGGCGGGGTTGGTCAGCATGTCGTAGCTGCCGATCAGCTGCTTCCTGGTGGACGCGTCGCTGCAGTTCCTCAGCAGAACCTGCACAGAACCACGGGGAGTTAGAAGGTTTGTTTCTCAGAGGATCTTGTTGTTTCTGGTTTCCAGTCTGAGCTCTTTTCTCGTTCACTGCACAATTTTCCCGTGTCAATAATGTCATTACAGCTACTACTCAGTATGTTTTATATTAACAATGAATCAGATGACTCTGTGCACACTGACAGCATCAAAGCTTGTTGTGAAGCCTCCAAAGGTTCAGGATGAAATCTGACTTTTGTCTCAAAATGCACCCCAACATTTTAATAACCAATCTGGGCCACTTCTACTCATCGCCTTCGACACAACTGATGTTCATTCAGCACCTTTAATTGTATTATCATTGTGTGTTTTACCAAAGGTTAGTACAATTGGAGCAAAAACGTTTGTTTGTCTTATTGTTATAGATGTTGTAATATCGTTATTGGACTTTTTAAAACTATAAAATATCACAATCAGCCTCAGAAATCCAGTTGGGTCCTTGAACATTTGATTAAATTAGATGAATTTTTATATAGAACATAGAAAAATATGATATAAAGCACCCTAATTTATTTATGGCCAAAGATACTTTAACGATTAATATAATGATTTTTTTTCGGACCATCGGACTCACCTGCAGTCGGGAGTCGATGCCCATGTTTTTCAGGAACGTCCCCTGAGTGACAGGTCCCAGGCAGGCCACGCCCTCTCCCGCCATCCTCCGCAGGTAGCTGAAGTCCACGTCAGCGGTGAGGTCGGCCGAGCCGGGGGAGGACAGGACGTCGTGGAGCTGGTGACCTTTGAAACCCTGACCAATTAAAAAGGAAAAAGAAAAAGAAAAAAACGAAGGTTGAGCCTCATTTTCTCTCTGTTGGTTTGGAACTGAAAGTATTCGAGTCGCTTCAGTTCTCTGAGCCAATAAAACCCTCACATACGGCAGTAACCAGGCCTACTATGTGATTAAAGCACCATCACTGTTTTATGGGTATTACATATTCACAGAGTCATATTTAGCATCAAGAAATCTGAATAAAATGCACATTTCAGGATCATTTCAGTTATTATTGGTAATACTGATGTGGACAATGAAATGTCCTTAAAAATGAATTTGGAGAAAATTCAGAATGAGTTCATTTGAATTGAGAAAGTGAACATGTCAGAGGGAGACGAGGAGTCGGGAGTCGGGGAAGAGGAGCGGCGAGCCTGGTTTCCTCTCCGCCTGCAACACATGAGCTTCACTGCTTCCTACATCTGTTTCCTTCGACTAAAACCGAAGAGAGGATCGGACAAAGTGACTGTCCTCACTTTACAGTGTGGTCCTCACAAAGACGACAGAGCTTTAGACACAAAGTGGATTCTTGGTAAATATGAACAGCTAAAATTTACATTTAAAGAGAGAGATCCCAAAATATTAAAAAACTCCAGCAGGTCATCTGTTGCTTCATTCTTAGAAAAGATGATACGTCCTCTTAAAAAGTTAAATACTCAGAGATTACTTTTTACTTTGGCACTTTCAATCTGTTCACTCATTTTGCAGCTGAACTAAGCTAAAAACTTATATTTACATGCTGTTATTTGAATTACTGATCTGTAAAGTAAAAGAAACATCAGTTGTGCATCAAAAGTACAGCAGATGATACACTGGTTGTATTTTTAAAATGTCAAATATAATTGTTAAATGTTGTCAGATCATTTATATATTAAGATATGGCATTTTATATTGCAGTTTCAATATATATTATTATAAAACTACATTTTCATTTTGGGAAGTACACTTATTCACTCCAGAGTTGGACGAGATGATTGATACATTTAAGAGGTAATTTAATTATTCTCCTTGAACTCAAACCTGTAAATAAGGACGACAAAACCTCAGAAACTCTCACTATAAATAACAGAAAATATAATCTCTCAATATTACGCGCTACTTAAAGACAGTTGTTGGGACAGAGCTGTTGGTGTCCCCCATAAAGCGGCCATCTTAACTCTGAACGTGTCTGTCTTGGTCCCGTCGTGGCCGTAGTCGGCGATCAGCGCCGCGCCGCCGTCCTTGATGATCCTGCGGGCCAGCTGCTGGACGATGACTCCGCCCTCTGCACACACCTCCACATGACCCCGCCTTTCATCCGCCTACACACACACACACACACACACACACACACACACACACACACACACACTTTAACTTTATCAATAATAAATGACTTGATGAATTAATAAAAGTTATTTATCAAACAATAATGTCAAACCTGATCTGCCTCTAGAGGATTTTTTGCCTTTACCTTAACCTCTAGTTACTATTTAACTACCACCACTAATGAAAATAAATGTTAGTTGGAGCCTTAAATCACAATTTGCAGCCCTGTTAGTAAAACCAGATTGTTTGAATTGTTAGATGAGGATATATGATTATCTTTTCACATAAAATAACAATAGTTATCAAAAAGAAACGTATTCTTCTCAGGAAAGAGAATGAAAATCGTCCAGTATTTAAAACTCAAATTTGTCCTGTAGCTGCAGTGCATTCTGGTCTGTTTCTGCTCTCTGTGTTAAATGCTCGTACAAAATAGGAGAAAATAAGAGGAAACTCAAACAGCTTCTGGAGCTTCTTGAAACATATTGTGAAGAACCTGCTGTGTGTTTGACTCATCACCCAGAAAAAATACGGCAAACAGCTAAATAAAAGCAGAAATGCTCAGTGCATCATCACCAACAGCTGCTTTTCTGAGTTTCTGAGTGAAGTTTTCACTGGTTTATAGTTACCACATCACAGACTAATTCCTCTTTGGATGTAGAAACCAGCTAAAACAGCCCATTGTTTAAATGTGAAAACGCAGACGACCTCAATTAGAAATTAATCCCTCTTTTCTTCAAACTTTTCATGGTTTGTGTCTGGTTTGATGATAATGGAGGCTGAACTCTGAGCACCAGCCCTCAAACTGGATTTAAGAGCAGGTTCTTCATCCAAACAGACTGATGAGGATGATGATGATGATGATGTCAGGCCTCTGGCAGGATGTTCAAAGTGTCTGAAGTGAGCCGGAGAGGCCAAATCAAACAGGCTGCGAATGTATAGCTGGTATAAATGTGGGCAATAAAACCCAGATGGAGGCTATAAAACAAACCTCCAGGAGTAAATCTGAGGAGTTCATTTCCACAGTGTTTAAAACATTAAAGACGTTGTTCATTTGTACTTTAAAGTTGAACCTCCTCTGCTTTAACAAGTCTTGACATTTGTATTTCCAGCCCTTCATTGCTGCTCCTGGATGAGCCACGTTACATCGCTCTCTTCACAGCCACCAGACTCCTTTGACAAAAACTGTGATTTTACCTCGCAGAACACGGGAGTTGCGAGTCCAGCGATGCCTCGTTTCACGTCGTAACGCGTTGTTTTCTGATCCGAACTTACGTATTAAAACACCAAAGTTACACAATAACACAAACAAACTAACCGATCGAGGCAGCAGAACACCAGCAACTCTCAGGTTCTGCAAGGTTAAATTACTGTTTTTGTCAAGGGAGTCTGGTGGCTTTGAAGAGAGCGATATAAGGGCTCCATCAGTTCAGCTGCCTGCTTCTCCAGACTGGGGCCGCCATCTATTGAACTCTCCCTTTAAGGACTTTTCTTTCATGCTGACTTAAAGAAAATCAGGTTCAAAGCTCATCCTCGATCTTGGAAACAAGACGAGAAGTCCTTAAACCTGCTCAGAAAAATGGAAATATAAACATCTCCCATTCCATGACAACTGAGCAACTCTTATCTGCTGAGGAAGACTGTGTGATGCGGTCGAAAGCTCCAGACCAGCCGCTAACGGACCTTGTGGTGCGATCTTGTGTAGGATATGAGTCAGTGGTCTCTTGCTCTCTTAATATTTCAGCCTGATGATATTCAGCTAAAAGATGCTGTTACCAACCTGCACGAGCGTGGACGAGGCCAGAGTCGGAGACGGCGCCACGACGAACCTCAGCTGGTCCGGCTTCTCCGGGTCGATGTCCACCAGCACCTCCCTCCAGCCCTTCTGCGTCCTCTACCCAACACAAACACAAAGAGAAACTCAGACAGGCCAGTACAGAGCACCTGAGAGGGGTTTCTTTGTTTCCTTTGCAGGTTTCAACAACGCCAAAGAATCCAGAGCACCACAGAGAAATGTGTGGCAGGAATGAGAGCAGCTCACCGGACGTTTGGTCTCTTTATCACAGGTTCTAAAAATCAAACAAGCCAAACAAATAACACAATGTGTTTTTTTCTCATCCCGTCACACAGGAAGCGTCACATCGAGACACAGAACACTTTAGTTCTTCTTCGCCCGGATCTTCAAAAACAGACATGAAAGTTTGGACACAATCCAAACATTAGTTTGTCAGTGTGAAAAATACTCCAGTAAGATTAAATAAAAACTGTTCAGAAATTCTCACTGAAGCTCCTAATGCAGCTGCAGCCTTTGATCACTCAGCTGATAGAGTTTAATTTGTCTTTGTTCCTGTGTTTTATTGGACTTTTTTAATTACACTTTGGCACCATCTGGTGGTTATACGCGCAGCAATACAGGCCGCCACAACCCAGACACATGGAGACGATTTTCACCAAAGAAATACTGATCAAACGAGCAATAATTACACAAGAATTACCACACATGGGGGCTTTAAGCTGACCTGAAATTTGTGGATTGGCAGAGCGTCGAAGAACTCGTGAGCGAGAAAGATGCTGAATCCTGTGAGAAGAAGAGAGAAACTATAAGATAATTAACCAAATTTACTTCCTTACATGGTGTGAAGTAAAATAACATATGCAATAGTACGACACTGCTCTGTTTTGGTGTACCTGTGGGGACGTCGTCCAGGCGTCGGTACCACGACACCGGCAGCCCAGCAGCAGTTTCCCCGCGCCGGTAAACCGGCTCATCCTCGGCATCCGCCTCCTGGCTGCGGTTCCCGGTCAGATTCTGGGCCTGGAGATGACTCAGCGCCGGACTCACCTCGACCAGGTGAAGAGACACAGAGGCCCCGCCCAGCACCGACTGCAACTGACTGAACACCTGGAGAGAGAAAAACACTTTGTCATGGCTCCCAGGCCAAGAAACAGTAGTCAACAGTCATAGCTGGTAACCAAACTGCATTCAAAAAACTTATAATTTATAAAGTGACAAAAGGTTGTGAAAGTATGATGCATGAAGTTCGTACTCTGAGGACGTCGCTGGCCAACGATCCTTTTCCGGGTCCGAGCTCGACCAGCTGCAGCTGTTGGGGATGACCTGCTCCCATCCACTCACTGAGGATCCACACACCGATCAGCTGGAGGGAGCATGAAGCATAAAGCATGTTCAAAGACTGTAAACACAACAACAGACAGCTCGAAGAAACAGCCAAAGGTGCCGTCACAGGTTCTCTTTTCTAACTGAGGTAAGAGAATTTGTTTCCCAACCCTGTTAATTAATCTGCTTAAAAAAAGATGCAAACATTAGTTTGCTTTTCTTTCTTTTGTTTAAATATGAAATACTTTTATTACTGATGAAACAAAGAAATAAACCTGATGCTGTGATTGTAATTTATGTTTAAGAAAGTTGTTATAAACCGTTAATCATTGATCTTAACATTTCATAACTTTTGTATAAAAGGTAAATATTGAAATGTTGAAACAGCTGATATTATATTACCATCTAACACTATATAAATCTGAAAGTAATGTAAAACAAATGTTAATAGGTATTTAATCATAGATAATAAAAAAATATATATTAAACATAATGTATAATAATATTTAATCTCAAATGAACTCCTGTAACAAAGTGAGACACACGACACTTGTCAGATCTAACTGTGTATCTGAGTTTATTTCTTTTCCCGCCTCACCTCTCCGAAAATCTGACTGATTTCTGGTGATGTGATGAAATCTCCGTCAGGTCCCAGCATGTTGTTCCGCACATAATAACCCTGAAAGAGAAAACCAATCAGTCTGAACGAAGGACGACGGGCAGCACCAGAGGCTGTGAAACTATTTCAAGTCTTAAAAATGTAAATTATTAAAACAGAAATTGAGTAAAGAAAATACTGGTGAAAAACAGGCATCTTTGGACAGCACATGATCATTTTAAATAACCAGACTCCTTTAATGTTATTGTAAAAAGACTGAGATCAATAAGTGGCTTTTAAAAGCTCCATAAAGGAAGATGTTTGATATTACCATTGATATTATGAGAAAGCACTGTTAGTACTGCCAATCCCACTGAGAATCAACACCCACTGGTCCTGAATTGATTGGTCAATTAATTAAAAGGAAATCAACAGAAAATTCCTCATGGTTTAATCTTGTGATCACTTTCTTTTAAGTTTAAGCTTAAAATATGACCCAAACAACCAACTGATTATCAAAATAAATTGCAGCTGATTAATTTTCTGTGTATCGACTAATCGATGAATCCACTAATTGTTGCAGCTCCAATCCGAAGAAACCATTTTGAGCTCTGGGAACTTAATTTATTTCACATCTTTTTACATTATGTTGACTACATAATTAATCAAATACTAATAATCAATACTTTAATGAATATTTTGGCTAGGTTGCTATGTGGTTGTTATGGCGTTCCTTGGTGGTTGCTATGGTGATCTGAGTGGAGGCTGGTTGCTGTGATATTTTTGGTGATTATTGATCATTGCTTGGTGGCTATAGGGCATATGCAGTGGTTGTTATGGTGATTCTGGGCGGTTGCTAGGGACAGAATGGTTGCTAAGTAAAGACTTGGTTTTACGGCACTTTTCAAAACAAAAGTTACAAAGTTTTTCACAATAAAAGCAACTAAATATCAAGTTTCCAGTAAGCGTTGTTGTCTTGTTCATTATTACATCACAATAGAAGTACTTCAGGGTGCCTGATCATCACGTACCGTCACAGGGTTGGTGAGCACCTCCCTCATGTACTCCGCCACCGTAATCGGACCTGTGGCTTTTATTTTGGAGGTCAGGTGTCGCAGCATGGAGGGGCGTGGCTTTTCCTCACCTGCTGGCGGGCTGCAGAAGAGTCTGGCCTGAGCTGCTGGACACCGACCTGTCAAACACAAATATATTTATACATTTCTATATTGTTTTATTAATAATAAACAGTGCAATCTGTCCTTTCAGATAGTTTAAAACTGACGTTGTAAGGTTGTATGGTGAAAGAGCCTTATTAACTTAATATCAAAACAATTTCACTTTTGTTATAAAATTAAAATATAGTCAAAAAAACTTACATAACTTGCAAAACAATACACCAACTACTCAACAATAAGGGACGATGGCCAATGAAATAAGCAATAAATGTGAAATAAAACCTTAAATTATGTCAAAAATACATCAAGTATCACAGAAAACATGCAAGTTAAGGTTCCACAGCATGACACGTTGCTGTGCCCGGGTCATGTTTGTGTTCAGTCCGTTATTCTAATTAAATCATGTTATCATGAATGAATCGATCACCTGCTGATGGGCTGAAGATTCTGCTGATCAGCTGCTTTGTTTTCACACCACAACAAACCCTCATCCTGCTGTGTTTTACTCCAGATACAACGAGGAAACTCTTCTAGCATTTGGAATCAATAATTTGAAAAGAAACGTGGAATAAAAAAATTTAACTTTAACTTGAACTCTCTGCTGTTAGCATTAGCCGCGTTAGCTTCGAGTACGTTCACGGTCAGAAACGAACAGAACCGCGACCGGAAATAACGTTTCAGCTTCAGGTACAAACGATTAAAAACAAACATGAGATCCTCTGTGTCTGTCGGCCGCTTAAATCAGCTGAAAGCTGCAAATTCCTTGTGCCAGAGCTAAATGCTAATGCTAACAGCGTGATCAACGTCAAGCGAAACGTAACATCCGGCTAACCTTTCACAATAAAACACTTTTTGTTGGACATGTTTGTAGTGCCAAATGAAAACATAATATACCGTTTTATCATCATTTTAAACAAATGTGAATCAATCTGGATATTTGTGTGTATTTCCTTTATTTGTGGGTTAATTCTTCAATGAGAAAAGATAGAAACCTATTAACCATTACTAGGATTTTACAAACACTAAGGCCATTAGTCCAAACACCCAGAGCAAAACCCCAGTGTTGAGAAAAAAAAATCAGTTTAATTACGTTAATTAAGTACACTTCTTTACAGATGGGTAATTCTGGTGAAAAATACTAAATCCTGCCATGACTGCCTTATAAACCAGCATGTATTTGTAAAATGTAATTACAGTAAAAATAAACTTTATAGTCCTTTGTTACAAAAAGATATACTCAAAGCTCAAAAATTACAAACTACATTAAGGTTTTTAAATCTTTTACATAAAAAGTTAATCAAGTCCATACAAAAAGAAGAGAGGAATAAAATGATGATGATATATGTAATGATGATTTTTTTTTTAAGTAAGATAATAATTAAAAAAAATTAGTAGGAGTGTATGCCTAATGCCTTTAAAAAAATCAAAATTCCCAGAAATATGTAAACACAGAACAGTGTTGAGGACATGACCTCAAAATCACAGTGGTGAATTTTGCTCTTTCCAATTTATTTTTCTTATTTTTATTCTTCATCTTATTTCTAACTATATGAACATATTGATGTTCATAGAATTTTTTTTTATTTTTTCATTTGTAAAAATATTTTTGTACTGGTGTGATCATTAAATATTCCTTAAACACTAAAATAAAAATAATTTATCTTTCAGCTACAAAAGATGCTGGCTCCCTTTTGTAGTATTTTCCTACATTATTTTGAAAAGATTTTTTTCCTGCATTTCCTGTATCATCAAGCCGAATAATGACGCGCTTTACATGAGCCCTCTGATTGGACGAACGGTGGTTACGTAGTTGGGAGAAAAGCCTGTGATTGGCTCCGGAAAATCTGTGACCTCTAAGAGAACCTGCTGGTTTTACAGAAAATATAAACCAAACGACGGTAATATTTAATGTAAATGTTCTTATTCAAATTTATTTATTTAACATAAAGAAATATAACATACGGAAAATTTAAAAAATGTTTCGTTTTTCTTTTTTTATAACTACGGAAACTGACGTGACGTCACTTTCCACATCCGGGTCACGGCTCCTCATGCTGTTAGCAAGCATGGCAGCGAAAAACAAGCACCGCAAGAAGTCCAAAGCGAGCAGCAAAGTGACATTTGTGCCCGCTGAAAACGACATGGAGGCCGAAGACGGCGGCGGAGAGGAGGAGGAAGATTCAGCTGCCGATGAAGGTGAAGACGGAGCGATGAAAGAGGAAGAGTTTAGCCTGGACGAGGTTTTACGGCTCGGAGGAACACAGGTGAGTTTACCGATAAAACCTTCTGCTTAATAAACATGGACATAAATCATCTTATATTCTTAGTTTCTGGACTGGATTTAGTTTATTTGTTTATTTTGAGGTTGACACAGATAATTTTAAAGTAAATGTATAATAAACATGAGGTAACGTTTGTGTAAACCATCAGTTTTACTGTTAAGTGGGTTATTTGAAGGATATTTTCCTCCCCAATATGAATGTTTTCTTTCATTATAATGATAACATATCTAAGGCTGCACCCACCGACTGTATCCATCGATTCATCTGCTTATTATTTTAAAAACTGGTGAATATTTCAATCCAATAAATGCCCAGCACAAGTTCCCAATAAAATAAAGAGGAGAAAAGCAGCTTTTTTTCACGGTTGAGAAGCTGGAACCAGAGAAAGTATTAAATGAATTACTTGGATGATTAATCAACTATTAGGAATAGCCGATCCATTCTCTGATTACTGATCAGTCAGCAAATCGTTTCTAATTGTAACACTAATGGGGTACCAACTGATAAAAGAACAATCTGTAAATGTTGTGGGACCTGATGTAAAAGACACAATGGACAACAACAGTTTTCTTATGTTTTTTTTTTCTTCTTCTCCTGTCTGTCTGCAGGCCGACTACGTCCTGCTCGCCGGCCTCAACGACACCAACGAGCTCATTGATGGAGGAAAGAAAGGAGCAATAGACGACCTGGAGGAGGGCGAATTAGAGAAATTCATCACCAAACTGGGCATCCGGGAGCTCGCCGGCCTGCAGGTCATCGCAGACGAGCCTGAGGGCGAGAAGGAGAAGGAGAGTAAAAAGGCGAAAGCTGAGAAAGCTTCAGCAGGGGAACAAACATCCGGCACTCAGCAGAAAGTCGCCAACAACCAGGAGGACAAACAGACGGCAAAGAAGACAAAAGACGCTCAGAGGAGCGCCGGGAAAAAGGCGAAACAGAGCGCCAATGTGTTTGAGTTTCAGCAGCGACAGGTGCTGCTGATCAAACCTGGAGGGAAGTGGTTCGACCTGGAATACACCGCCGAGGGCTCGTCGACCGCGCAGGATCCCTCGCTGGTGTCCCAGTACAAGGCGCTCGCTCAGCTGCTGTTCGAGGCCGACGTGGCGCTCTACAAGAGCAAGAAGAACCTGCAGAAGGGGGCCAACTCCAACTGGATGAAGACGGTCGTCTCCTCGGGCGTGTTGGCAGACAGGATGGCGGCCATGACGGTTCTGATCCAGGACGCTCCGGTGCACACACTGGAGCACGTGGAGAACCTGGTGTCCATGGTGAAGAAGAAGGGCAGCCGGCGGATGGGCCTGATGGCTCTGGACACGCTGCGAGAGCTGCTGCTGTCCGACCTGCTGCCGGAAAACAGGAAGCTGCGCGCCTTCGCCCAGCACCCGTTCGACCTGCTGGAGGAGAAGGCCAGCGGCAACCGCGACGCCCGCGACCGCCGCCTCGTCCTCTGGTACTTCGAGCACCTGCTGAAGCACCAGGTGGCCGAGTTCGTGGCGGCTCTGGACACTGTGGCTCACGACACGGTGGCGGCCACCAAGGCAAAGGCTCTGGCCACCGCGCACGAGATGCTTTGCAGCCGCCCGGAGCAGGAGAGGGCGCTGCTCATCCAGGTGGTCAACAAGCTGGGAGACCCCGAGTACAAGACGGCGGCCAAAGCGTCGTACCTGCTGGAGACGCTGCTGCACAAACACCCCAACATGAAGGCGGTGGTGTGCTGCGAGGTGGAGCGGCTCATGTTCCGGCCCAACATCAGCCCGAAGGCGCAGTACTACGCCGTCTGCTTCCTCAGCCAGGTGATGCTGAGCCACGAGGAGGCCGCCCTCGCCGCCAAGCTCATCACCATCTACTTCTCTTTCTTCCGCGCCTGCGTCAAGAGGAAGGACGTTGAGTCGAAGATGCTGAGCGCGCTCCTCACGGGGGTGAACCGGGCGTATCCCTACGCCGGCGCCGGGGACGAGAAGGTGAAGGAGCAGCTGGACACGCTGTTCAAAGTGGTTCACCTGGTGAAGTTCAACACAGCCGTGCAGGCGCTCATGCTGCTCTTCCAGGTGATGGACTCCCAGCAGACCATCTCAGACCGATACTACGTGGCTCTGTACAGGTAAAACCATCCTCACCTGGCAGGTTGAGCCATTCTTCCTCCTCGTCTCTTTTTGTCTTTCTGATCATATTTCCTCATTTTTGCTTTTTCTGTGACCAGTAAGTCCTTGTAATATCAAGTTTTCCAGATGAGAAGAGTCTTGTGGAATATCGGTTGTTACCACAAACAGTTTTACTCCTTTACTGCATCAGACAGAAAGCTTACAATCACAATTAATCAAAATCTTGGGCTTTCTCCCAAACTGAAGTCGTCTCATCAGGCAGGAATATGAGCCGTTTCAATTGTTGATTGTTTGTTTATTTAAGTATAGTGACAAATTTACATATTTATGTTTACATTTATTAATATATTTATTGCCTTATTTATTTATTTCAGGATTTATTTCATAGCCATATTTATATATTTATTTAATATTGGCCAAAACTGAACCATCTCTAAACCTAAAGCTACTCCGTGTTTGGTTACCTTATAGGCTGATGGCGATATCAATATTTGAGAGATTTAAAAATCAGATAACAATATATCAAAAAAAATTTAACAAAAAAAAGATAAGAATTATAATATATATGAATATAATTATAAGAAATATATTATTATAAGCATGATATTTTACAGTGGAAAAATAAACTTTGTTTATTACTATGTAATAGAGACACGTATCTTTGGCATTTGTGTACAGCTTTTAATTTTTTAATATTACTGTAATGTATTGCAAAGGTCACTGTTGCATTGTTTATTATTTATTTATAACCATAAAAAACATTTCTAGAGGGATGAGGTGAAGGAAAACGGATGAAAAACTATTTTTAACAAACCAGGAAGAATTAAGTTAAAATCTAACATCAGGAGTTTGTTTTATTGCAGAAATGTTACAAAAATGTTGTTAAATGTAAGCAAACATAAGAATGAGCAGCACAGAATGCACAAAATGAACATTGTTATATAAAAAAAATAAGTTTGAAGAGTTCGTATAGAAACTATCGTGAGATGACGGATGAAAATTTCTCTTCTTCTTCTTCTTCTCTGCAGGAAGTTGCTGGACCCCGGGCTGTCGTCGTCCTCCAGGCAGAGCATGTTCCTCAACCTGCTGTACAAGTCTCTGAAGGTCGACATCATGCTGCGGCGGGTCAAAGCCTTCGTGAAGCGGCTGCTGCAGGTCAGCGCCGAGCAGAACGCCAGCTTCGCCTGCGGAGCGCTCTTCCTGGTGTCGGAGGTCACGAAGGCCAAACCGGGCCTCAGGATGCTGCTGCAGGAGGAGGACGGGGTAAGAAGGTCGCACGGATCACAGCGATCATTTCAGACTCTTTTAAATGTGTGTTTGATAGTTTAGAAGCTTTAAAGGAAATGAATGAAATGAAAATATCTTAGATAAAGAATTTGGGCTGCAGCTAATGATTGTTTTCATCATTGATTAATCTCAATTAATTGAATTAATTGTTTAGTCTATAAAATATCCAAAACTACTAAAGCTAAAGCTTTTCAGTTTACTGTCACATAAAACAAAAAAAATCAGCAAATCCTCAAATTTGAGAATCTGAAATCAGAGAAATTTGGCATTTTTGAAAAATGGATGGATTATCAAAATAGTTGCCAATTATTTTTCTGTCAAACGAGTAATCGATTAATCTGATAATCTTTTTAAATTACACAATCTGAAGTTTAAACACAAAGCTTTATTATATCTATATACATACACACACATATATAAATAATAAAGCAGCAGCTTTTGATTGATAGAAGGATTAAAATCACTTTAATCTAGTTATTTTTAAATACACAAAATCTATATCTTAGAGTTTACTCTCTGAAACTGTCATTTTGACCAAACATGAGTATTTTTAAGTTTAATAGTTCTTAACATTTAATCGATTTATTTAGTTTTCTTGGCAGTAATGAGCTTCTGTACAAAATGACTGATATGAATGAATGAATAAAAGCATTAAATATTGAAAAAATAAATTCATAGTTTACTTATATTCTTTGTTTTTCTTTTCTGAGTCTTTACAGTTTTTCAGTTAAAGTTAGATTTTTAGCGTCACTTCCTGCTGTGTTCACTCAGGAGGGAGAGGAGGAGTTCAAAGACCTCGCTGAGGAGGATGATGATGATGGTGATGATGATGATGAAGAGGAGCGCTTTGTGGACGCTGACAAACTGGAGGAAGGAGCGAACGCAGAGACGGAGGAGGCAGAGACGAAGGAGGCGAAGCCCGCGGCATCATGGGTACACCACCAGAACCTGGAAGGTCTGTGAGCCGATCAGATTTATGATCAATATTTAGCTTTTCTGTGTGTTACAGTTACGTAATGTAACAGATGTGGGTGGAAACACTGATTTTAAAAGGATTTAAAACAAAATCAGCAATGTTTTCTTTTTATGTAAAATTAATTTAAATCTTTCAAAGAGCCAAACAACATTCTTAAAATATTTATTTTTGCGTTTTTTTTACAGCTGAAAACATCAAAATAAATATTTAGATTTAATATTTAGATCAGATTTTGTCTGATAATTAATTAGTCATAATAATGATAATAAACTGTTTATACAGCTCAAAGTGATAACATAAAAGCAGATAATCACAACATTTAATAATTACATTTAGTAATTACTGATGAATACTCTCACATTTCCATCAAACAGCAACAACAACATAAATAAGAGTTTTTAGTACTGGCAGACACGTTATAGAGCCTTGTTCTTTTAAAATATTGATCTTTGTTTTTCCTTCCTGTTCATTTCCAGGAGGGAAGAGCAGACAGATCTACGACCCGCTGCACCGAAACCCGTTATTCTGCGGCGCCGACCACACGACTTTGTGGGAACTACAGAGGGTGAGAAACAAACACATCACATTAAACACAAAGGTGTTTTTATTCTAATGGAAGCAGGCTGCTGTAGTCGGATTATTGTGCTGCAGAGATGCTGAGATTTGTGGTAAATTAACTTTAACCTTTTTATAATACATTTCTCATTTCTTTATTTAATTGCATGAAAATAACATAAAAATTAATCAAATTTAAAGACAAAATTTTAGAATAAATGAAGGCCTTGATAAATGAATTATTGGTAATGTTACTTGTGAGACTAGAAAGAACAAACTGTTTATTTTGTGAGTCTGTCAGCAGGAATCAAACCATATTAAAGTTTGTGATCGTTTTGTGTTTCTCTGTTTGTCTCCACAGCTCGCCGTCCACTTCCACCCATCAGTGTCGCTGTTTGCAAAAACACTCCTGCAGGTAAAACAACATCTTTTATACTTGAGGAACAAAAAGCATCTGTATTAATCTGCAGAGTTGGTGTATAGAACATCAGTGCACTTACAGGATCTTATTGTGCTGCTTGTTTCCACAGGGAGGCTTCATCCAGTACTCAGGCGACCCTCTGCAGGACTTCACCCTCATCAGATTCTTGGATCGATTCGTCTTCAGGAACCCCAAACAGCTGAAGGGAAAACGTAATGAAAACGGACTCTTTCATCGCTGATTGTTCGTTTTTTCCAAGTATCTTTATGTTGCATCTGAGGAAAACTTTAATGTTTTAATGTGTTTTTTCTTTTTTCTCTTCTTAGAAAACACAGATTCTGCATCGCTGAAAAGCAAACAGAGGTTCTCGGTCAACTCGTTACCAGGTGAGTTTCTCTTGTTTTTGAGGATTTGGGTGGAAGAGTTTTATCAGATTTACACATTTCATCATTACGTGGAAAGTCGTCTGTAGTTTGTTTTGTTTCTTTATATTATTTATTTATGTTTTCGGGTTTTCGGGTTTTCCGTCCGTTCCATTCTCGTGAACGCGATATATCAGACTTCAAATCTGGTACAAACGTCCACTTGAACTCAAGGATGAACTGATTAAAGTTTGGAGGTCAAAGTCAAAGGTTACTGTGACCTCACAAAACTCAAGACTTCACACGCTAAAGAATAAAATTAACTTCACTGTGACATCATAATGTTCTGCAGAAACACTCTTCTGGCGGTTGAACGCCATAACTCATCACGTTCGTGCAGCAACATCCACATGTGAAGCTTTATCTGCTGTCATGGCTGCAACCACAAGGCGGTGATCGTTTTTTAATTCAGTGAAGTGAACTTTTTCTGTCTCTGTCAGTGAACTGCGAGGAGTTTCTGTCTAAAGAAGAGAGTCAGATCCCTGTGGATGAAATCTTCTTCTACCGGTGAGTTTCATTCGTTGGCGTTCGGCCGCACATTCACTCGTGTTTTTGTGGCACTTTGTGACATTTTCTTATTCCCTCGACAGCTTCTTCAAGAAGCGGCAGCAGGAGAAGCAGATCCGTCGACCGCGACGAGACGGCGACGACGAGAGCGTGGAGGACGTGGACGATGAAGAGTTTGAGAAAATACTCGGTGAGTCGAGGTGCTCGCTGCAGGAGGAGCTAAAGGACTGCAGAGGTCGCCAGAAACCGTTATTCAGCTTGTTGAATTAAACTTTCTGGAGCAAAGTTCGGACTGACTGCAGAAAACATTCAATAATAATCAATTGAAATAAACCAACATTAAACTGAAAGTCAGCATCATGTTTTAAAACGGTTGACGAAGAAAAATTAATACTATTGTACTTTGAAATTTAAGGATAAACAAGCACAATTAGAGTAATGTTTGACTTTTTAAAAATTATAAATTACTAAAAAATTACTTTGGTTTGTTTTAAGCTGATTTCTTTTTCTTATAGATTTGTAGTTTATGTTATAAACCTCACGTGTTATTTCTGCCACTTTGTAACTTGATGTTTAACTTTGTGTTGGATCAGATTCCTGCGAGGGAGACTCGTACTTCACTGACCTGCCAGTTGATGATCTGGACTTTGCAGGGTGAGCAGGTTTAGTTTGAACCACCTGGCTGGTTTTATATTATATATTCGTCTCTTTGTTTTTATTTTTGTTCGTGTTTTCCATCTCATGTATTGATTGACTGTGTTTTGCCTCCATGTTTGTCAGAAATGTGAAGAGCAAAAAAGGGAAGAAAAAGTCGGAGGAGTCGGACGACTCTGACGACTCGGACATGGACGACCTGGACGACGAGGAGATGTCTCTGGGCAGCATGGACGAGGAAGACTTCGGAGATGAGCTGGAGGAGGAAGGAGGGACGTTCATGGATCCTGATGGAGGCGGAGATGATGATGACGATGATGAAGGTAGGGAACATAAAAAGTACAAATAACTAAATGTTGTCTAGTTTCTTTATTATTTCTGTAAATTTCCTTAAAAACTGGGAAATTCATATTGTATATAAATTTAAGTTGATTTATATTCATGTTAATTTGTTATTTGTGCATTTTCTTGTACATGGTTCTGTCCAAATTCAGCTTCTCTGACCTGGATACTAAATGAAATATCTTCCCTTTTTTATTTATTCACTTTCTTTTTTCAGTTCCAGAGCTGGACGACGACGATGCATTCGGTGGTGAGTTTACATACAGACCTTCATCGCAGTTTCCTCCCGTTACACAGATCACATCAGATAAACACCGAACTCTTTAAAAAATAGTTAAATAGTTTTTATTACAGAAGATTGTGAATGACACTTTGCTGCTTCAGATAAAATAAAAACTGTTGTGTGTGCAGAGTCGGACGATGAGATGGACGTTCCAGATATAACTCCTCGCACCAAGAAGGGGAAAAGGAAATCCTCAGAGGAGCTCGACTTCTCTGGATCTTTAGGTTGGTTTAACTTATTCTATAATATTTATCCCCATAATTTATCTTTTTATTTTTTGACTGTGATCGTTTATTTTCCTGCTTTTGTGAGTGAAGTTTTGTGACCGTTTTGGAAACTGAAGTTCCAGCTGCTGTTTATTGACTCGTTTTATTGATCGCTGCTCCTCCTCACAGGTTCCAAACAGGGGAAGAAGAAGAAAGGAAAGAAAGATGCAGCCATATTTGCTTCTGCTGATGAGGTGAGAAGTTTTACAACTACAAATCTGCACCAAGTTTAAAATATCTGAAGCTTTGGTTGAAAACTTTGAGAAAAACCGGAAGAAGAAGGCAGAGCAGATTAATTTTAAAAGTATTACATTTTTTTGTTTTAGTCCTACAACTCAAAACACAGATTCAGTTTACTGTTTTATAAGAGTGAAAGAAGTAAATATTCACATTTGAGAAAAGCAACCAGCATATTTTTGGCCTTTTTGCTTGAAACGACTGATCAGATATCCAAAAAGTTTAATCAACTAATTGTTTCAGCTCTACTTGTGTTAACTCTTACACTCATAAAACTCTCCGTCAGCGCTGAAATTCTTCAAGAAAAGTTGACGTTTTGGGAAAAGTTTTTGATTCGAAACTTATTGGTTGTTTTCCAGTTTGGCTCCCTGTTGGACGAGAACGCCGGCTCCAAGTTCGACAACATTGGAATGAACGCCATGGCCAACACCGACAAAGCAGGTAGGACCCCTGGGTGATCACAGCCCTCAACACGCCACAGTGGAACAGACGCTTTGTGTGTGAAGACACATGTAATTTTAGGGTTAATCTTCATATGTTTGAGACAGGAACAGCAAAGAAACAGAATTTAAAAAAAATAGCTCCCCCTTCATCCTTAAAATGAAATGTACATAGCACCTTCTATACCCTTTTTTCTATATGAGAAGTGACATATAAATAACATTTATTTTATCAGAGAAAGTTATATAAAAACTATAGAATTTTTTTTTTATTTTTCTTCTTCACCTTTTGATTCCTGCTTAATAAAATGTGAATGCTGAAGTAGATTTTAAAACTGTGCAGGTTTCTCTGATATTTAAGGAAGAGAAATCTCCAGCAGAAAGATTTAATGTCAGAGTGAAAAGACGAGATGAAGCCAGAAATCAACATGAATGTTTTTATTCAGTTTGCTGGATACCAGCCAGGTTTGAAAACTTCTCCACAGAGAGAAAATCACTCAGCAGCTGAACAACAACAGGCGACTTTAAACACCCACTTAAAACACTTACTTTTATAAATAAACTTCCTCTCGCAGCTCAGCAGCCTCATTTAGAAATGTTTGTGGATTTATACTTGAAGAGAAAAGTCCTCCAGAGTTTTTACTCTCCAGTTTGTTGTAAAGATTTGGGAAACAAGGCGCACGAGGATCCTACAGCTTGAGTCTGAATTTTATATTCCTCAAGGTAAATATCCCCCCAAAAATAAGGACCAGATTACCCAAAATCTCCACAACGACAGAAAAAATAAGTAAAAACTTGAGTTTCCCTTTAGATGCATTTTCAAAGATAAGCTTGGTGATGTTCTACATATTTTTAATAATTAATAAAGACCAAAACCATCAATGAATGTATCCTTATATCGGAAAAATATTCAGAAACCCGAACCTCATCGTTGGGCAGTGATGAAGACGTCCTCTCCTTGTCTTTTAACACTTCCCGTTCCTCCCCGCAGGCCTGAAGCAGTTGAAGTGGGAGGCTCATCGCGACGACTGGATCCACGGCCGCGACGCCAAGACGCTGCGCAGGAAGAAGACCACGTTCAACAAGAAGAAGACGTTCGGCCGAGCCAGAGCGGGAGGCAAGCCGCTCGGGGTGAAGAAGAGGAGGAAGTAGCGGCCGCTGTACCTCGTGGCTTTTTAAACTGGCCAGCGGCGTCAGTCCTGTTTGGCCGACCAGGCTTCGTGGTCTCTCTCGCGGACGCCGTAGACGCCCGCCCACTCGTTTGACTGGTAGTAAACTGGGAGGAAAGAGACGAGCAGAAACTGGCTTTCAGAGGGATGAAATATGATCTGAAGAGGAGCCGTGCTGGGGTTGTTTTTTTGTAAAATGACTTTTGTATAAGGGACATTAGGTTGTCATGGTTACGCGAGTCCGTCTGCAGATGATCGTGACGACATTTAATACAAAACAGACTGATCTTGTATCTATTGTAACGCTGTACAGAGTTCATTAATCACATCAAAGTTATTAATGTTTTCTGATGCAGTTTGTTTATACAAATATAAATATTTTCAGTTCTGATCAATTAAACACATTAAATGTTGTTGTTTGGTCTTTTCCTCCATCTGTCACTAATTAATGATGTAAACATTTGTGCCTTAATTACAGAGACAAAATATGATTCTGGCAGGATGTCAGGGAGGAGGTTCAAAGGTTGAAATGATCAATTATGTGTAACTGTAATCCCAAATGGCACCCTGAGATTTCAGGGTAGTTTGGGCTCTTCTTCAAAATAAAACTGCTATTACTTTTATTTTTGTATTTAATTGTCACACAAAAAAAGTTTTTTTCACAGCTTTCAGGTAAACTTGTTTCTATTAGATCTAAAAAATTTAATTTGGAGGAATTTTCTCTTAATCATAAGTCATTTTTTGCAGGTGAAACTAGCAGAAATTAACTGGTTCGTGTGAATATTTGGGGGTTTTCTGTGATAATAAACTGAATATCTTTGAGTTTTTCAACCAAACACAACATCTAAAATGATCTGTTTGGTCTCTGGGAACCTGTGATGGACATTCGTCACTATTTTCTAACATTTTATGGACTAAAATGTTAATCTAAAATGATCCTAAGTTGCAGCCTAGTTTATATACTACAGTTGGGAAAGTCAATGATAAAACAAAAACCCTGGAGATGTTCCAGTTTTACGAACCACGGAGTCCGACGATCTCCATAAATTAAATTACAAATTAACCAAATCTATCCAAAACAATAATGTGACCCCTGATTTTCACCCACAACACAGCTGCTTCATTTAAATTAATGTTCTAATTATTTAAAACTGCAGATTTAGGGAATAAAACCTGGATAATTGAGCTGAAATGTTCATGGTTTTAAGCCTCACGAACATTTGGTTGTGATTAAAAGTCAAACAGCAGCTTATTTACTACATTTAGGTAAAACTAATCGTGACACAAACATGGGAGGATAAATATCTGCTCACCTTCCAGCACTGAAGGAAACCTCCTGTTCATGGTGTTCCTGAAATCTGCATCCAGGGGAAATAAAACAAGATGTAAACTCACTCAACACAGATCTCAGTGTCCTTCAGCTTGTGTCTCACTTATTTCTTCTACTTTGTTTTACCTTGACTGGTGTTCATCATGTGAAACAGACCGTACGCCCCGAAGACGCCCAGCAGCTCCACGGCGATCACTCCCTTCATCAGTTTCTTGGCCAGCGGCTCCAGAGGTTTGGGAGGCATCTGATGAGAGATCAACACACACAAACACACCTTTACATAAACCAAAACACGCTGCTCTGTTGATATAAAGAGTCTGTTCACTGTACACACAGTTCCACCATCCTTGCAGATAATCCTGGTTGTTATTTGTGCAGGTTTAAATTGATCCGTCTCAGAGAATTCTGCCGTTACCCAAATTAACACAAAGGAGGTGAAGGTGATTTGGTCTGTTTGTCTTTCCAGAAGTTCCCTGTTAAATCCACAGACCTCCAAGTATCTGTGAGTTATCTGACAGAGATACACAGAGAGGTTTGTGTTGTTTAACCTCCCCTCTCTGATATAAATGTGGTGGATGAACTAATAGAAACACCCCTCAGTATAATGTAATATAACTCAGCAGCACCAAACAGTTTCAACACAAACTGAGCATTTCACCCTTCATGAAGGGAGGGTTTACTGCAGGACTGTGATCAGTTTCAGGTTAGGTAACCTGACAGGTAAATATACAGCATGAGGGCTGAAACCTGAGGCCGGTGGCTGGATATATTCAGTTTGGACTCACATGTTCTGAGAATACAACAATAGGAAGTCAATGACAAAAAGGAAAAGTTATAAATGTTTTAACCTTGATTTAACCAACGGTTAACTATTATTTAAATCCATTAAAATGCATCCACTCATTTTAATCACGAAGTGTCGTGAAAACAATAAAATAACAAACTTTACTGATGATTTTGGGGACAACATGATAAACATTGTGAGCTACAAGCTAATTAGTCATAAAACACGTTCAGTCTTCGTGAATAAACTGTGAACCTGAACGTCTCTTTAACGTCCTGTTTGTGTCCTCTTCCTCTTAAACAAACTCACCTTCAGATTCTCGGAGGGAACAAACAGCCGGACGAGTCTTTACAAACAAGTTCAAACAGTCAAAGTTGTCAAATAACGTGAGAAGTTCGCGGATGTCCTTGTGTTGCACAAACGAAGCTAACAGGCTAACAGGCGGCTACTTCCGGGGTACGGAAGCTCGGCTGGTACAAACAGGCCGCGGCGAAGTTGCCATGACAATATTCCTGAAAATTATGATTAAAAAACAATATTGATTACATGTAGCAAACTTATTTTGATTGCCAACGTGTAATTATTTTTAGTTTATAAAATATTTTGATAAAAAATAAAAGTTTCCCTGTTATGTGCGACCAGCGCTGCTTCACAAATATTCAACCAGAATATCTTTTAAAAAATTTAAAAAATAAAAATAAATTAATACAATTAATAATAAATAATAAAAATCAGAAGAAGAAAAATAATGATGTTATTATTATTATTATTATTATTAATAGTCATTAAAAATAAAATCAGATAAGTGATTGTGAGTTTATTCAGCTGTAGTTGCAGCAGCTCACTGGTAGGTGTCAGCCTGTTCACATGTTGAGGTTTCAGATGAGGAGGAAGTTCAGTTAAACCTGTTTTTACCTGCAAAAACGGAAATAAAACATTCAGATTTACCTGAGAAAAGCTCTTCAGTGCAAATCATGTACAGGAAGCCAAACCAGAACTTTAAATTAATTCATAAACCATGCAAAGAAAATATAAATGAATGAGCAGACTCTTCTGTTTCTTGGGTTTTCTGAGGGAAAACACCAATTTATGGGTTTTTGGAAATGTAATTTCCTTCATGTAGACTCAGTATTCTCTCAGGTGAGTGAGCACCTGCTGCAGGTTCGATTCCCGGCGTGCAGGACGTGGACGGTCTCCCAGCTGCAGCTCTCTGTGGTTCCCTCAGGACTCTCAGCAGCTGCACGAGTCCAAACTAAGAGACAATATTTGCTCACCTGAGGCACAAACAGTGACTCAGGTTTACTGCAGCAGGAAGCAATAACATGACAGACTTTTTAAAGATATATTCAACATTTCTTAACGCAAACACACGACAATCCTGGAAAATACAACAATACTCTTTGATTATTGTTAACACTACAGTACCCATGAGCCTCAGCAGACAAGAGAGAAAGCAACAATTAGTCAATTCACCAATTATTTGATTGGAAGAAAACATTTTTCAAGCAAAAATGCCAAAACTTGGTTCCAGGTTCTCAAATGTAAGAATTTGCTGCTTTTCTTGCTTTTACTTTATAGTAAACTGAATATTTTGGGGGTTTTGGCCACAAAAAGACATTTACTGACGTCACATTGTGCTCTTTTTTGCTTTTTTCCATGTTTTTGGATGTTTTAACACTTAATCGATAGATATTGAGAATAATCATTAGCTGTGGCCCTATTTATTGTATTTTACTGTTGATAAATGAAGCAGGCTTACCTTCAGATAGAAAGGTTGTCATGCTTTAAGTCTATTTATGTGTTTTTAAGTTGATTATTTTACCCAAAAAGAATCATTGCAGAGAAACTGCAGATACTCACCAACATGTTTTCTCTCTCAGCTTTCTGATCCAGTATAACTAGTTTGTTGAGAACATTAACTGTAGTTTGATTACTATAACATAATGCATTTAAGTATGTGATTTAAAGGGAGCTTAACCACAAAATCAAAAACTGACAGCTGGCAGCCATCTTGATCAGTGATTGATCAAGCAGGAGTTGAATTAATTATTTGCCTTATTTAATTATATTGAACTAAATAAGTCATATATACATATAAATAGTCAGATTTTCGTGCTATGGCGCTGCAGGGAGGAAGGCTTCAAATGTTCCTTTTTTTAGTAAAACATCAAAATCTTAGGTTGCTTTTTAAATCAGTAACTATTGTGAGCCTGTTTTAAAAGAGCTCGTCTTCACTTTTATTACCCCACACAGATATTTGAGGCCTGTTGCAGCCTCGGTGTGACCCACCGAGCTGCACCGGACCACAGAAGGGGGAAATATTTGGGGTTGTTTGACGTCCACACAGGGAGGACGAGCTGTGTGTGTGCAGAGAGCACGGTGGTCCGACTCCTCTTGTTCGATCACCTCAGCTGTGTGTGCCCGTCTGTCCTGTCGCCCTTTCACATTCATCGCCAGGTAAATACGCTCGGTCAGACCACAAACAGTAAAACCTGCAGAGGAGGAGGAGGAGGAGGAGGAAGATCCCAGACAGCCTCAGCTCTGCTTGTTAACTCCTGCAGAACAAAACAGGAATGAAACAGTGAACAAAAATCAATCAATATCCGCATCCACAGGAGCATAAAATAGACCAGAATGCACTGCAGCAGAGAGACATTTACTTGTACTTGAGGTACTTGTACTTTCCTTGAGTATTTCTGTTATATTCAACTTTATACTTCCACTCTGCTGCATCTCAGAGGCTTTTTTTACTCAACTCCATGTGTCTGACAGCTTCAGATACTTTACAGGACATAGAACGTGGTGTGATTATAAAATACTGTGCATTAAAGTGTGTAGTCGTGTCTCCTCATCATGTTTCAGATGTCTGTGAGTTGTTATCAGTTTCACCAAAGAGACATTTCCAATCTAAACTTCTCACATGTTTTATTTTAGTTTTATTTAAATAACAGTTTGAGGCTCAGAGGTTAATATATTATAAAGTATTTTGAGAAAAAAAATGAGAGAATATCCTAAAAGCTGAGAACAGATTTGTGTATCAGAACTCTCTCCTCTCCCATTAATCATCTGTCGACCCCTCAGGTTTATCTGGCGACCCTCTGGAGGGCCCCGACCCCTAGGTTGGGACCCCTGGACTGAAGCAGCTGCCTGTATATAAAGTAGTTGAGACTGTCTCCACCTGCAGCAGCTCCAACAGGAACATGCTGCTCTAACACTGATGCTTCAGGATCAACAGTCTGATAATGTGACAGAACCAGATATCAGTTACTGCACAACCACAACTTTACTGCTGATACTTTAACTACATGAAGCTGAGAGTACTTCTGTACTTTACTGCTGATACTTTAACTACATGAAGCTGAGAATACTTCTGTACTTTAACTACATGAAGCTGAGAATACTTCTGTACTTTACTGCTGATACTTTAACTACATGAAGCTGAGAATACTTCTGTACTTTACTGCTGATACTTTGACTACATGAAGCTGAGAATACTTGAAGATTTTGAATGAATTACTTTTGTAATGGAGTATTACTGTATATTGTTGTATTGGTACTTCTACTTCTACTTCTTCCACCACTGATTATATGCAGGATTGTCCTTTTCTTTTCTTTCTTTATTTCTGAAATTATTTTAAAAGTTTAATTCAGATATTTGACTGTTTTCAGTTTGTAACTAAGTACATTTACTCAAGTACTGCTTCAGTTACTAATTATTTTATAAATTAAGATTTTTGTACACAAAATAAGTACATTTTCCTGGTTATTTCATACTTTTTGTAATATTTTCGATGCAGCAGTTTCACTTGTAACGGAGTACTTCTACAGTGGTATTAGTACTCCTCCTGGTATCTGAGTCCTTCCTCCGGTCCGGGCTCGCGGGGGGCTGGAGGGAGGCAGCTGATTGGATGCTGGCTCCAGCAGCAGCGCGAGCGCAGGTGCCAGAGTCCGTCAGTGCGCGCGGATCCGTCCCCGGTCACAGTGTCTGCCCAAGCGGAGCGCGAGCCAGACCCGGTCCCCGCAGCCCGCAGACACCGGCCCGGTACCGGCCGCCGGCGGAGGACACGTGCGGCTCACGCGTTTGCGGTTCGGCCTCGCGTGAAGCCGTTTGGATGAGTTGTCGGTGGGCGCGTGCACGATGCTGAGCGCCGTTAAAATGGAGGGACACGAACATCCGGACTGGAGCGGCAGCGGCTACTACGGAGAGACCGAGGTCCGTGCACTCTACACCGGCATCCTTCTGCACTGCCCCCCGCTCCTCATCAGCCGGAGAGAGAATATTTACTTATTGATCAGAAACGGATCGATTCTCCCTCAGAGGAAGCAGATTAACATCTAAATTAACATTAAAGAGGTTTGACACCAAAAAAATATGTAGAATATTTTTAAAACAGGCCTAGTGGTATTTGAGTCATATCCTGGCTTTACCACACAAATACATGCGCAGATTTGGATCTTTATTTTACTTAAAAATCTGTATCTATTATCTTACAAATCTTTTTATTAATTGATTATCCTTTATTTATTAACTTTTAACAACTTTTATTTCTGCATTGTGTTAAAATGAGAGATTTGAGTGCATTCTACATGTGAATTTAGCAGCAAAAAGAGTAAAAGTGTTGTTAAAAACGTTTAAAACTCTAAAATCCAACCTGTTATTTTTCTTATGAAAGTTTTAATTTAAGTTTATTTTCTTTGTTCTTAAAAAAATAGGCAAATCTTCAGCTGAATTAAAAAAAAATCTTTCAAAAAACTGTATTTTTTAGATAATTCTTGTAACTTACTGCGCAGGTTTGCAGGGAATCCTGTTTAAATTAATGCAAATATATTTACAACACATGGAACATTTTGTTAAAGGTTCACTTTACATTTATAAGGTTAAATTAAAGATTATTTGACTTTTAGTGGGTTATAACACCGTGTATTCTGTAAACAGTAAAATGTAAAATGCAGTGTTTTAAAATGACTCCCGCCATAAATGTACCTGCACACAACAACCAAACGATCTGTGGAGGACTTCTTCTTCACGATGTTACATTTAATCTAATTAATAATAATAAATAACCAGATAATACTGAATAACTTGTGTTCAGGGCAGTAGACACTGAGCTCCTGTCTTCGTGGGAATTTAAGGGTTTTAACAACATGGAGGTAGTTTATCAACAGTTAAAGCTGATTCCAGTATTTCAGATTCAGTATTTTTCCTGAGCTTTTAAATCTTCAAATAAAAAGATTAAAGGTCTGTAATTTAATGTAAGAATCATGGAGATTTTTTTTAATTTTTATTAATTATAAAGTAGGAAAAAGTTCTGAGTTATTTCTGTTCGAGTTTAGTTGTTTTCATTGATGGAAATTTAAATAAAAACTGCAGAAAACTAGGGTGAATGTCACTTCATCTGTAACAAACTCTACCTGTTAATCCTGGCCTCACTGTTGCTTTTTATATTAGAAAAATATATATTTAACTTCTTAGAAATATATCAGAGAGGCTGTGGGGAGCTGTGTGATATAAAGTCCTTCATACAGCAGTAAACAGCAGCGTTAGAGGAGTGACGAGTAAATACTACATGGATGTCTCTAATGTACCTGGATTGAATCAAATACAGGAAAATATATTGTACCTGCGTTTAAAAACTTAGATTTGTTAATTAAAGCATCCATACTGTGTATATATATATACAAGTTTATTCAAAAAGCCAAAAAAATGGGACATGGTATATATGTTACATCTAAAGGGAACACATTTAAATAAATTATCTCTGTAGTTAACTAACTAATGTTTGGGCATAAAATTATAGACGTGGATGAATTAATTGTAATACAGAAACATTATAGTGAAATTAAAAAGCTTATCCACAACCGGCAACTATTTGGATTATTATTATTATTGTTGTTGTTGTTAATATCATTCATATTATTGCTGTTGTTGTTGTTGTTAATATTTTCTTTGTTTACTGAGATAGTAAATATACAGCCTATAATATAATGTCTTTGTATTTTGGACAAAACACTCTGAAGATGTCACCTGTGGGTTTTTTTAGGCCAAATAATGAATGGAATGATCGATAAAGTGATCGGGAGGTGAGAGGGTGATGAGACAGCAGCTGTGTAACACCTGTCCTGTGTTTCAGTGTTACAGCGCCGCGGGGAGCATGAACTCCATGAGCGGCTACATGAGCGCGCCTGGCATGACCGGCACCGGCCACATGAACGCGCACTACGTGAACCCGGTGGGGGTCAACCACTCGTCGATGCCCGCCGGGGTGTCGCACAGCCCCGGGGCCGGGATGACGGGCCTGGGCGCCGCGCTGCCGCCGAGCATGAGCCCCATCAGCCCGCCGCCGTACGGGAACATGCCGGTGATGAGCCCGGTGTACGGCCAGGCCTGCGGGATCAGGTCCAGGGAGCCCAAACCGTACCGGCGCAGCTACACGCACGCCAAGCCGCCGTACTCGTACATCTCCCTGATCACCATGGCCATCCAGCAGTCCGGCGGGAAGATGCTCACCTTAAACGAGATCTACCAGTGGATCATGGACCTGTTCCCGTTTTACCGGCAGAACCAGCAGCGGTGGCAGAACTCCATCCGACACTCGCTGTCCTTCAACGACTGCTTCATCAAGGTGCCGCGCTTACCGGACAAACCGGGGAAAGGCTCCTTCTGGGCCCTGCACCCGGACTCGGGGAACATGTTTGAGAACGGCTGCTACCTGCGGCGGCAGAAGCGCTTCAAGTCCGGGAAGAAGCCGCCCGGTACCGGCGACAAGGAGGCGGCGGGGAAGCCGGGCTCGGAGGGCGGCTCGGTGACGGCCAGCAGCGGCTCCGACTCCCCGCACTCCCCCGCCTCGCCGCCCCCGGGCCCGGGCGGCAGGGCGGCCCCGGGCGGCAGGGCGGCCGGGCCCGACCTCAGGCCGCACCTGCCCCCGAGCCCCGTGCGCGTGCCCTCCCCGCTCGCGCACGGCCAGCACCTGTTCCCCCACCACCACGCGCACCACGCGCACCACCCGCTGCTGCTGCACGAGGCCGCGCACCTGAAGCCGGACCCCTACCACCCCCCCCACCCCCCCCACCCCCACCACCACTACTCCTTCAACCACCCGTTCTCCATCAACAACCTCATGTCCGAGCCGCAGCACCACAAACTGGAGCCGGTGGTGCAGTACGGAGGCTACGGCTGCCCGGTGTCCGGGGCGCTGGTGGCGGCCAAAACCGGCCTGGATCCCGCGCACACCGACAGCAGCTACTACCGCGGCGTGTACAGCAGGCCCATCATGAACTCCTGAATCCACTGACTCTGTGCGGCCCGTGGAGCGCCTGAAGGCCTGGAGGATTTGCAAGTGTTTTTTCCACAGTTCATCATTCGTCATTTGTGTGTTTGTACATGTGCAACAGATAAAAACCTTTATATAAAAACCTCTTTTTACGTTTTATTTAATTTCTCCTATTCTCAGCAAACGTCTGTTTATATATTTTTTTTATTATAATGTAATATTTTTGTTTGAATGCAACATTTTAGCAGCAAGGAACTAAATTATAATCTTAGAATACCTTCACACAGAGGACTAATCAAGTCCTTCTGTCCTCATTAGCACTAAATGGTTTAATCATCAGCTGCAGGGACACAGGAAAGCATCAGCAGATAACAACAAGAACAATGAGGGGGTGCGAGGTGAAATGTCCCCCTCTTAAAGCACATTAACATCACACACTCTGATGTTTGACAGCAGATAACAGACTTCACAGGTCAGCTCACACTGGAGAGGACATTCACCAGCATCTTCAACACCCACGCGTCCAGGCCCTCACTTTAAACATTACATTTACTATCTGCTGGCACAGAATTCAAAAGAAAAATAACTTAAGTATTTCTGTATAATCGTCCTCTTTATATATACATATATTTTCCAAATATAAACATAATAATTTACCTAAACATGATAAATATATAAAAACTGCCCTGCACACAAATTTAAATTAATGTAAAAATATGGAGGTAACAGTGGAGCAACGCTGGTCAGTTACGATGTACACAGTCCTGAACAAAGGTTGAACCTGAGCAACAGTTTATTTCATTATCGACGAATCTGCTGATTATTTTCTCCATTAATCGATTAGTCATTAAAATGTCAGGAAATTATCAAAAATCACAGTTTGTGACGCCTGAAATTGTTTGTTTTGTCCAACGAAACCCAGATTTATTAGTTGTAATATGTGATATATGTTTGGAGTTTTTGACTGTCAAAAGACTGAAGCGATTAATAGATTATCCCGATTTCTCTAACAGATTAATCGACTAATTGTTTCTACGTGCTTTAGACTTCTCTGATAAACTGAGTATTTGTTTCGGCTCCAGACGGATCAAACAAAACGACGCCTGAAGGCCCCACCGTCCGTCCCTGTACCCTCCGACATCTTGTAGACCAATCAATCAATCCAGAAAATGATCGGCAGGTTAATCATCAATAAAAACACTGCTACATGCAGGCCTAAAGCTCATGATACATTTCAGTAATTTAGTGTTGTGTTGTGGATGGTTTGGCTCAGTCTCCAGGTATCACAAGATAAATTATAATTGAACTTTTCATGTTCTGTATGTTTCACACAGTTGGGGATTAAACTCGGCGACAGAAGAAACTCTGTTATCAGAGTGGGTTCATGTCCTGGCTGCATCATGTCCGGCAGGTCCACCACTCTGTCCGGAAACCTCTCAGCTACTTTAACATGGATTCATGCTCCCCTCAGGATGAATCGTAGTAACTCTGATGACTCCATAACGTTTAATCCAGCGTCACCATCAGGTCAACGTGTTATTTGTCCAGTTTATGGCCGAATACATTCCCATCAGCCTCAGCTGAACTTTGTATTTATCACTAATGATAAATAAAGTTAAAATAAAAAACAACAAGAACAATTCTCCCTTCAATAGAAGACCTAACATACATCCAAAAATATGTTGATATTTTTTAAAGGTTTATTATTTATTTTAAAACCTGCGCGGTCCTGTCTCCTTAAAATGTTTGAACATCTGAAATCTGAAAAGAGTGATTTTATTGAATTAAACAATAGTAATTAGCTGTTCAAATAATAGCCCACACACCCTGTTAATCTGTGGAATTAAATTAAATCAAATTTACATCTGACAGGATTATATATTATTTATACAGGACATAAGATGAACTTCTTCAGTTGTTGTAATGAGCAAACATTTTTTATTTTAGACAATTATTCAGTATCTTTCAAACAGACATCTCAAGGTGGATTATTATAGAAAAATATATTTGATCATTTTGGGAAAATCAGAGAACATAAACTGTCTGCTTCAGTGACGATCAATCCATCCATAACCACAGACCCGATCCATGTGAACTGACCGTGACGTTTATCTTTCACACACACACACAAGAAAGACAAACAGACTGTCAGCGTCGAGATATTTACAATTTAAAGGCGGATCAGGACAAACAGTTTATTAAAGGAAACTACTTTCAGCTATAAAAAGGTGGAAATAGGCCCGTGATGGAGTAATAAAGTCCACTTACTGCAGCTATTTGGAGCTTTCTGCCTGAGTTCATCAGTTTGATTTTAAATTATTTTGTTACATATTTAAATGCACTTATTTTACGTCTTGTGGGACAAATCTGCCACATGAATGTCATGTAATGCAACGTTTTGTTCAACGAAGGTCAATGAACTTCCATTCTGAAAATCGACAGTTGCTGCAACAATCACATCAACAAAACCTGATGCAAACTCAAGTTTTTCACTTGTTACTATAATTTGCTGATATAGATTTTACATATTACTTGTTTATAAAATCACAGCAACATATTACAATAAACATGTTCTTCTTTGACGTTTGAGACTTCAGATTATTTTGCTGCTATTTTGGATTTGGAATACAGGGCTTTTACAAGTACTGGAGTATTTTTACATTACAGCATGAATACTTTAACTTAAGTAAATAAGTACCTCTTGGCTCCTAATTAGTAATGTATATCATCGATACTATAACATTTCCAGTCAGTGTGTGTGCACAATAAGTGAGTGGAATATTTCGCAACACACCGGCTGCTGTTTCTTTGTTGTGTGACTAAAGTACGTTTTAGGTTGAAATATGTTCATTCTGATAGTAATGAACTAAAGGTGAGTTTAGTATTTTCACAGCACTGTTTGTGTTTTCTCTCGAGCCCTGTGGGGAAACGTGGGGAGTCTGTAATATTCTTATAATATTCCAATAGTTTTTATACTAGTTTGTTGTCACATTCTTTACAAACCACTTAGCAATTAATGTCAATCTGGCTAATAATCGTCTTTATAACTGATTTTACTTCATAAAACCATAAAAACTGGTTTGTTCCTGGATCAAAGCTATAGGCCTAAAATCCTGCAGCCTCACACACTGCAGAAAGCATCTTCTTCAACATCATCTTCAATCAAACACAGCTTCAAACTGGCTTATTTACAGTTTTAGGTTAGTTTACATCCTTGTGCATAAGAGAAATTGTCACTGCAGAACTTTGTTCCTGTAAAAGATCTTGCAGTGGGGCCCGTCATTACTGTCTGACACCACAGCAGCGTTACGGTGTTGCAGGAATCGAAGTTGAGCAACAAGCTGAGCATTCGACAGGTGTAGAGACGACGCTGGAAGAAAAGGTGACCGGCGGTGAGGCGGCAGAGAAATGACACACTGGGAAGCTTGCAGAGAAATAACGTCTACAGACACGGTGGGTCGTTCATTAACTTTACACACAGAGATCAATGCGTGGCGTTCAAACAGACATTACAGCAGCTTCTGTTGAATATTAAACACTGCAACCTTTCTGGTGCCAGAGGTCCAGCTGGAAAATGCTGTTTACATCTACTCAGATGTAATTTATTACAGGAATTAAAAGCAGTTTAGCGTGCCAACTACAGCCTGATGCTGGGTTTTTGAGATTCATATTGAATTAAAAAAATTCAATAATATATTGGTTGATATATATTTATACACACAACATAAACAAATAGTATTATTGCAAATCCCACATATACTTTTTGTTTTTGTTTTGTTAGTGTGACGAACTTGTCGGTTCTCTCTGGTGAATGAACAACACTAAATGACCTCATACCTAGTTTAGCATTGCTGTACTGCAATTTATTGTTTCTAATCGACCGATACCAATATATCAGCTCTAAGCACAAAGCAAGGCTGAGGCTGATGGGAATGTCACTCGTTTCACAGGTATTTGATCCAAGTATTGGACAAGTTACTGTTCTGAAGTTATTAAAACATGGATGTTTATACCACATTTTATGGCAATCAATCCGACAGTTCTCAAGACATTTCATTAAAAATGTCGCCACCAAGGTCAACCTCATGGTGGCGCTAGAGGAAAAGTCAGGGGATCACCAGAGTCAGAGGGATTCATCCCCTGGGGACCACGAATGTCTGAAACACATTTCATGGTAATCCATCCGGTAGTTTGGACCCACTGACATCCATAGAGCCGTCCATAAAACTCCCGCCAGCAGTCTGGGGTTTTGATATTTCCCTCAATGTAAACATCATATAGCTCATATATGCAGAATATTTGTGTTGTTCGATAGAGAAATGTAACTTATGGGGACATTTAAAGTGAAAATGAAGGGAAAAAACAACAGCTCAGACCGGCGTTGAGGTGTGAGGTGGTTCTTATGACTCGCTGCTTGCTGAGCGTGTCTGTTTGCTTAAGAAAGCAATCAGCCTGTTATGAATAATAATGACCTTTTTCTGACCAAGAATAATGGGACGGCTGCATGCCGAGCGACTCGAGGTCAGAGCTTAGCCGGCGATGCTGTGTTTGGACAAGGAGCTTTTACCACACATACACACACATGCATACATATGAGGGATGTCCTAACTTAAGCTTTGTATGCACTATTATTTCTGCAGTCCTGTACAAACCCTCCAAGAAATGAAAGCAGGGGGCCCTTTTACACCTCATACAGCAGTCTGACCAATATGTGTATATTTGCATCTCAGTATTAACGAATATTTAGTTAATTTCCAAAAATTGGTTTATTTCCATTAGCAGATGATTTATTATATAATTTTCACTTTTATTTTTATTTTTTGGTCAGTCTGATGAATTTGAGGCTCAGTACAATCACACATTTTGTCTTCAACACGCAACACGGCAGCTTTCCCACCCCGAGGCTGAAATATCGCAAGAAATGTTCAATACATTGCAATTATATTCTGTACATACATTCATTGTCCTCAGAGGATGAATCCGTATGACTTTAGTGATCCCCTCATATTTTCACCTAGCGTCACAAGCAGATTGAAGTTAACAAGTGTCACTATGGCACTAACATGAACGACAGTACCTCTAAAACTGAAGACCAAATTCTTTTCAGCCAACCGTTTCTCATGTGCATTCACCAGAGGACTCATGATGAACATGCTGTCTTTATCATGTTACCATACTAACAGGATAAATGTAACAAACCAACTTTATGGATGTTAAAATGCACAATTTCAGCTCAAAACTGAGCCTAATGGCTGCTGAGGGTCACAGGAGTGGGGATACTGACCGCTCAAGCTGTGCTGCACAAGTAGTTTTCAATGTGTCAGCATAGTAAGAGCCTGTTGTCTGCAGCATTTGCTCCAACATTATTCCTAAATTAAACCAAGATGGCGACGGTCAAACTAAAAATGGCAGTCCACAGAGCAGTGGGTGATGTCACGGTAGTTACATCCACTTTGGTTATACAGTCCATGGACATGAAACACACCACATGTCGGGAGTTGTCATTTTCTCCACCGCGTCATCTCAGAAAATCACTGTGCAAGATGGCAAAACTACAAATACTCTAATACTCCAGTTACTCCTTCCCCTTGTCAAAAGCGGCACAAACATCCACTTCCTCCGTTCTTACCTTTCACACTAAAAGCCCTAAATATATACACTGCTTACCAGAGGGAACCTAACCCATGTTTCCACATGTTACGGGTCGCCTCGACTCTACTCAGTTTTGGTACCAGGTACTTAGTTTTCCTCTGCAGATGATACTGTATCTGTCACTGCAGTGGCATCATCTTCAACACAACAACACGATAACCCCCATCACTTTTGCAGCAGTGGGGAAACAACACACGGGAGCTTTATTGTGATCTTCAGAAGCTGCAGTCTTTATCCACATTACATTTACTGTAATATACAATAACTGCTGAACTGACAACTTCTTATTCCTTAAAGGAGCTACACTATTCTTATACCAGAGGATATCTAAGGGATGGTGTTCTTGATACATCTGCACTTTTTTTATATCTGGGTCACGTGAATAAAGAACTGAGTTTGTTTTTGATGGTAGTTTGGCTATTTAAAAATGGCGGGTTTGTGCAGGAAGTCCGGTGTCAAGCACGTGACGATTCCCTTCGACCATTCAGTGATCTGCAGTGTTTCCACATCATCTTTTAATATCAGCTCAGCTCGCTTGGAACCAAAAAACAGGTACCAGGTACAGTTTACAGCTTTTACCGATGGAAAACCAAAACAAGCGAGTCGAGTTGAGCTGAATCAGTACCATGCAGTGGAAAAGGGCATTAGATTCACAGAAAGAATTTCGCTAAAAGGCAACTCAATAAAATAGCATACAATCATTCCTATAGTCATATATGTGTGTATGAATGTGTGTTCATGTCTAGCGCTGCTCTGTTCTTTTTATCTTGCTTTTATTGCCTTGTGAAGCACTTTGCAACATGTTTTTGAAAGTGGTATATAATAAAGGTTTTTATTATTACAGTGAAAACTCTACGAGATTCCTTTTGTCCTTCTGACTTCAGTTTTCAAACATTACCAGTGAACTGGGAGGAAATTTAAGGATTTGGGGCACTGTTGGTTGCTGTAACAAAATCAAAATGTATAACTTTACGTATGATATGTCATTTTTTTTTATTCACCCCTGGTCTATAACACAACCTGTGATTCTGAGTTTGTGTTCATTTTGACCAAATTCTGAGTCTGTGTTGTCTCTTTGCCTCCCCTTCCTCCACAGAGCCTCTCCTGCTGCTGTCAGAGCATGTGTACGCTGAGTAAACCTCCACATGCCGATGACCATCTTCCTCATATTTGCGCTCGGCTTTATCGAGCCCTCAATTGCTTTCCGGAACAAACTCGGCAGAAAGACAAAAACACTGCTGACGGGGTGAAAACCAGCAGACATGTCTCGCCTTAAAGGGCAGGGACTGTCTTTATTCGGTTTATTTAAGGATGTCAGAGAGACATGACCGAGTGCTGCTGGAGGTCGAGGTGAGAAACAGCAGCTCGAGGTGCCTTGCTCAAAGGCACCTCGAGCCCCTGGGCCCCTGGGCTGCTGGGAAAGTGACGAGGCTACTCACACCCAAGTGTAACATTACATTACGGAAATGACTGGGTCGGGAGTAAGTAGTATTCTTTATAAATAGCATTACTAACAGTATTTATTTATTAACATCTAAGTTATCTGTGCTCTGAGTGACACCAGCATTAAATAAGTCACTGACGGTAGGACGTAAATTTACAGGAAGAACCACATAGACAGTAAGACAAAGCACTACCACAATGCAGCTGATCATAAACTGAAAAAATCCCATAAATTTGTGATAAACACTCAGTTACACTCAACATTAGGTCTCATTGGAGTGATAGAACCACCCACAAAAGCAATAAATCTACACACAACATTAACTGTGTATACCTGCCACACTGATATAGTATTCCATAGTAGATTTACGTCCCACAGCAATGTCTAGAGATGTACAAATGTTAAAAACCTACATTAAACGCTATAAATAGTGGTGGAATGTAACTAAGACATTTAACATTAAAGTACTGTACTTGAGTACAGTTTTGAGATGCTTTAGTATTTCCATTTTATGCTACTTTAAACATCTATGTCACTCAGAAAACATTAAAATTAGTCCCACCTTTGCCAGTTGCAACATTAAAGTAATGCTTACACATGAATGCATCAATTATTGTACTCCAACTCTATATTGTACAAAATCATTCAGTATAATGAGTACTTTTACTGCTCATACTTTTGTAGGTGTGTGTTGTATTGGTACTTTCACTTACAAGTAAATTTCTAACACACATCGGCCTCCACTCAACAAACCTGGTCCTCTTCCTCAACTCATCTCCCGATCAGCGAGCAGGTGGCGGAGAACCACCGGGCACCACTGGCTACATGTACACACAGTCAGGCACTGAAACACGGTCCTGTAATCTAGTCCGCCCAATCTAATCACAGCAGATGACAACACATTTCTTCTCCTCGTGATTTGACCGTTGTGCCGCCAGCAGCTGGTTTCAGCCCGACATCCTGTTGCTCGTAGCTGAACATCCTGTTGCCTATAGCAACCACTGCTGCCACAGTTCCATAGCAACTGACACTGTTGCATCGTCGTAACATTTGTCAGATCTGTAACAAAGTGCGGGCAGCCATGTTGTATCTAACCTTCAGATGCCCTAGTTGGCAGAAACGGGTAAAAAGAAAAAAGCATCAAAATCTCTTTTGGTGCAGGATTCAAAATACTCAACTTCAAGTGTATCAAAATAAACTACAAAATATAGCATGTAACAGTATTTTTGTATTTTAAAAATATAGAAATACATTTCCAAGGGAGCATGAAATCCAAGCATGCATTTCTAAATGATTCAGTGGATCACAGTGTTGTTCAAATTAACTGGTAACAATAAAACATCCAACAGCCCCAGTTAAATACACGACATGACAGCATGGGTAGCCTACAGTTAACATAAAGTCTAACTTTTTATTTCAACAAATATATTAAAATGGTGAAAATAAAAAAAATAAAAAAATAAATTACACTTGAATACAAGTGTTGGGTTTTTTGATGGAAAAAAACCAACCAACACGTTTCACCCACCTTTTCTTGAACAAACCTGGGTAAATAACCAGGCACGCCGTCCAAAAGACCAGATCAGACCGGCATCACGTCATCAAGCGCCAAGCGTATATATCTGCCGAGCACCACGGCCACAACCGCCTCCAATCGTACTTTGGGAATATATGATTAAAATCTTTCACACTGAAATTTGAGACATTTCAGTGTTACTACTGGTGTATAGCTACCTTGAGTGGGAGGCTGCTGTGGTCCAGTAATACAGTATGGCAGCATCAGTAAACACGACTGTCGTCTCCAACTAAAGCTCAGCCTAGATCAAACAGTTGGCTATGAACAGGTTGGTTATTTACAGACGACACGTGAAGATAAACAATGTCTGGCCACTGTGTTGGGTCACTGGTCCACTTGGACGGGAAGACTGAAGGGGCATGACGGCTCCGATCAATCGTAATTTATCAAAGTATTGCGGACGCTCAGGTTCAGGCAAGGTCGCAGTATAATTATTGACATGTCTATAAAAGAAAAGTTTGTTTAAAACTTGTAAGCAGAACACGTGTCAGATATTCAAAGTATTTTCTGAAATTTAAAGACATTTATGAAATTTAAAGAAAGTATTTTCAGTATTTTTAAAATACAAAAATACAGAACACAAAAATATTTTTAATAGAAAAATACAAAACCATTTTTATCAAGTCGGTCAAATACAAAATACAAAATACTTTTTTGTATTCCAAATGCGTATTTTAAATAGATTTATCAGAAACAATTTTTCTTTTATTTCAGCTGTTCTGTGATTGTTGCCTTGTTAAATTGTTCATTGAGTTTTCCTGTGATCTGGTCACTGCTAACCAGGCTAGCCAAGGTAACGGTTATGTATTTTCCTCTTTTTACTCCATGTGTATGTTTACTAGAATAATTACTGTTGTACTTCCTATGGAGACGTGTAGTTTTATTGTTACTCACTGTTACTAATTACATTTTAACTATACTAGTAGCTCTATGGATGACAATGTCCAACCACTTTGCTCCAGACTGAAATATCTCAACAACTTCTGGATGGATTGCCGTGAAATTTGGTACAAACCTCTCATTATCTCAATATTTCCTGATTAATAATCCTCATCATTGAATTTGTATTTTGTGTTCTGTTTTCACCAACCCTGTCTCCTACAACTTATGTTTGTACATAACTAATTTACATTTTGCGGCAGCGGTTACGTTTCCCGTCAAACTGTCACAACTGAGGTTTGATATCAGGCTTCAAAGTCCAACATCAGTCAAACCCTAGTCTCCAGGAAGTGTTGTGGTTGGTGTGTGTGTCGGAGTGTGTTGTCCCTGACTTCCAGCCACCTGTGTTTGCTCAGCAGCTTTCCCTCGGCCAGGCAGAGTGAGCGGCAGCAGCCAGATAACCCAAGGCTGCGTCCGTCTGCAAAGGCAGCAGGTTTTTTAATACAGTTAATCATCATCTCTGCTCCGCTTTGTTCAGCGGCTCAACATGGACGATGAGGATCTGCGATGTTTTGTGTTGGCTGCAGGAGAGACACGAGGCCACGAGTCAAAAACCGGAAGCTCACATGTTGACTGTGATTTCATGTATTGTAGGATTTGAGTCTAACCACCCCGACACACACCGTAAAAAAAGTGCTGAGCCACCGTCAAACCATGACGTAATAATAATAAATGTCATCATAAGTTAATTTGTTCAAAACAGTGGTTATGTAGATGTATGCTGTATAAACAAGTTTATTAATATTTCCCACACAAAGGCAATTCAAAGTGCTTTCCATAAAGCATTAAAAAACATTAAAACACAAATTTAAAACAGATAAGTAAGAGCAAGGTTGCTAATAGTGAGTGCTCAAGGTTCATAAACATAAACGATTTTAACCTGAATTTAAAGTAACATTAATTAGGTTTTTGGATATTTACATATTATCAGTTTATAATGCTGTTATGGCAAATGTGTTAGAAAACAGTTTCCTACATCCAGCAGACACGGAGCAACATGATCATTCATTTAGAGTCATATTTGTGTCCACCTAATGAGTTCAGTATTAACTCTTCTGTTAGCTCTGGTTTGGTCTCCACCACGCTCTGAATAAAATATCTGGCTCGTCAGCTTTTAAATTCTCCACTTTCTTCACCAGCGCGTCTCTAACTGTGTCTGTGATGTTTGGTGTCGGGCAGGTGGACTGTGGGTTCAAAACAGCTGCCTGCTACAGCTTTAAACAAGGTAAATGAGAGTCAACCAAAACTGTAAAGTTGCAGTCAGTAAAACCAAAACAACGAGCTGAAAGATACTAAAATGCACAGAGCTGAGAGGAACAACAATGTAGTGATAATTCACCGCAGGTTCATTACTGTGAGTGACACTCATCTGAATCATTATTAACATGAAAATATTGATTAGTGCAACTTTAAAGGTTGTTAAAATCATATTATCAGCTCTGTGGTGCACGGTAACTTCATGTTTAGTTTGGACTCTTGGACCGGTAAGCCAAGAGAAAGATGGATTTTGCTCTTAAAAGATTAGAGATTTATAGAATAAAGTCAAAACAAAACTCAAGGATAAACACATTAATTTCTTAGCAAAAAATTTATTTTAATTTCAGTTCAACTTTAATCCTGTATTAACAGTCAGTGGAGGGTAACCTCACCCCTCTTTGACATTAAAATATTGCCAAGTGCAACTTTAAAGATCTTCATCTTTGATCTCAGTGTAAAAGTAGTTCCCTACTTTAGCGTCTAAGTGAACAAGTGAATCTGTGGTCTCACATCAGTGGGACGTCTTTGAACCGCAGATACTTCAAGAAAAAAAAAAGAAAGAAAATTGGGTCCATCTTAGATAAACAGCAGTTTGCCATTCATGGAGATGTACAATGACGCTTTCTTAAGGTGAAAAGAGCTTAAGCGTCACTCTGGATGCCTTTCAGACCTCCAGCCCGGCCACCCAGACAGCTCTGGGTCTGGGGGTTTGGGGTGGGGATAAAAATTGGCGGGGCAACGGTCAACTACGGCTAAACGCCAGAGTTATTGGCCTAAATGTCGTCTTCATTCTCCCACGTTTGAAGTGTGAAAACACTCGATGAGTGCTGAATATCAGGCTGAATATTTAGCTGTTTTAAAGTTGAACTGCAGCGCCACGTGCGGCGCTGAACTCAGCCAACCGCCTCTACACCAACCAGCCAAATAAAACAAGTCAGAGCAGGTCACCTGACAGTACAGTTTTACAGAGAAAAGGCTTTAAATGACATGAAACCAGTTATATGTAGTGTTGTCAAATAGCTGGCGACGCAGACCCGCCATAACAAAAAGGCGCCTGAGACGGCGCCTTGATTCATGGGAACGCCTTGGCTCTGCCTTTGTGGCTGCTCCTCCACTGAGCAAATACTCCAAACTGTTCATTCCCCGCCGGCCCTTTCTCTCCTCCGGCACATTGTTTGTGCCCTCGCATTTCATTCAGGCTGGGGGGAAGATTGCTCTCAGAGCCACTGAGCAAACAGTGGAGAAAGGAGCCTGCCATCTTTACTCTGTTCCCAGGAGAACTTGCCTTTTTTTATTTTTTTATTTGAGCTCCAAGCTGTCGAGCTGAGCCGAGAGTTTGATGTCAGAAAGCTGAATTAATTGCTTTAAGCCAAAGGGGCGGGCCACCCATCACCAAACGCTCCCCGAAATGTTTTATTGGAGATTATTAAAGCTTTCCCGCTACACAAGGGGGACAAATATTGTCAGCAGAAAGAGTCCAACTCTGTTTTAAGCCTTTTACTTATGGTTCTGAATCATTTCAAGGAAAAATTGTGGATGTTTTGCTTTCTCTTAGTCAACAGTTTTTAAGGATTATGTCTAAAGATTATTTTAGTTGTGTCTTTCCTCCAGAGAGAGGCAGGTACACAAGAAACTGAACATAGTGGCAAAGGACCACACCACCATAACAGCATTAAACAGGCAGCCATTGACTTCCTTTCATTTCATTATGAAAATCAACAGCAGAGACTAATAGATCAGACTTGCAACAAAGTCATGTTGCTGTTGTGTGATAATGAATTTCAAAGTGATCTGAAAAGTCTTCTTTAAGTTAGGATCCCATAGTTTTCTTCTCTAACTCACCATTTATAACAAAAATGGCCGAAAATGAATGGAGTCTGGTGGCTTCATGTGTAACATTGACATATGAAGCAGGCGAGGACGAGATATCCTGACTTTTCCTGACTCTCCGTCTGAGTATGGGTGAAGCTCCAAAAACACTGGATCCTGCACCTCCCATGATGTCGACAGAGATTCTCCTCCAGAAAAAAGGAACGGGAAATAGGAGTTATGACTCTTGTCCGTGTGGTTATTATTGTAACCATGGCTGTAAAAAGAGGTCGCTCGTAGTGATGAACCTGAATCTGCAGCTCCCATCCGCTTTAAAAGAGATTCATAGTGAGTTTCAGCTCATTGTTCAACTCCTCAGGTTTGGTTCGTTCTCACCGCTCTCATTGGGTCGTTTTCAATGAAAAAACATCTGTACACGAGCTGCTCAGCTGCAAACAGCAGACACAGTTTGACACCTACAACAAACAAACTTGGTTAAAAAAAACTGACCGATGCTACAATAACAACTTTTTGCCAATCATTTCGACATTATAAAAGAGCTCATTCTGCATACAAAGACCTTCTCTTTGAAAGTATCTCGTGCTGAAATCCCTGCTGCCAGGTTTCTGACCTCCACTTAACATCCACAAGCAGGGTCATTCAATGTAAAGCACACGGTGGACTGATAAACACATCTGTGCTGTATGTTATCAGCAGATTAGTGGCTTTTTGTTAACGAGGCTGCAAACACTGAGGGGACTATGAAAACTCCCAAACAAAGAATCTGAGAGCGCAGAAGATAAAACTGCACCCTTTGGAGTTAAATATTAAAGAAATTTGTCTCCTTAAATAGAAGGAAATATAATTGTATCTCTACAAATCCTAAAAATTTCAAGAAACTATATGTTATGTATATGTATATCTGATGAGCCAACTTTTCAGAGTAGGACTCTAAATGTTGCCCTGTTCCCTATAAATTAACTGCTTTCACTCACAGAAACCAAAAAATGGACAATTTTTTAAATGGAGTCTGGTGGAAATTTTGCACCCTGGTTCTTAAAACAGCATTAATCAGAGCTAAATCTGACTCTGAATCTCACAGTGAGCCGAATGTGATGACTTTACCAAGAAACCAAACAAGGTCCCTCAGTGCTCAAAACCCGCCGGTAAACACTGGAAAAATCTGTTTCGGAAAAAAAAATCTATAGAGGATTTTTGGCTCTTTCATCCGACAACTGTCCACTGAGCTGAGTAAATCTTTAAATTCACCCAAATTTTACAGGCAACAGAGTCCAATAAAGTATTGGTAGACTAACTCACCATATGTAAACAGAAAATGAGTGGAGTCTGGTTGTCATTTTCCATCCTGATCAAAACTTAAAGAAAAGAGTGAAATAATCTCAAGCTCATATCGGACGGTGAAATTCACACAGGCCGATCGTGGAAGTTTACTGAGAAAATATATCATATCAACGAGCGTTTTCTCAGGTTTAACCTTCAAAATCCTAAAATCAAAGGATCACTAAGAGAAAAATCTCCCCAGCTGTCTCCTTAAATGACGGGAACCAGCTGCTTTATGCACAACGTCCCCAAAGATTTGTACAAATCTAGCAGGTGACATGACAGTTGAGACTCCAGATGATGCTTATTTAACTTTAAAGGTTTAAACTTTCCCTCCCTGCAGTGTTCGTTAGCCAGGCAGCGTGTGAGCATCAGCAGCTTGGACCGAAGCCTTCCTGCTGTTTGCCGAAGAGACACAAAATGTGGGAGAAGAAGAAAAGTGGATTTCCAGATGAGCGGCGGCTCTCTGAGCCACAACAAACAGTCTGTTTATCTGCTGCTGCTGGAAAACATTCAGCACACACACACACACTCACACACTAACACACACACACTTAAACACACACCAACACACACACACTCACACACACCAACACAGACACACACACACAAATTTAAAGTCCCAGTCAGCTATTTTCAGACACTATGGTGTATTCACATATTTAAGAGTTTGACTTGTAAACAAATATATATATACATCTATATATATATAGATATATAGATATATATATATATAATGAGAATTTTGTGTTTGTGTTCGGATCATAATTGAAAATATTCATTTGATTCCTTGCTGTGTTTACAAACTGATGTAAACAAACCTTGAGATGGCGCCGAGGACGACCACCGTGTCTCGACCTCCTCCTTCACAGCTCAGTATATACATTTACTTTATATTTACCTGTTTATACCTGAACACATCACAGTATGTATATTTATTACTGTTTATAAGCTGTGTATCCATCACATACTGTATATCATATATTTATCTGTCTATGTCACAGTTTGTACATTTTACAATTACATTAATACATTTATATTATATTACATTCAGATTAGATTTGTTCCACTTGTGTGATTTTCCTTTATACATTTGTTTTACATATCTGTAAGAGAACAGCAGGAGTCTGAGATCTAAGAATTTCATTGTTGTGAAAATTAAAATAAAGAACCTGAAACTTTAACATTTTATATTATAAACCATTGATCATTTTGATTATTGATGAGTGAATCTACTGTTAATCACTTTGGGAGTGACATCAGGATAAAGATTTAAACTGAATTTTAGTTACTGGTCAGAAACATTTGTTTACATGTGTTTAATAATATCAACAACCTCTAACTTTAACCATTATTTAGCATTTATAATCAGCATATGAAGCATGAATAGATGGTTTATAACAGATATGAAAGCAGATTTCAGGACATTTTTAAGTGTTTAGTAATAAATTGGTCACTATACCTCATGGTATGAAGCATCCGAGGCTTTCAGTGTGGTAGAAAACAGTATTTAGGTGATTATATACGGATTATAAATGCTAAATAGGAGAATTAACACTGTATTCCCCCCCTTTTTTGGGTGGTCCAGACTGCTTCCTGCTACAAACATTGAATTTGAAGTTTTCATATTTAAACTAAATATATTTCAAACCTGATGTTTTATTCTTCAACTCACCTCCTTCGGTGCCATCAAGCGTATTTTTATTCTACCTTCATTTAAGCAGGACAGTTTCTTGAGGAGAGAAAGAGGCTGAAATGTACTTTATGTGTTCACATGAATATTCAGCAGTAACAGAGAGTTTACAGGCTTCTTCTTCAGGAGGAGAAACAAGCTGAGCAGCAGACTAGTGGCGCCATCTACAGGCCAGCACACAGCAACACAGTTTCACTACAAATTCTTTTTCTTATTTTCACTATTACAAGAGACTGAAGCCGTGCTTTATTCTCCTGCAGATTTCTCCAAATCAGTGGAGACTAAGAGGGATATTTTTTAAGACCTGTTTTCTTTCTTTTTGGAACTTTTAGTTAAAAAGATATTTAGAAGGAAAAAGTAAAGAAGAGGAAAGTCAAGGACCCAGGACAGAACTGCTTTTATCATCATAAACGTTTGAATCCATTAACCTACAGATGGTACCTGCATGTTTCCTCTGACAACGCCTCCTGAAAGGAGATCTTAAAGCCGTTTGAATTATTTTCCCACAGTTTTTAAGTGACACTTTGGAAAGGGAGTGAGGAGAAAGAGGAGGTAGGGAAGGAAATGAGGAATCATTTGAAGAGAAACCGATCACACCCTCATTCTTAGGTTTCCTCTCATTCTGCATTCAGCAGCACGATGCTTCTGTCTGGCTTCCAAATGGGAATCTGGGAGAGAAATCCCGTTAAGTCAGAAACCCTGAGAAGTGATCGCGGGTGAGACGGCTCGTTACGACGACCAGCTGCTGTGTCAGACTTCCAAATCGAGTCTTAATGTTCGAAAGCCTGCAAGTGGTTTTCTGCCAGAGAGAGTAAAGCTTCTGTAAAGCCGTCAGCCTCGGCTCTGCTCGCCACGCTAAGCCGCCGTGACCATATGTGCAGTACAGAAAAATCTAAATATAATGGAGGTTGACATCAGCAGCACCAGCTCTGTTTTCACCTGAGTCACCTGTGATGAATCATTTGGCTTTTTAAAAGGTTTACAGCTGAAGTTCAAGAGTCCTTACAGAGAAAGACATCCAACCAAGCGGCGACTTCCAGGTCTGAAAAGTGAAGCCAGTGCTGAAGAGCCTTAAACCTGCATTTTCTTTAACAGCCAGCAGGGGGCGGCTCCACTGGCTGCTAACAGAAGTCTGATTGTATAGAAGTCTATGGGAAAATGAGCCGACTTCTAACCTGATTTATTACCTCAGGAAACATTTTCCTGATGAGTTTATGGTCTGAGTCGCTAGTTTCAAGTCTTCTTCAGAGCAGCAGGATGTTCTTTTTGTAAATTATTGTCCCTTTTTTATGTTTTTAATGGGCCAATTTCTGGTGGAAAATCTCATTCAAACAGGAAGAGATGAATCCGTGTGGTTGCTGAATGCTGTTGTTGTTCCGCCATTAAGCCGGCAGTAGAGGTAGGAACAAAGCCGGACGCCGATGCTGTTGTGTTACACGTTTACGCCTTTTTTGCTTCTGGAAAAACAGAACTTTTTGTTTGGTTCAGTGTAAAAAACGCTAAGTCTATTTTACGGCATTACTGCGCGATCTCTGTTTAAAAAGGGCAAATGTAGAGCTGAACCTGAGATGTTCTAAAATGGCCACAGAAGAAAAACAAGGACTACTTGGAGCTGTAAGGTAGTTTTGGTGTAGACACCATCACAAACAGGTCTGAAATGACTTGTGTATTATAAAAATTTGATCCATTATGTCCAAAGAAAACCCTTTTGAGTATGCACCTTAAAAAGTGAAAAAAAGAATCCACAACACTCAAAAAGTTAAAAGAAAAATTCTAAATGCAGCAAAACAGATGCTCATTTCTTGTGTTTTCAACCACTTTTTCTGTGACACCAAGAGATGCAATTAATCCTCCAGAAAGAATAGCAACAAAAAAAATTACTTAACTTTAACTTTCTTGTCCCTGAGAGGAAATTATCCTTGCAGCATAGAGACTGAGGCACACAGACTAAAGAACATAAAACACAACAAAATACATGAAACATGAACACATCAAGTGACGAGGTAAAACCTGGAGCATGTTTAGCCATCGCCATTCGATCCAACTATCAGTGGTTGAAACACATCATCACCCCTCCACAGTTTTATGGGAAACTCAGCTGAGTCACCATGAGTCTAAATCTCAGACTCTCCATAAAGAGGATGAAGAGGAGATTGATGATCTGATTGGCCTCTTTGCAGCCTGTTCTTGTCACCTACTGAGGGATTCCAAATTATTTAATGTAATTAAAGTTATCGACGTGGCCACATGATTAAAAACAAGGCCTGCATGTATTCACTGAACTGGACCCTTCACTGTTGTTTCATTACTCTTCTCGGCACATTTTCTCTCTGATCGTTACTTAATCACGGCTGAGTATTTATGCCTCCGGTATACTGGGTCCAACTCACAAACCACAAACTGGACAGAAACAGCGATGTTAGCTGGAATAAAATCCTCATCAGGTCTGTTGAGGTCAGGGTCTGTTGGGCCGTCCAGCTCTGGCTCTGGAACATTCCTCTCGGTTACTGCATTTGTGAGCTTTGGAGTCAATATATTAAAAAGTACCGGAGGGAAAACGCAATGTATTGCACCCCCGGTACGCTTGGCGGCCAAAGGAAAACATACAGTGGGAGGTGTCGCCATGTGGGTCTGAGACGAGGATATTTGTGTAGATGACTGGGCTCTTGCGGTCTGGTTCCGGGCGAGTACGAACCCAGAATTTTCCTTACAGGCCGCCGTCACGTCTTCATCGCCGACCGAGACGCTGAGGCATCGGAAGGGAAAATGTTTTCAAAGTGACTTTACCCTCCTCATCGCTACTGACTCTCCAGAGCGTCAGTCACTTACTCATGTTGTGTGGACTGTTTTAAATTCTAGTGGAGAGCCCAGCGTTTCTAAATACAACAAATATCTCGAGGGAGGATTTCGGGTAAATGTTTACAAAAATCCTTTTCATCTGAATAAAAAAGCTGAGTATTTCACTCATTGTAAACATCATGTACAGCTTCAAACGGAAACACACGGACAGAATATATTCTGTAAGATTTTAGATTAAAGCCACTATGTGTAAAATAAAAACAAGAACGTTGGCGCCCCCGGTGGTGGCATCATAAAAGACACTGACAGCTAAAGGATTCAGATTTGTAAACGAGAAAATAGTGAAGAACACAAAGATACTGGAATAAATATGGAACGATTGCAATGCAACAGGGGACTTTATATACATAAATATGTACAGTGTGCATGTATACAATATACAGTATATACACTGTGTTTAGATTTATATGTAAGTGCTGAACCTTTGTCTCCCCCTTCTGGCAGTGAGAGTAATTACACAAACATTCCTGCACTGCAGCTTTAAACTATAAAATATATAATTTATAAGCAAAGTTGGCGTTTAGTGTTATAGGGTTATTGTTCCTGATACTATATGACAGATGTTCTCCATACCATAAGTGTCTGCAAACCATCCCTAATTGTGGAGCCGGTTATACTCAGTAAGTTTCCTTCATTTTGGACTCTCCAACCTTTCCGATTTATTTCCTCTAGCGCTGGCAACTCCAAGGAAATTAATTGATTTCACCAATTAATTTCTTTAGTTTTAAATGTGGCTGTGACCAATCTTTACTTAAAGTGTGTAGCTTTTCCTACTGCAATGTGGCTCACAGGCGTCTGTCTCTACTCCATCTTATGAGTCCATTGCAGCTCCTGTGTAAAGTATTACTGTTCTGTGAGCAGAATGAATGAATGAATGAACTGTAAAATTAGAAGCTTCCAAAGTGACTCTGCCTGTCTGTCTTTGGTGCATCAGCCCACTGACGGTCTCTCAAAGTGTCTCGAAACAGATGATAGATGTGAGACTTTCCCAACATAAACACAGTCAGTGTTTTCAGCTGTGGACGATCCGGCCGGGAGGAGCGCAGACCGCTCTTCTTTTCAACTATTTTAGTGCTCCCAGTTGGGTCGCTTTGGCCGAATGTGGAGACAGATATCGCTCAGCCCTCACAAGATGTTTGCTCGCTTCTCCTGCAGGTGCTTTTGCAAAATTTGGCCCAAGTGTGGAGTTAAATGTGTCGTATCAACATTTTCTTTTTTATTGCAGTAAGTTATGTCTCTCTCGCTTTAAGTGGCTACTGTGGAAGACAATCATCAATAAATGCTCCTCCTTTTTCAATTATTTTCAGATTTGATTTCAAAACAAAATCAGGCACAGATTTAGGATTACAGCCCGTAAATTATAATGTAATTGTTTAATATATGGGATCAATAAAATTCTTATTGTCTACCTCGTAGGACAAACGGGTAAGTACAGGGTAGGAAGACAAGAAGTTAGGGAATAAGTGAGTAATGTGGGTTATTTCTGGACCTTTTCACTGTATTTCCCTGTGTGAAGTGTTAAAATCTCTGTGGCTCTACAAAGACAGATCCCTCCTCACATTTCCATGTAAGTACGTGTTCTGGCACTAGGTGGCAGCACTCTGCAGGCAATTCTCACACTGAGAGACTCCACAGAGGCTTTATTTCTGTCACTGAGGGCATGCAGGTATCCATCAGGCTGTTCACTCAAACTGTAGCCTCACAGCTGCTGTGTTTATTTATTTATACCAGATACATATAATCATAACTATATCACTTTTTTTTCTGTGGTTTCGAGTGGCTTGAACTTCTTTAACTTCTTCTTCATGTAACATTTGTCTCAATTAAATAAACCGAAGAGAAGAAAAATAATCACTGGTTTAGTAAAATCAGGCTGAATTAAATATCTGAGAGGAAACTACAAATTCAGATGTTCTTACGTTAGACCCCAGAGCTCAACAATTTCCTTTTTCTGGAAAATAAATGTTGCCAGTGAACATAATCCAGGCAGCAATAACATTCCTCCAAAGCATATTTGGCAAAAGAAATTGTATGTGTTGCACACAAGATGTTGAAAATGAAGCTTCCAGCAGTGCAGGTGGTGACTGACGATACATGTTTTCTCCTGTTTTAAAGCACTCATTACTGAGGCCGCTCAGTCCAAACCAGGTTACTCGACTCTGCTGCTCTGAAACCAGCTCTCGTACGTACTCGCTGCCCTCCACACTTCACGCCGAACTTTACTTCCACTTGAAACCCACACATCCTGTTGGTGTTAAGTTGCTAATACTTTAAGTAGAAGTTTACCAAGGAAACATGGCAGTCAAAGTTTTGTACCATTAGTTGTAATGAACATGTCAATCATGTCAATCTTATCACAACGATTTAGCCTCTGGGATCAAAGACCAATATTTTGGGGATGCCCGGGCCAACACTTCCTCTTCCGCACACCGGCCAAAGTTACCAGTCCAATTAGCAACTAACTTTCTGTAGGTGCTTTCGGTCCAGACGACATTTTGGCAAATCTCTACCAATATCTAATGTACCGGCAGATCACAGCCTGTATAAAAGAAGTGGACGTGGCCTCCGTGACGTCACCCGCTGGTTTGTGAACTCTATACAATGCAGGTTTAAGGCACTTCCACTCGTTGGCTTCACTTTCAGACCTGGAGGTTGCAGCTTGGCGCAGATACATTTTTTACATTAAAAGATGATAAAAAGTTAAATCGACGATAGCCTGTGGGTTATGAGGTCGCATTTAGGCCAACGCGTTCCTCCTCTTTTTCTCTCCACAAAGCTTGTTCAAACACGATTGGTCAATACTAGTCGGACTGCCAACTGAAACCAGAACGCTTCCGATACCAAAATCTCGGCCCTTTGCCTACAGATTCTGCATTCGTACGCAGACAAATGTCTGAACATGTTAACTTTCATCTTTCAGTCTTGTGTTATTTTTCTGGGCCTCGATGTCGACAAGCAGCCTCTTGAAATAACTGTTCGTCATTATCTGTTTGGCCTCTCTGACGGCTGCATGTGTGTTTAAAGATTTAAACCAACCTGTGCCATTATTTATGCCTCTGAGAAACGCTCTGCTCTCTGTTGTTTTTGCAGCAGAGAAGAAGAAAAAGATCTCCATTATTCCACCATGATGTCATGCAGCCAGCTCCACCCATGTGTGTTATTACTCCTGCCTGATGTGTACAGTGAAGCAGCCCAGCCAAGCGATTGGTCGTCTTTGATCTCAGCCTCACGACGCACCGCCGGTCTCCGAGGCCTGTAACTGCACCCCCGCCCTCCGACGTCAAACCAAGACCCGGCGGCCCGCCGTGATCGTACACGAAGAGCGCCGCAGACAAAACACAGGGCTGAGAAGTCCCCCTCCTTCAGATCTGTCACTGTCTGCCTGTGACCCCCCCTCACCTCTGGATCTGGACCCAGCACACCCAGAGGACCACAGCCGCTGGTGCAACAAGCTCAAGGGCGGTTTGGCAGCCATCTTGTTTTCACAGCCTCTCCATCTACATCTGGTGCAGCTGCTGGACACAAAGGCGCTGTCAAGTTTAGGCTGCTTCCAACATCACCAGCGCTCTCCTGAACTCGGGGCAGAGGGTAAACGTACAGCGGAGCAGGTTTACTACATCGGGACGGAGAAAAAAGGCCTCGCAAACAACAAACAACAAGCGTTGAGTTTAACGCAAAACATGTTCAACAAGTTCACTGCCAAGATCTTAAACAAAGATCTTATAAGGTTAAAAGGTTCATTTCTTTGTTCCACCACACAGGGTTACACGATGAAATGCAAGTTATAGATTAACGTGTGAAGTGTTTTAGATAATCAATCAGTCTAAAAAATGTCAGACAAGAGCAAAAAAGCGAAGATTTTTAATTTACGATGACATACAGCTGATAAAAGCAACAAATACTTCAAAAGCTGGAACAGGAAAAGGTTTTTTGGCATTTTTGTTTCAGAAACGACTGATATGATTGACTGATTATCAAAATTGTCTACTGATTATTTTTTCTGTCAATAGACTAATCAATGAATTCAATTGTTTTTCACTCGTCTGCCTCGACTGCATCAAGTGAGATTAATACAGTTGAAATTAACGGACACTAAATTAAACTGAATTAAGTGTGTTCTAAATAATTTTACTTTATTTAATTTTACATAATTGTAAAAGTAAGAGTAATGGTGTAAAATTGATTGAATTGGATTCAGAATCAGAATCAGTTTTATTGATCAAGTATGTGAACACATACAAGGAATCTGACTCAGTACTTACAAGGACAGCAAAGCTGAGCAAAGGTAAACGTGAACATTTAAACCTTAAACTATGTACAGGTATAAATGCAAGTGTATATATATATAAAAAAGTCTTATTTACTAAATTGATGTACATGTATATAAATGCAGGACATAGCATTTTAAAAAGTCAACAAAATCCCCCCTGACTCTAATCCATGTCTGAACAGGAGTTTGTAGAAATGTGACTGCAGCTTTTTGAAAAAACATCAGATTTAATAAAATCTTAACTTGGGTTCTTTTAGCTGGACTTAGTGCAAAAAGTGTTTTCTTCTCCCATGACTTCAGGCTCGTGTCACGTGGCTCGAGAACGTCAGAATATCCTCGGCGGGACTATTTTCTCTGCGTGGTTGGATCTTTTCCATGAGCGATGGCGTGATTATCTTGGCTGTTTTCACATGCCAGCCCCCCGTCCGAAACACCCGAGCGTCCCTGAGCTGCAGTAACTCATCTCAGAGGGGATTTATGACCCACAAGTCACAGTTTTGGAATTCAACCAACTTAAACTGCTGATTCGAACATGCAAGAAGATGCTCAAGCTTTGAATTTGAACCCTTTTCTTATCTCCTGTATAGTGTATATCTCTTCATCAAGCTGCTGTAGTTTGAGCACCGTCCTCCTCCTGGCTCACACATTTAACAAGTCGGACATGAGTGACCTGTGGAAACAGTGAAACTGCCCTCTGTGGACTCTGTTTCAGCACCGGCAGGGTGGGTGGTCTCCACTGCACGTCTCTTTACGACGACTGTGATGTGTTTGACAAATGAAGAAACATATCTGCAGACGAATCTGTCCCGAGGGCCAACGGTTGAGTTTAACGTGAAGGTTGTTTTTATGTCCTTTTTTTCATCATCGCAGAAACACAAAGGTTTTTATTAGAGCTCAGCGAGGTGTCGTTAACGACTTTTACACGTGACGTTTAACATTCCTGATGAATCAGTGTCTTCCCTGCAGTAATCAGAGATAATAACCTTTTACTGAGTCAGTCTGCAGTGATAAACCATCACAGACCCGAGCTGCATCGTGTTAGAAGAGGTGCAAAGTTTTAACCATCTGCAGAGTCTTCCCCAACAATAACTTTTACTCCTGACTGTAAAGAAACTGTAAAACTGCAGCAATTTTCTTCACTTTTTCTATATAATATGATACTGTGAAGGTACTAATTTGATTGAAAGAACTGAAAATTGCATGGAGCCTCTGAATTATTTTTTTAAGTGATCACTGCTGACTCTACAGCATTTTTCTGCACTTGCCACCCATTTGAAACATGGAAGTAATAAAATGTATAAGTGAAATAAAGTATGACCTCGGGGCACCAGCAGAACATGTCTCATCAAGTCAAACTTGTAAAGAAAATCGATGGTGATTCAGCTCACGTGTGTGAAGGTGAAACTAACAGAGCTCTTAGTTTATTTTAGAGCGACCATAAAGAAGCTGATGAGCGTTATCTATCTATCTATAAGAGGCGCCCCCGAATCTCTTCAGCCCCTCTCACACTGTGCTGAGTCCAGCCTCAGAGGATCCGGTCCAGGCGATTAAAAAGCTTGATTAGTGACGTCAATGATTGATTGACAAGACACCAAAGCCCTGAATAGCAGGTCAGAAGCCAGTGGCTGCTGTTTAATAATTTACCGTACGTGAGTTTTAGGGAGGCTTTTATGCCCAGTTCAGTTCTGTTCCCAGTTTCTGACTCCAAAATTAAGTTTCTCAGAGAGATTTAAGATTTATTTGTGAGGATCTTCGGGCGCTCAATTCAGGCTCAGGATAACTGGTAAACATCTTAAAAAGGGTCATTTTACTTATGATTTAACAGGACAAAAACACCTCTAATAAACAATGCTCTCAGACAGCTGTATGTTTATGGGGGGTTTTCTGATGGACTGTTTCTTGTCAGCTGTGACTGATTTATAATGTAATCAGTTGAGATATCATCTCTTATTTTAGATGCTCTCAGTTTAACTATTTTAAGTTATTAAAGAGCTGCAGCAGAAACTCCATATTCGTAACGTGCGGTTGTTTCTTTCCAAGTTGTTGCCTCATCTGATGGCAGTCCAACAACACCTGAATGCAACACAAGTTATATTTTAACCTCATGTTTTGTCAGAAAAACGTCATTTAGGACGTTTAAGTTGCCCCACAACTTTGAGCCCTGTATAGTTCCTCTCTTGGGGCGATTATTCTCAACCTGGACTGCAGTTAGTATAAGTATGATGGACTTCTGTTGTACGTTTGATTCCTAGTTACAGTGCATAGATTAGACCCCGGGTTCAGTGTTTAGCTGCTGTCCTGCTGATTTATGAGATCAACGGCGCCGTATTTCTGGGCTTCGCTCGCCTTTTTAAAAGCACTGACATGCAACGTTGGATCAGATCGTCCTCGTCCTCATCTGCTGTTGATCAGTCGTCTCTTTTAACGTTGGACCAGAGGTTTTACTGCTGCTCTCCACCCTGCGGGGCCTCCAGGAGTCAGGTTCAGCCGGACGCTGGTCGTAAACAGGCTCAACGTGTATTTAGGGAGATATAATGTGGCCGAAATTATCAATTACAGACAGGTTAAACAGACAAGTGAACAATGTGAGAGCAGCTGAGATTCAAAACTCAAAATGCAGGTATAATGTTTAACTTGTTGGTGCAGTTTATTTAATAGTATTCAGCATTATCTTTAGATTAAATGTGAATTCAGCCATTTTGACCTTTAAAACATACACATTTTAAAGCTGTTTGCTTTTACATTGAGAACCACTGAGTCGTTTATTGTAGTTGTTTATAATAATCTGTCAATTTTCTTGATTATTTGTGAGATTACTGTTGCAGTCGTATTTTCTAGGAGTCTTTTATTAATGGAAATATTGTATTTTAACAAAATGACACGAGTGATTTTGCCCTGTAAGGTCATCAAGGCAAACAAGCAGCGTTTCCACCTGTTAACAGTTGATTTAAGGCCATTTTCTATCAGGATGTGAATGTAATGGAGAACAAAGCGCGACATACAGTGCATTCACTCTCACGTGAATCTGTTTTATTTCTGCTAATGAGTGCCACTGTGCCGCTTCGGTGCAGATGAGGAATTTTTACAGTTTTTCCAGACTTCAGATCAAGGTGACAATATATTAATAGCCAAGCAGAGCAGGAGAGACTTCAAGTGTGGTTAAAACACAATACTGATTACCTGAGATCCACTGTACCATCATACAGCACTTCAAACCCTCCGACAAACATTCCCCAACTGTGAGATCAGAATTGTTCTTCTCGTCCTGATGACTGTGGCATCGGGAGAGCACAGCTTTTCAAAGTTGAGAGAAATCAAGAACTATTTGCATGCTTTAATGTCTCAGGACAGACTGTGCGCGCTCATTTATTCCATCCACTGGAAAGGATTGTTGATGATGAATTGCACAGATTTTACTGCTCAGTTTGCCGCCAAGAAAGCGAGAAAAGTGACTTTCACGTAATTAATTCAGTTCAGTTTCGGCGGGTCCATCTCACATTTATTTACCCAACATTTCTCACAGTGCTGCCATTTGTAATGTGCCAACATGGCTGTCAGGAAACTTTCTAAGAGTTTCTCTGGCTTTATGTGAAGTGATGAAATGTGACTACCTTATATAATACTGCTGTTTAAAAGTTGTCTCGCAGGTTGAATGCAGCACAGTTAAAGATGTTAATAATGCTGTTTAAGGTGATCGTGCTGCTGTTTTAGTGTTCAGCTGTTATACAGCTGTGCACACTGTTAACAAGTAAAAAACACACACGATAAGCTCTCGTATGCAACACAAATTAAATGTTCTACTGTGGTTCATGTGTTTGCATGTTGCGCCGGGTTCAGACTCACACGACATCAGCCTGGACGACAACCGAGGCCTCAACTTGACGGAAACACGAGTGTGTTCAGATTGTTTGCAGAGTACGACAAATTCTACTACGTGTCGGAGACGTTGCCCAATAGGAGGACAGAGCGGTCGTCATCGTAAACATGACGAAGACAAAGAGGAACGATGTTATTGGTGCTGCAAAGTGGAACTGTGAAAAAGTAGAAAGCTCAAAGTCACTTTTCAACACAACACAGCCAGTGTCACACAACGCTTCGGACGCCATGTTTGTTTACATTCTGGTTCCCAGAAGTCATCAGGGCCTCCCCCCGTCCAGTGACAGCTCTATATCGCTCGCTACTGATTGGTTAGGGCACGACAAAACAAGATAACCGGTGTGTGTGTGTGTGTGTGTGTGACAGCTAACTTACCTGAAACTCCAGTTGTTCTTCTCGTGTTTCTGGAGATTCCTCGTCCGTTTGTTTCCTCTCTCAAAGCTAAAGAGTGAAAAGAAAAAAATGACTTTGATGTGACTTTTGACTTCATGGCACGATGTCAAATAAATAAAGCTTCAAAAACATCTCTGAGTTTGGCTTTCAGCATAATATTTCCTATTTTTAAGAGTGAGATGTGTAGTTCTGGTGCTTCGAAGTGCAAATGCAGGGTTGGTAATGACACGTGCTGATTTGCTGATTTAGGACCATCAATTGCCTCAATATACTGTAATATCAGCATTTTAATTGGCCAAATTCATAAACAAATTCAATACTTTTAAGATATTCTGTCAACTCTCGAGTGTACAGAAGGGGAATAAATATACGCATCTCTGTCGTGGGTGAAAGGATACTGGAAAACTATTTGAGGAAGAACAATTGCAAACAATCCTCAAGCATGAAGGGCGTTTTTATCTCGGCTGGAGGTCAAAACTTGCCTCTTAATATTTAAATGGAGTCAAACATTTTCCCCCATATTCATGGAAGCGGAGGGAAGTGTGTTTGAGATGCTGAACTCGTCCTTTCTGCTTCTCTCCCAAACTCTCGGAAACAGAAAAACTTCTGAAAACAAACAGCCGATGTTAAACGGGAGCTGAGGGACTCTCCTGTACATGAAGATCCTCGTAAAGAAGGCCTGTGACATCTGTTTCCTTCCCCTGGTGACCCCTGGGATGTCACGGCGGGGTCACACCGAGGGGAAACCCTGCCAGCAGTAGTCAATGGCAGACCACCTACCAACCTACCAGAGGGCAGAGACCAGCAGTTCATCTTTAATGTACTTTTTAAAGGGTTTTCTACTTAATTTAATTTGTTTAAGGGGGAATTACCTTTAGAAATCACCTGTCAATCAAACACTCATGGTACACTCAACATGAACACTGTATTTTTCTACTGTTTATGAAAGATTAAATAATTGCCGCCATGAATTCTTTAAACAAGGTTTAGTTACTGGAAACCTTCTGGAGCTTTCAGCCACATCTCCTGGCTTTCAAAGGGAGGAGTTTGCTCAGTTAATTTTATTTGTTGTCTACTTATTGGATGCACCAATGAAATAAATGAGAATTTAAAACCTTAAAGTAACTGAAGTAGAAGTAAACCCACGTATTTAAGTAATAGTCACAACAAAGCTACACGATTACAACAACAGGAGTAAATGTAATTAGTTACTTCTCTGTCATGGCGTCCCGGCCAGCTGCGACATACCTGGTGAGAAGCAGAGCGCGGCGGTGGCTCGGCACGCCTCACTGCTCCTTTAAAGGGGAAACCTGTGCAGGTGGAAAAAGTTTCCAGCCTTTATAAATGAAAGTCTGAGATAAAAGACAAAACAAAGGGCCGAGCAGTTCACTGGGTTTCTTTAAAAATATAATTATCTATACAGATGAATTAAACTACACTGTAAACAGCTGAGACACTGACTGTTGAAGGCTGGAAGGAGCGTGATGCCTTCAGGTACCGAGGGGAAAGGTCTATCACCTCCATTTTATAGTGAAACCTGAGATTTTTAGAAGAACCGCCTCCCCCTCGCCCTCTCTGCTCAACTATTTTAAAAGCCTTTCGGTGTTAATCCTCCGGTCAAATATTGTGAGAGATTTTGTTGATGCGTGTGAGCCCAGATCCTCCCTTTAGATCTGAGGGGAGGATTAACACATCAACAGCACAGCTGAAAGATCTTTGGTGATTGGCAGCGAGTTCATGAGCTGTTGGACGACAGAAAGGCTTCGACTGAGCTGTCTAACAACCAGACAGTCTGTAAACACAGGTGAAATGCCGTTTTTAATTTGTGACTCCACAATGAGAGAACTGTAAACTAATGAAATATCAGATCTGATCGAAGGGATATTGGGGGGGGGTCAATTTAAAAGATTGTTTCACTGGTTACATTGAATGTTGACGAAGTCGTCATTTAAGATTCAGTTTTTGAGGGAAATCCAAGTGTTCATTTCAGTGCATGTTTAAAATTATGATCTCATCTGTCCATTTTAAATACATTTATCTGGTTCAGCTTTGACCTCGATGTCCCTCCATACACTCTCAGAAAAACATGTTTATGTTTATTTCTGACAGTGCACAGGAGGGATGTATTATGGAAACTAAATCATTAACCAGACACACACACCGAAAAAGTTGCTTCAGTGCAGCACACAGCACATTTTGATTTGTCAGACACAGTGAAATGAGCTCCTGTATCGTTCCCCTCACTAACTACAACCGGCCAGTTTACACTGAAAACAATGGAGGAGGCGTTCGATGCCTGAAAGCACCGTTAGGATCCGGGACTGTATGGAAACTACTGGAGTGGGGGGGACTGAATCAGCTGAATGCCCTCAGCAGCTTTATCAGTATTTTCTTTGGACTCTCCTGCCCCGTACCTTCCTAACAATATCTCCAAATATTATATTTATGGCAAACAACAAAACAGAGCAGATACAGCCGCTCTGTATGTCTGAATACAGCCAATATTTTTGTCTTAGAATAAATAAAAAAGAAAATGTAATTCTAGGACAGGGAAAAGTTCAAACACCTTCCTCTGTTCTCCCAAAAATATTCACTACACTCCCTTTAGCAAAAAAAAATAAATACAAACCACCTCCATTCAGATACAGTGACTCTGCTCTCTAAATACACCCATGACTCATGGTTTTTATTCTGCACTGAGTGATATTCTTCTCACGTGCATTACGGTGTATTATTTGCATTTAAAAACCATCACACCCACAAAATTCCAGGACACCAGTCAGACCTCTGACCTCTGACGAGCTCCACGCCTTCAAGCAGCCGCCCTCAGACACAACGCGAAACGTTCACGACAACACAAAGACGAGGCGGCGGGAGGAAGGTGTCGGCCGGCGGAGCTTTTTCATGGGAGTGTTTTGAGGTTAAAGATGTCAGCGGGCTGTGTGGCAACATGGATGACGATGACGGATGATGGATGACGATGTTAAGATGGCATCACTGATTGTCCACACGACAATCACCACTGTTGCCTCACGGCTCTGCTACGTCTGTCTGTCAGCGCCCTGCAGCACAAGCAGCTATTCATTAGAGATGTTATCAGAAGGTAAAAACACAGCAATTTCTCCTTTTCAGCAGGAAGGTATCGAGGCGAGATCTGTGGGAACCAACTCTGATGCGGTCCAGTGAGCCGGCTGAGTTCCTGATTTTGTAAAGTCATTGTCTTTTAGTGCAGAGTAAGTACGCCACAGACGAACATCAAGTGTTATTTAACTATCTGAAGGAGGAATGTGGCTCTTCACCTGGTCCCACAACACAAATACAATTTAAACGATCTTTGAAATGAGATGTAATGGTTTTTGAACAGGTCTGACATATTTCTTCAGTACCAGAAGAAACTTTTTTAATGAGCTGCAAAATCGCAAAATGTTCACACAGAGCAAACCTGCAAAACCTTTTTCCTACAATATGTAAGAATGATAACTGGCAACGGAAAGCACTTAGTTAGGGAGAGATTGTATTCTTAAACATCGAAAAACTACCGAAGACTTTCTATAACTTTAATCAAAGAGTTTAAGTAGCCTAAAGCTGGAATTGCACATCTTTTCTACTCGTGTCCACTAGAGAGCAGCATCTCGTCTAACAAATCACAATGTAAAGAAAATGCAGAAGAAATCAGGAAACTGTGATAAATTTAACAATGATAAGATGGGCAAAGATGTTAAGCACCTTGAAGTGGGATTCATTGTCCTCTGCCCTGCTAGATGTTCGCTCAAACTCTGATAGAAAAACGTGGACGTTTGTGTGGAGCCTACATCTGCAGACGCATAATTAGATTTTGAGGCAAACAGAGTTCACAGATAAACACAAACCTCGGTCTTCGGTGTCAAAGTCTTGAGCTTTGTGCGCCCACCATCCTCCCCGACTTCCACGTGGTACAAGTGCATTTACTTCCCGGACAGGTAAAAGGTAAAAGGTTGCCAGTGATAAAAATCTAGACAGAAAAATGTATTTGGCGAAACAGTTTAGTAGTACACCTCGCTGAAACTAATCAGTCTGTAATAAATAAAAGAGGTGTTGATTGAACTGTAGGATCATTTTGGCTGGATGTAGTTTGTGGTGCTGAATCAACATCTCTCTGAAACAGTTTCAACAAAAACTGAACATTTTAACCTTCATGAAGGGAGCATTTATTGCAGGGCAGTTAGTTTCAGTTGGTGTACCTAATAAACTGGCCACGGAGGGTTTATAAATGGAATATATTGGAGACATGGTTGCAAATGGATGAAATGGGCCAAACAGGGGCTTCCCGCAGTGCCAACAGATGGATTATTTCCTCACATTACTCAAAGGGTCAAATAAAATCACAGATAAAAAAAAAAAATAATAAAATAAAATGGCACACTTTAAGAAGTTGTTCAGACTCCATCACCTGAGAGAGAAATGAAAAGGAGCTTCTCCGTCTGACAAGTTAAGCTGCTGTAATTGATACCTGATGTTCACAGGGTTGCAACACAAAGCAAGAGCTGTTGTTTCGCAGTAATTAGCCGGGGTCGGGCTTTGTGCACGGCCACGGTACACTGGCAAAGACTGCAGCCAAGTGCTCAGAGGAAACCACACGGCGTGCAGTCACGAATCTGTGTGAGGCGTTAATGCAAGATTCAACCATGATTAATAACAACAGAGATCATATCATTAACCATGAGTCATACAGAGACACACACACACCCGTTGAAGACAATATCAATTCAATGTATCAATTTGAGTCTTTTTTTTTTTTAATGTTTACAGGTTGTTTATGCATAATTTGTTGCGTAGGTGTTTCTATTTCAGCGACTCGATCAGATATGTTCTCAAACTGTGAAAGAAGTTTGTTGCATCATGCTGTTAATGTAACTGTGGACCTTCAAATGGGTTCATTTCACGCTCAGCCAACAGTCGTCTGCGTGGCGCCGTCTCGATGCTGAGGAACAGACGTTCAGCTCTGGTTGGTTGGGTGGGTGGCGGCGATGACGTAACACAAAGCACAACACCAGGCAGAGATAAACCACGGAGCCTGACGAACAACGAGGCAGAAAGGTGAAAGCGTGTCGCGTTACAAAACATCTTCTCAATGGCTGCCAAACACAAGAGGTTTTGTGAGGTGAAAGGTGCAGCACGAGCACAAAGCACAAGCCCTGATGCAGCTGTTAGTGTCGTTAATATAGATCAAGGTGCACGGTGACGCCACTACCACCCTTTATCTGCACAATCAGTACTTCTACTTTGTACACATCAACATTTTACACAATATGTATCCAACAAATCTACATTTCTCCAAATGTCAATAATATATTGAAGACAAAGGTCATTTATGTAACATACTTTTTGGACTGGAATGAAAGATTAAATATGGTGTAAAACTAAACATAATGTTAAAATTGAGTGCAAAAGTGTCATTTCACATTTGAACATGATTAATAGGACATTGAATTAATTTAAAGAATATATCATAACTCTCAAACCTGTCGACATAGTCTGTTGTGAGCTCACGTGTCACTGATTAGTTGAGTTGCTGTTCTGTAATGAGACATCACATCTGATGAAATGCCTTTTTAAACTTCTATGGGTTTGTTTATAATTTAATCATAAATGCAACTAAAATTTTCTTAATTTAAAATAGTCCTGGTTATTCTGAAAAAGAAAATGTATAACACTTCCATATTATAAGCAAATGAAAGACAGTGAGAGGCTGAGAAATGGAAAAAAAAACTGAATAACAGCATAAACCCGTTTGTCTACATTATCTAAACCACTTTATTCCAAAGTGAAACAGGTCAAAGTCGAAGCAGAAGCTGGTCTGTTTGAGTAATAATTTCATTGTTCACCTTCCTTTTCTTTTCCAAATCCGTTTTAACAACCACCACTGTGCTTAAGCCAAAAACTACCAAAATCAGACCGGATTTATCCTTTAATGTCCCTCCCTGAGAGCCCCAGACCAGTGACTCCGGGTGTCTGGAGACTGAAAGCAGATAACAGCAAAGAGAAGAAGGACTTAAATGGCTTCCTAAATGACTCCAAAGCTTCCTGAAGAGACAGTTTTGAACAATGACAAGACGTTTGCTCTGGCAGATAGTCCAGGTATTAACGGACGGCCTCTGTTTACTTTGAGCTGCTTGCTGATGGATCATCTTACACCTTTTTCTTTGTACCTGCAGGAAGCTTCTCCTGACCTGCGGAGGCAACAGATAATCTGGAGTCCAAATCTGCAGCTGGTTTTACTGGTTCTTTTGGAGAATTTCTGCTGCAACAGACACATTTTGTACATTAAACCCCCTTTGGAGGAAGTATTCAGATCCTTTACTTCAGTTAAAATACTCTGTTACCAGTGTTTTATGACCAGCTGCTAGACTGTAAACAACAACAAACAATACTATCTATAAGATCTACAATGTTTAGGTAGTTTAAATAACAAAATAGATTTATTATATGTCAACTCTGTTGTCAGAAAAGCCTGCAATACTACAGATTACTTCCAACGTGTATAAATATCTGTGTATTTCATGGACACATACAGGATCCTATAAAAACTCTGGATATTTAATAGTTGAAGTTTTATTATTATATTTGACTGTCTGTCATTCTCGTCCGCTCCAACATCTGGGAAACTTTTTTCACTGCACAGACACTGACGTACGGTTTCTATTGCGTGTCTTTATTAAGCACATTGATAGAAAAATATATATACAGCTTTACCGATATACTTTACAAGATGATACAACCCGATGCGGTTGAAACGTCCTATTTCATGACAAAAATATGGGAAAAGATTGAGCTTCAAGCAACAGATTGACAGATTGGAAATACGCTTATTGGCTTTCTGGTGGAGAGTTAAACATTCAGATCGACGCCACTCTCATGGCTGTTAATCAATAAAGTTACAGCCAGCAGTACTGGAAACAGGCGAGAGCTGTATTAATCTTCTCATTTTTTCTATTCAGGGTGAAAAAGGATTTAAAAAAAACAGACTTTGTTGTTTTGGTGTATTTTTCCCTCAGTAAGTCCTGAAAGGAGTCGATCACGGATGACTTGTTACAGCCAGGAGCAGGTTTCTCCTTCAGGTCTAATCTGGAGCTCAGAAATAAAACCTGACAGTCTTTCAAGTGTCACGTCATCCTCGCCTTCTTGTGTTTCATAGTCGTCGTCGTCGTCGTCGTCGTCACGAGCCTGAAGGCAATCTGTGAGCAGCGTGATGGTGTTTGTACGGAGCACTCTGAGGTTTCCTGTCGTCTGCAGAGGAAACGGCAGAATGAGATCAATTATCATCAACATCAGGGATAAAGACATTAAACCTTTAAAAACAACTCACAAATATACAGTTTCATGTTTAAAAAGGTTCTGTCCTCAAACAGCTGCTCACTGTTGTTTTTATCAAACAAACAGCAGGAAACAGTGCATTTGTTGGGGACTATTTTCAGCGGCGGATGAATCCACATGTGGTGCTGTAGTGAGCAGGACGGTGTGTGTGTGTGTGTGTGTGGACTGAGTCAGGATAAACTGCAGTGTGTGTGTTCATGGTGATGAAGGAACATGTCACCCAGAGCAACAGAGAGGCTCACTCGTGTGTTTTTAACAGTTTTCTGGAGACATGGAAGCTCTGAGGCTCAGTGGAAGACGATATATCATAGAAATCACAACATATATGAGATTTTCTGACAATACGAAAATATTGAATATTGCCGGCTTTATCCTTAACCCAAACTAAAAGTTTAAAAAAAGTTGTGCCAGACAAATCATAAATATAAAGAAAATAAGAAAATTTAAACGAGAATTGTTTAATAATAAAAAGGTCAGAAGAATTGTCGTTTATTACTTTTTATAGGTTTTCATATTTATTTTCTTTTTAATGTATTATCATCCCTTTAAGTTAACAGTGAAGTATAGATAAGATAATAAAAAGTGTGATTAGTCCCATTGTTGTATAACTTCTGTCACTGTGAGCAGCACAGACGTTGTGAAATGTTGTAGAAGTTGTATTTTGTTCAGGTGAAGAATTTACAAACTCATTTATCTACCATCAGAACATCGGTGCATTGAACTGAGGCGATGGTTATCGGTTCGTTGGGCTTCATGAAGAACGGGTTCTGCCTGCTGCCTGATTATCAGCGGCTGTAATGAGGCTTGAAGCTGCTGGTTGGAGATCAGATTTGTGATCATTATTTTGAACTTTCCCAGTTAAAAATCGTGGCGGTTCAGAGGTGAGAAGCGGGAGCGAGACTCTTTTTCTGTTGTAAAAAGTAAAATGTTATAATTTAAAAGACTGAAGATACAAAACTTAAGTTAAAAAAACAGAATCACTTAATGTTAAATTAGTGAAACATATTGAACGTGCACAGGTGAGATACATTTACTCAAACACTTTAAAGTTTGAGGTACTTCTACTTTACTAAATGTTTCTATTTTCTGCTACTTTATACTTCTACTCCACTACATTTATTTAATAACTTTAGTTACTTTGCAGATTCAGATTAATAATACAAAATATAATCAATAATTAAATTATGATTAAAGTATTTAAAATGAGCTACACCTGCAACATTAAAGTGATGAACACATTTATGCATCAATGATTATAATCCAAAAATATAATATATATTATTCTGCGTGATGAGTATTTTTACTTTTGGTACTTTAAATAGGATTTTGATGCAAAAACGTTTGTACTTTTTTCAGAATTCAGCCTGGTTTCAGTCTGCAGTTTATTACTAAAACCCAGTTTAGGCAGCAAATTCGGTTCATCCCAACAAACTAAAATTTGATTTTTTTAAATCAAAACCAGGAGCTGTTTCTGCTGTGTAATTTGGGACCAACCCTGTTCTTAAAAACACAAACATCAGTGGTTGTTGAGCGCAGAAACGCAGCGTTGAGCAGAAAATAAAGCCCCTCAAATGTGTTTTTATAGCCTAAAACACAGGATGGAAGTACTGCGGCTTTTTAAATGACAGTTTCTTAAATTTGTAATTTTCAGTCAGACCACAAAGTCAACTCCCCCTCCAGAGCCCGTCCTCCAAAAGACTGAAATACAGCTGTGGATATACCTTCTCTTTGTGGGAGTTTGAAAGATGCCGCAGTGTGGAAATCTGCAGCCTCCAGTGCTGCTGCAGGGCCGGGATGAGCCAAACTGGGAGGGAGACTGGAGGACGGGGGCTGCCAGTGGGGCCCAGTGCTCATGTAGTTGGCTGCCGGGCCTCCGTACACGCCGTACTGGTTCGGTGGAGAATACGCACAAGCTGAGACGTAACCGGGCAGACCGGACGAAGACTGAGGAGGAAGAAATCCATTTAGAAACACGTACTCCCTAAACAGGACTTATGGAAACACAGGATTACGTTCAGTTCAAAAGAGTTTGGCACTAAAATCACCGGGATTCATCCTCTGGGGATCATAAATATACACAGAAAACTCTTGTTGGTGGTTGTGTTTGTTGCTCTGAAAAGAGGATTTTGTTGTTCAAAAAATATATTTACACACACACACACACACACACACACACACACACACACTTCCTAATTAGCAAATTGTTTAAATTTCCTTACTTTTTAAAAAATGTCCTCGAATCCTCAAAAAGTCCTCCATTTTCAAAACTGTCCTCATTTATAAATATTTAGTTTTCTATTTACACACGTTTGCAAACCTGACATACATTTCCTAGACTCTTATTTTGAAAAAAAAGTCTTAAATTCTCTCAAATTATCCTCACTTTGATTCCACTTTCAAAAAATATTCTTACATCCAAAAAATTTCCTCACTTTTCACAAATATCCTCATTTCCACAAATACCTTCTTGCTTTATAAAATTGTCCTAGGATCCCAAAACATTCCACTTTTTTTTAAAAAATGCCCTTGGTTTCCAAAACCATCCTTGTTTCCGAAAATGTCCACATTTCCAAAATGTTTCTTACTTTCCAAAACCGTCTTTACTTAACAAAAATAAATGCATTTCCCAGAAATGTCCCAAAATGTTCTGTAAATATATTCACTTCCCAAAATTGCTCTCGCTTCCAAAATGTCTCGACTTCCTAAAAAAACATCATCTTGGCAGGTAAGGTTCCTCACAGGTTACATCATGGCTGCCAGAATACCTGGCTGTGATTGGTCAACAGTTAAACTAACATTTTAAATCCGAGCTCAGGGCGTCTTAAACTGCAGGTAACCATAGCAACCATGAGTTAAACTGACAGCAGCACACTTTATTTTATACTTATTGATAAACAGAAAGTGTTCTGATATCAGAGGAGTAAGAAAGTACCAGCATGCACCAGGACTGCTGCCTCTCTGTTTGAACACTGAGTCTGCAGCTGTTTGTAGTTTAATCCCAAACCAGCTGGAAAACAGGAAGTGGGCCTCGACGACAGCCAATCAGAGCTCTGGTTACACACGGACGCTTCCGCGTGCCACGAAATAAAAAACAGAGCCGGACGAAGAAAAACTCCAGCTGGTGAATCCAAACGCAAACTGGGAAAAGAACCTACAATTTTCCTTTAGATTTCTAATCCTCATTTACCAATTCTCTAATCTGCTATTTATTTATAAATCCCTCTTTAATTTGACTTTATATTTATTATTTTTACTGTCAAATTAAATCTAGATAATATCAATTATTTACAGCAGCATTAAGTCGTTATTTTCTAAAACCAGAAACACGATTAAAGAAATGCTCTGATGTCACTGGTTTCTTTGTTTACCTGCTGTGTGTATTTGAGGTCTGGCTCGTTGTTGGTTTTCTCCACTCCGCTGATTCCAGGCGGAAACGGCCTCATACTGGTCACACTGGCCACACTGGTCCAGTCCTCCATCTTGGCCGAGTGTCCATCAGATCCAGAAAGGGCTGGAAATAAAACATTCAGAATTTAAAATGTTTGGTTCATACCAGCAGCTGCTGGTTGGGAGAAGTTTTAAACACGTAGGACAAACAAGTCCACCTTAAAAGATCAGTTTGCTTTGTTTTCAGTCATATTTAATTTTTCAGATGTGTTTTGTGCCACTTTTCATGCCATGAAGGCCATAAAAACTGTATTTATATGCATTTACTTAAGTACTAATTTGAGTTTTTTCTTTTCATTCCACTTTATAAATTAAGATTTTTACTTAGAAAACACATGAAGAGTTTATAAAATCTGATGTTTTGCTCTAAATTAAACTACCTGACAGTTTATACAAGCAGCTGAAACCATTAGTCCATTAATCAATTATTATATATTGACTATTTTGATTATTGTTTGAGTCATTTTTCATGTAAAAACATTTCCTGCTTCCAGCCTCTCAGATCTGCTGCTTTAACCTTTGAATTGTTTTAATGTGTTTTTAATAATTTTGAGGTTTTGACAGTGAAGGTGTCACTTTGAGCTCTGGCTCATTGTGACGCCATTTTCACTATTTTCACTATTTCTACAAAGCAAACGATCAATGGATTAATGGAGAAAATAATCAGCAGATGGATCCAGAATGAAAATAATCATCAGCTGCAGTCCGATACAAAACAGTTCAAAATGTGTTTGTAAAGACAAAGTCAAAGATGAATGTAATTTAAAATCAATTAAATTAGATAATAAATAAAAAATGTTATTACTTAATGTGTGTGAAGCAAGTTAATGTTGTGGGACAGAGATTTCACATTTTATCTGACTTCTAAAAATTATGTTATGCTTCTTACAGCATCAACATTTGTTTTTAATGACTTCATAGAGTTTTTAACAACGAAGGTTTTATGTTATGTTTGTTTTTCTGGGAAGAATTTACAATCTGCAATTAAAAACCAGGGTTTAGGCTAATTCAACATGTTTAATTTTGACTCCTTTTTACACCATCAATAAATAGATATAAATATAATAAAAACTCTAATAATTAAAAAGTGAGGAAATATGAGTTCAGTTTGTAAAAAACACTTTTCTTGTGATATAATTTACTTAATTAGATTTATCTCAAACCTCACTTGCAGCATTATTCTGTATTTGTTTGCTTTTAAATATGTTCAGTTTTATTACAGCCAATATCACAACTAACAAACATTCAACGACCTTTATAAACCGCATTTGAAACATGAGTGAGATCACAAGTTTATAACAGAAAGATGAAGGAAACGATCAGATGTTTGACTTCTTCCTCCCGTGTCTCAGTGTGAATAAAGCAGGTGTGTGCATCACCTGTCGGGTCCATGAAGGCTCGGATCCCCAGGATGTTGTGCCAGCTCCGCGGCAGGCCGAGGTGCCCGGCGGGGCCGCCGCCGCTCCGGGCCCCGGCGGGGGCCCCCGGGGGCCCGGTGTAGGCGGGGTACGGGTACACGTGTCCGTACTGCAGCTGGGCCGGGGCCGGTTTGCTGCCCTCGTACTGCTGAGACAGACTCCCGATTTTATTCCTGAGGATCCGGCTGATGGAGCTGACGGACGGCACGTTGTACTTGTCGCACACCCCGTCCGACAGCAGCCGGTCCCGGATCTCCCAGGCGAAGATGCCCGGGTCGCCCTGCTTGTAGTCCCGGATGCTCTTCACCACGGCGGGGGTGGTGACCCGGGGCTTGCTGCCGCCGATGGCCCCGGGCAGGATGGAGCCGGTGTCGTTGTAGCGGGTCAGGATCTTGGACACGCAGCCGTGGGAGACGCGCAGCTGGCGGCTGATGTCGCAGGGCCGCATGCCGAGCTGCGCCAGCTCCACGATCCGCAGCCGCACCGCGTTGGGCAGCGGCCGCCCGTTAACGAACACCCCGCCGAGCTGGTTCACCTCCCCGTAGCTGTGCTCTGCACCCCCGGGGCCGGAGAACATGGTCTGAAGGCAAAGCAGGTCCGTTATCGATTCTTGTGATTTTAACTGGATTCATGATGATGAAACGAAAAGAAACTCAGTTTGTTTTTAAAGGTTTTTACTTCACAAGAAACATGCAGAGGAAACCAGCTGCACTTCTTATTTCTAAATTTAATAAATGTGTAGGTTTAATTCAAAAATAAAGTCAGGTCTGAGGTCAAAGAGCTGTATGTATATATATTTATATACAACATATACATATATATATACATATATATGTATATATATATATGTATATATATATGTATGTATATTAAACGATTAATGATATTAAAGATGATGCAATTATTAAATACAAGAACATTTTAATAAATACATCATGTGTCCACACTTTAATGATAATAATGCTAATAAAACATTTATTGTGTGTAACAGCACCAAGGCAGATAATTATCATTAAAGGGATCATTACTGATCCATCTGACAAATTCAGCAGCCGGTCCGGATTATTCACATTTGATTTGTAGAAGAAAGTTTGATTAATAAATCAGATTTTGTGTCATTTCTTTTTACAATCTTGCAGTTTTTGTACTTGGAGGTGGAGGGACTGAAAAACTTAATAAAAAACCCTCCAGACGCCACAGAGATGATCTTCCTTTTTTAAAAATGTAGGCAACAGAAGATGAAATTCATTTTTTTCAGGATAAATTTAAATTTCTGAATCCAACACATCCGATAGTTCACGGCTTTACTTTGTTTTCATGCAGAAATCAGCATTTTCTCTTTGTTTTTATTCATCCAATGTTCTCAATTTAAATGTGAACTGCTGAATGAGGCTACCTGTAAAAACATTATCATTATTATTGTCTAATGCAGCTGCAGCCACAAATTTCTACTTATTCAAACGTATTTCCTGCATTTATCTGACTTTTTACTTTTTAATTGAAGCAGGCTACAATAAGTCTAAATTTGCAAGTGAACAAACCTTTCACAGATTAAGGAGATTATACTTGTCTGGTATAAAAGGACACAGTTTCCATCAAATTTCATTTGAAGCTGACATTTTGAAAGCACTTTAAGACATTAATTAATCCAAAGGAATAAAATAAAGTTTAAGAAGTTGTACCAGCTTTAGTAACTTGTTTTTTCAGTTCCTATTTAAAGGACTCTACTGTAACAATAAAACAAAGCTCACATTTCCAGACAAGGAAGCACCAACAAAGCAACTTTTCCATCAGAAAACATCCAACTGGAGAGTAAATGTCCTCCAAGTCTGACACGACTTCTCAGCTGTTTAATGTAAAAGTTCAGTTTTTGTCGTCTCACCCATCAGCTGCCGTCCACAGCGTCTCACTGCTGCACCATCAACGCTCCCACTGCAGACTGCACTGCTCTCAACCACCTCCTCCTCCTCCTCCTCCTCCTCCTCCTCCTCAGGGTGGAAGTCATGTCATCATTTCCTATTTGCAAAGAAGGAGGATCATTCTCCTTCAGCACCCAGAAAAACAAGTTCTCCTGAAGGGCTCTTTGGTGAGTTTGAAGTCCACATGTTCATCACACCTGATGAAACCTCGTCCCATCTGACTCAGTGATGCTGCAGTTCTTCCCCTAACGTTGGAGAACATAACCAGACCAATCAACTGTTTAAAGCATGAGCAGCTCAAATAATTGGAAAAGGAACATTGAGTCTGCTGTAACTCGTTAACTAACATTAAGTCCCCTGCAGAGTTCCTCACAAGTCTACAAGCTGCAGGCTTGGTCCAGACCACAGACTCTTTATTTACAGTCTCTGGTGCAGACCTTGAGTCGGCTGCTTCTCCTGCATCGTCACATCAAACAACATGAGCGATCCAGAGGGGAACTAACGGAAATCTGTCAGACTGAAGATGGAAATGAGGCGTAAAGAGTCTGATATCAGGCAGTAAATCTGACCTGCAGCAACATGGTAGGTGTGTTTCTCTGTACACGTTTTACTGGCGTTTAAACTTTTGTCTTAAAGAAACTATATTTCATTCAGCTGTGTTTTGTAGGTGGAGTGACAAAAAAACAGGAGATTTAAAGTCTGGCTGATTGTTGGAGGAGCTGCAGCTTTAATCTGCTGTGGTTTAAAGGGACAGTTCAACTAAAACTGCAGCATTTTACACTGTGAGAGGCGACTTTAATGGAATTGGTGTGAAGATTTTTTATTTCTACGTAATTCTTAATATTGTGTTTATATTTTGTTTTTAAAAAGTGTAAAAGTAGAAATGTAGGTTGTTTTTAGAAGCAGCTTTAAGAGTGCAATAATACACTGTAAACACTCCTGACTTTGTATTTTCATTTTTAATGCAATGTCGCCTCCTTTTGGACAAAAACCTGCATTACAGTTTTTCTTTCCTCAGTGCAGAGATGATGAGTCAGCTGTCAGCAGTGGTGGAGGAAGTATTCAGGTCCTTCACTACAGTAAAAGTACTAATACTACACTGTAAAAATACTCTGTAACAAGTTAAAGTCCTGCATTGAGTGGATTGAGACTACCTCAGTGTTATTAAAAATACGTAAAAATTATTAAAATCATTCAAATGAAAAACAGCAAATCTTCACATTTGTGAATCTGGAACCATTAAATGTCTTTTACATGAAAACTTAAACAATTATTAAAATAGTTGCCAATTAATTTCCTGTCTCCAATCGAGCAAACACAAGAACATTTTCAAAATAAATGAAGAATGAGGACATAACTACTCTGATTATGATAAATGAAAAAATTAAGATTAATAAAACATATATTTTCATTTATTAAGTAAAACTTCAGCATTGTAGAAAACTCAAACCAACAGAACACATCTGATTTCTGGTCATATTTTGTTCTGTTTGTATATTTTCCTTTATTTCTCTCTCATATTTCTTCATGTGTTTCCTTTAAAAGGTTTTCAGGTAAAGAAAAGTAATAAAAATGAAACTATATTGACTTTTTTACATGAGAAGCTGAGGTGCAGTTCCGCGGCCTGACAGCAGGGGGCAGGCTGCGCTCAGGGCTGAGCAGGTGGAGGCTTCATGTCTGTTTAAAGCTGCGGGGGGGGGGGGAGGAGGTTATAATGAGAGTGTAAATCACTAGAAAACGTTTTTAATGGGTTTCGATCATTTGAGGCTGTAATTATCTCAGAGTCACAGTGAAAAATGTTTATCATGTTTTTTATTTTATTTACTATAAACATGAAATTACAACTGAACCTGGGTCCCATGAAGAAAACTTTTATTTTATTTTATTTCATTTTATTTTTAGGTTCTTTTATTCATATAGTTTATTTCTTTTTTTCTTTTAATTTATTTTATTTTTCTTATTTAACATTTTCTGTAACTTTATTTTCATTTGATCAGATTATTGTATTATTTGCATTTATTTATTATTGATTTATTTTCATATTTTGTTTTCATATTTTAATTTTTATTCTGCTTAATATTTTATTTATTTTCTTATTTTCCTTTTTTATTTTATTTTTATTTTCTTTTTAATTTCAGATTATTTTCATTTTATTTTATTGTTTATTTTAATTTACTTTATTACATTTTGAATGACTGTTTAAATGTGAAGCTCAGTTTGATTTTGTGTTTAACAAATTAATTAATCAGCCTGTTTTTTAAAGTTTTATCTTATTATTTAGGATAAATCAACGCGGCTCGTCGTCGTCTGCTGGAGATGGGAACTTCTCTGTGTGTGTGTGTGTGTGTGTGTGTGTGTGTGGTCATGAATATAGAAGACAGTCTATTGAAGGCAGCAGTCTGAATACCATGACAACTCCCAGCAGCCTCACATGTATTCCCAGCAGTGTGTGTGTGTGTGTGTGTGTGTGTGTGTGTGTGTGTGTGTGTGTGTGTCAGTCAGGCCATTATAAAGTGTTCAGGGGGAATAAATGGGATAAATGTGGAGGCTGTGCGGTCTTTGTGGCCGCCGGCTCGTCGTGTGTTTGTTTGCAGAGTTCGACCACCCAGCAGGACACACACACACACACACACACACACACACACACACACACACACACACACACACACAAAACCAAAACTTAACCAAACACACACAACCTGCTGTAGAAAATGTCTCAAAAAAACAAGAAAAATCCTAAAGAAGTCTGGTTAGGAAATGTTTTTTTCACACACTTATCAAGTCATTTACTCTCATATTTTGAATTTAAGTCTCGTTTTCTTCCTAAAATATGAGAAAACTGTGTCGATGTAGCAACATCGCCTCAATCCTTCCCAGAGGAGTGTCAGAGGGTCAGAGGCACAAAACAAGACAGAAGAAGCCAATCAAGAAACTGAAAACGTCTTGACACTAGTTGCACTAAAAACTGCAGGTTTTTGGTATGTTTAAGAAAATAAGGGTTCAATAATAGAGTAAATATCTCATAAAAATGTAGTTTTTTGTTGTGGTGTCCAGGCTTCAGCACATCTGATGTCTACAAACTGTACAAACAGAAATTCTGAGCTGATGATGGCGCTCGAGGAAAAGTCAGAAGATCAAAGTTATTAAACTTCATCCTGATGGAAACACGAATGTTTGTAATAAAACACATGTCAACTGTTGTTGAGATAATTCAGTAAACACGAACAGTGACTTTCATTATTGATTCTTTCAGGTCAGTTCATTTGGTCGATTGGTAACTTTGGAACAAGACACCTAAATCATCTGAACTTGTTTTTAAGCTTTTTCTCTCTTCGGATGAAGCTCGGCTAACAGTTTCCCCCTGATTCCAGTCTTTGTGCTAAGCTACGCTAATCAAATCCTGTCTCCTAAAATGTAATAATTTTATTTTTGTTTTTATACAACTGAATGGTGACAACAATAGTTCATATATTAAATAAGTGTATGAAGGATTACAGTGGACACAAGGATACATTGGTGGAAGAACTTCATTCAAAATCCTACTTAAGAAAAAGTAAATTAAAGTATAAGTAGTATAGTATATGTGTAAGTATTACCAGCAAAATGTACTTATACAAAAAGTATTGTTAATACTGAAGCATCAATGTTAGAGCAGCATTTTACTGTTGTGGCTGCAGGTGGAGCTACTTTTAACTACTTCATACTATAAATACAGATATATATTTAATATATAAGTACAGTACTTTAGTAATTGTACTTCCACCAAATATAGTTATAAAAACCACAAGTGTTACTAATAATATTAACTCTGTTCTAAATGTCTATAAGACCGAACTAATGAAGACGTGGAGTGTGTGTATCAGTGAGTCCATCAGCTGGTGTGTAAACACTTTGACTCTTCATCTGCTGCTCCAGTTAATCCTCATAACAAACACACACACACACACACACACACACTCTGCTGTCTTTGGGATCATAATCATCCTAAATGCAGTGATTTCACAGTGAGAATTCAATATATTTACATTATTTCTTGTAAAGTTTTATTTGTAAGCATTTTTTAAAGGCTGTTGGAGAAACTGAGGCTATTAGTAATTTATTTATCCATTTTAATGTGAATTTAGGGTTTTAAAGGGGATTCGACTGGTGGGTATTTTCTAAGATGATTTTGGACTTTACACCAACAAAATAAAAAACTTATTGAACCTTCTGTATTTCCTCCACAGTATTTTATTCCTGCAGTGTTAGAAAAGACATTAGGGCCTTTAAATTAGAAAATAAGAGGAAAGTAAAGTAAAATTGGGGGTCGGTTCATGGACTCCAGACTCAAAATTCATATATTAAACCTACTAAATTAGATAAATTGTGTATTTAATTTAATCTCATGTTATCTTATTTAAAGTTTTCATTTATATTTTTTAATTTTTTATATAAATTTAGAATATCATATATATGGTAGCCTATTTATTTTTATATTTTATATAAATTAATGTATTCACTTTTGTGCCTAATTTCACATTTTGATTGTGCTTTTACTCCAAAATTGTGTAAACAAATACAAATAATTTTCCAGTTTTGTAAATCAATATAAATCTAATAATTAGGATTTATTTTAACACAACGCTGCATAAATACATCTCACATATTCATCCACCTTTAATCCCAATAAATGGACATTTGTCAGCTCTTCCGGGGCTTTTGGACACACTGGAGACTCTTTGGTAAACAGGAAGCGGATCAGTGACTCTAATAAATGTAAATGAGTGTCTTGTTTCTCTGTAATCCTGCAGCATCACACACGCAGCTCCTCCTGCAGCTCCTCCTGCAGCTCCTCCTGCTGCTCCTGCAGCTCCTCCTGCAGCTCCTCCTGCAGCTCCTGCAGCTCCTGCAGCTCCTCCTGCAGCTCCTCCTGCAGCTCCTGCAGCTCCTCCTGCAGCTCCTCCTGCAGCTCCTGCAGCTCCTCCTGCAGCTCCTCCTGCAGCTCCTCCTGCAGCTCTGTGGCTGCGCTGCGGCCGCACACCCTCAAACACTTGACCCTCGGGACCCGCCTCCGTCCTTTTCACCGGCCCGTCAGTGAGCCGTTAAAAGGGACGGAGGACTCCCTCCCTCCTCATGTCCTCCCTCATGTGTTTCTCATGCAGTTAAATCCTCTCCGGTCGGCCCGCGCAGCTCCGGGCTCCCGCTCCGTTTAACGGCATTCATGGACCCAGACCCTCCGCTGTCCGCTCCTCTCTAACGGGCTCAACTCTTTTCCTTTCCGTCCTTCTGCTTCTCTTTCCGCCCCTCGTCATGTCTTTTGGCACCAACATAAAGACGGGCTTCTCCGTGCGGGACATCCTGGACCTGCCGGACCCCGCCGGGAGGTGCGGCTCCGGGACCGAGGAGACCGAGGAGGACGACACCGAGGAGGCCTCCGTGGAGGTCTCGGGGTCGGAGAGCGCGCAGAAATTGGGATTTAGCGGCCGGAGTTTGTGTGAGCAACGCGGCGGGAGCTACGGCAGGTGGAGCCGCGGGTCCGGTAACCTGCACCTCTCACGTGAGGACACTTTTTATTAACATGACATGTTAGTATATTTAAATGATGTGATTTATATTCACATAATCAGCTCACATTTATCACGTCTCTGAATCTGACACTGCTCGTGCGTAATGTCCAGATCAACACGGTGTTAATCTGCTCAGAGCTCCATATCTGCTTCAAATATTTACTAAATCCATCTTTAATGTTACTGCTTACTTTATCAAAATGACATTAGATCATCATTTAATCCTCATTCCTGCCCGGACACACCAACACGTCCGCGCGTAATTGGAGCCTGTTTCTTTTTGACTTTTGTCAGATTTTACGTTTTCTTGTTATTGTATCACTAATTAAATCATTGCCTCGTTATTAACGTTAACTGTTAAACTCCACACAGTTAAAAACTGTCGCTGATGTTCAGTTTTTTCCCGTTTTATCAAGGACAGAAAGTGGAGATCTGATCCATCTTTCAGGGTTTCCAGAGCAGCTCCACGACCTCTGAGTGAAACAAATACAGCATGAAATGAAATAAAACATAAATGTGAGCTGGATTTATTTGTCTTCGCTTTAAAAACGTGAAAACTTGAGTTGGTTTCTGTTGGGAAGCAGAGGAAGAACTGACTCCTGCTGGAAGTTTCTGTGTTTGAGAGCCCTGGGAGTAATCAGATTACTTGTTGTATCTCCCGCAGTAGGCCTCCACGGTCTCTCCTTAGAGTCCAGTACCGAGCCCAAATCTCCCGAGCTCTCCACGGACGAGTCCCCGGACGCGGAGCGGGACCCTGCGGGCGGTGCGGGGCAGAAGAGCCGCGGCAGGAAGCGGCGGGTGCTCTTCTCCAAGGCGCAGACCTTCGAGCTGGAGCGGCGCTTCCGGCAGCAGCGCTACCTGTCCGCCCCGGAGAGGGAGCACCTGGCCGGGCTGATCCGTCTCACCCCGAACCAGGTGAAGATCTGGTTCCAGAACCACCGCTACAAGATGAAGCGGGCTCGGGTGGAGCACAGCCTGGAGGCGCTGCAGCTGCTGCCGGCCCGCCGGGTCGCCATCCCGGTCCTGGTGCGGGACGGGAAGCCCTGCGACCGGATAACGGCGCAGGACCTGGAGGCGACGCTGCGGTCCGGCCTGAGCCTGCCTCTGTGCGCCTTCTCCCCGCTGCTGCACCCGGCCTACGGCCCGGAGCACCACGGGCTGGCGCAGCAGCACCCCGGGGTGCAGCAGCTGGCGCACATGTACCACTGGAGCTGGTGAAGCCACAAACTCCCACTGAGGGATACAAGTCCTGAAACACCAACTCCACGTTATAAGCTCGTGTTCGGCCTTGAAATCATCGTGTTTCTTTGCAGAATAAGTCCCCTTACATGATAAATGCCACTGTTCAAAAAGAGGGAAAATTCCCTCTTTTTTGAATGGGGTTTGGTGTGTGTCAGGATTTGTTTTTCCCAGAAAGAAAACGACTTTTTTTCCAGAAAGGATGAGTGTCTTGAAACAAAAAGAAGCAGAATAAAACACGTCAAATGAGAAAATTAAAATCTTTAAGTTAAAGTTAAAAGTTTTTTAAGACTTAAAACTTCTTTTGCTTTAGTTCAGATGATCTGTTTTAGAGCATTGATCCTGAATTCCCATAAAATTGACATTTTTCTGCCTCGTGCAGCTCGGAAAATTTGTTGATTTTCGTTTTTATTTTTATCACAGATAACAAAAGACTTTTCCCCCATTCAGACGCGCAACACGTCTAAAACTAACCTGTTCTTGTTAAATATGTGGATACAAACAGGCCGAAGTCGAACTGATCAAAACAAAAGTTTCTCTTCATTTTTTGGACTTTGTGAGGTTTTCTGTTGTTGATGTTTTCGTTGTGTTTTTCTGCAAAAGTGTCACTTTCATCGCAAGAAAATGTTTCCTGTGTTTTATAAATCTATTTATAATGTTAACCTGTGAGTTGTTTTGTAATAAACTGGATATTTATGATGGTGAATAAAAGCTGGAGCAGGTGTGAGTGGTTTGATTTCAGCCTGTCAGGAATCTGATCAGGGTGGGAATATTATGATACTGTTCTTTACAGAGATAATATAACATTTAATCATTAATATGTACAATATGTATTCATAATTTATTTCATGCATTATCCTGTACATCAACTTCAAAGTGCTGCAGAATTTGAAACATATTAAAAGAGAGACTGAATACTTATTATCCAACCAGTCATGATGTACAATCACTATAAAGATTAAAGCCCAAATGTTTAATAAATTGATCGAAGTTTTGAACAGTTTGGCTCCTAAAGTCAGATTAGATTCCCTGTTATTCCTGTAATATTTCTATATTATTCCTGCAGAAAAGTATCTTCTGTTTAAAATGTAATTTCAATATGTCACTTTATAATATGTTTGTCTCCTGTGAGAGTTTCTGGTGATTTTGAACAGCTAAATGACTGATTTAATATTTTACTATGAATGGAAAATAAATGGGTCAAAACTACAGGGCTGTTAAAGACATGTTTAATCATTAGAGTTCATATTTTATACAAAAGTATCTAAATTTATAAGATTCCTAAAACTTATCAAAAAGTTAATGGAGTTTGGTACGTTTGCAGATTTGTTTTCCTCAGGAAAAAGTCTTGTAATGTGTTTCTATGAACCGAACATGTCTTTATTAGTGCTGCAGTGATTCTGACCTTTATTTTTCACCCGCTGTTGTTCCTCACAGCAGAGACGAACAGTGGTATCTAACCTGTGGATCAGGGCCCTCAAAGGGGTCCCAAGATAAATCTGAGGGGTCACAAGATGATTAAAAGAATAAAAAATACTTTTCTCAAATATATTTTCTTTAATTTGTCGGGGGGGTCACAAGTATTTTAAGGGGCCATAAGCCAAAAAGGTTGAAAACCACAAAGGACTCATGTCTTTGGTTTGTAAAGGAGCGAATAGAGTATTTTTTAACTTTTACGTTATAGTCGAGGCTGATTTACAAACCGGGCGAAGTCGACAACAAAGATCAACTTGTTTGTGGTGATTTGATTAACTTTGTTTGAGAATATGAGAATTTACACCAAAGCACAAAATCCACTGACCTGATAAGGGACTTAAGGTTCATTCAGCTATTGATCTGCATATTCCTAAATTAATTTGTGTTTAATCAAATTACCTCTCAGCAAACCGTCACGTTTCCAGGAACACGAGGAGAACCAGGAGTCTGACCTGTTCAACACGGGACTCGTTTCTAGAGCAGCTTCAGGTTATTTCTGGGAAAATAGAAACAATATGAGACAAAATAAAACTGGATGAGCTGGAATGAACTAAGAGAGTTAAACTAGGAGGTTGAGCATGGTGAGCTTAGCTTAGCACAAAGAGTGGAAACAGAGGGGACAGATAGCCGGGCTCCGTCCCAGAGGAAACAAAAGCAGCCGACCAAATCCTCTCAAGCCACGAAGAAATAGTGCAGCACAAAACCTGCAGAAAAACTGCAAACTGTGTTTTTTCACAAATTAAACAAGCTATAAAGTGTTAATTAATCCCATTTTAACCAGAAAGCACAAACAAAGAAACACAATGAGTACTTCTACTAATACTCACATACTTTTACTTCAGTAAGGTTTGGAAACCATGACTTCTACTTGTAGTGGAGTATTTTCACAGTGTTGTATTAGTACTTTTTCTTCTGTAAAGAATCTGGAAATGTCTTCCGTTGTCACCGCTGACAGAAATACAAATAAAAATGTATTTCTCTTGACCAATCAGCTCCAATCGCCCCTGAAGTTCCCGAACCTTTGGGAAACCCCCCCCCCCAAGCAGGAACTGTTCCCCGCCGGGAACTACATTTAGTTCCTTTCTCCGGGGAAAGTTCCTGTGAAGGAAACAAACCCGAGCTTTTAAGGTGGATTTTATTACCTTTGGACGGAACCATGCTAGCTGTTTCCACCTGTTTTCACTCTTTGTGCTAAGCTACGCTAAGTGGCTCCAGCTTCATATCTACAGTACAGACATGAGACTAAAATCAATCTAACTCAGGAATAAGCACATTCCTCAAAATGTTGAACCAATCCTTTAAAAATCATATTGTTATAATTAATCTTATTGAAATTATGAAAGAGTTTGAAGGGATTCTGTTCCCTGGTGATGGTTAATATTTAGTATTAATAGTATATTTAGTCAGAAGGCGACTGCATAAAGTCTTTATAGACTTTATAATGTTTTGGTAATACTTTAATATCGTGTGTGTTTTCTCTTTAACAAGTTCATGATCACTGTTTCATCTTTCATGCTGCGGTTTAATCCACTCGCACTGTTTTAATGAGTGAGTAATGAACAGTTAACATGAACACATAAAAGTAAACTTAATAAAAGTAGAAAAAAAACATTTATAATAAGAGATAAATGAACATTTATAGCCTTAGATGGGACACAGGTTTTATTATCTTTAGACTGAATGATTTTGTTTTGTGTTTAAACATCTGACGGGATTAAAACATCTTCACTGCAGCAGACGACTTCATTCACTGCAACACAAACAGCTATTTACTGCGCTGCCACAAAGGACAGAAAGACCCCCCTGTGTGTGTGTGTGTGTGTGTGTGTGTGTGTGTGTGTGTGTGTCAGAGGTCAGCTCATCTCAGAGGGATGATGTCACATGGGGGGGGGGGGCAAAGCTTTGAGACAGTTATAATGTGTCACCTGCTGCTATAAAAGAGGAAAAGAAGAAGAAGAAGAGCAGAAAGACACCAGGATGAGTTTAAAGGGCCAGTCTGGTGTTTTTCAGCCCATTTCAACACTCGACGTGTTACTTCACTGCAGACTCTCCGGTAAAAGATCAGTCTGCTGATGTTCTGTGGTTTTCTTATTATCAATAAATCCCATGAAGAGACACAAACCATCAATCACAGCCTGATCTATCTTCTGCCTGAGCCGCAGAGCTCCATTTCTGTCCAAAAACTATTAAAAACACATCAATGATCCTCTCTGTTGATTGTGACATGTTCCTTCATCACCAGGAACACACACACTGTAGCCACACCCCCCCCCCCCCCCCCCACACACACACACACACACACACCGTCCCGCTGCCCCAATTACTCACTACAGCAACACATGTGGATTCATCCGCCTCTGAAAATAGTCCCCAACAAATTTCCTGCTGTTAGTTTGATAAAAACCACAGAGAGCAGCTGTTTCATCAGGAACCAATGAGAGGAAGTGAGAAAGTATTGAGAATTGAGTTGATTTAAAACCCTTAACTATATATATACACGTTAAAAAAAAGTCCCCACTAACTCAACATAAGGAATTTAACAAAGAGCACAAATGTCGTCGTACTTCAGTATTCTGAAGATGATTTAATCAGCAGTAATCGTATATTATCTGTTAATTTGCAGTAAATTGGCTGAAACCTAAAGAAAAACACCGGTATGGCCCTTTAAGGAGCTTCTTCATCGTGTTTGTTCTGAATATTTGAAACGATTTCTTTCTCTCTTCATTTTATTTGTCATCCTTCTCCTCTATAATCTCTTTGACCCCCTGTTATAGTAAATTACTGATATATTCTATAATTTTCTATTTCTTTAAGACAATTTCTTGTCTGATTTTATATCTTTTTATTCAATTACCTTTATCTTTTTAAATATATATTTGTTTGTTTTCCTGTCTCTCTTTTTGCCTTTGTTGTTTCTTCTGTCTACTTCTATTTATATAGTATTTTTATATTTTGTTGTCCCTTTCAGGTTTATAATCTGTATTGAATAAACAATTAATTCAAGGTTGCTGTAGTTTATTATCCAGTTTACAGCCGACATCATACATGCTGCTCATTGTGCAGCCAGCAGGTGGCAGCAGAAGCTTAATCACAACATGCTTATCCAACACACACACACACACACACACACACACACACACACACACTTCTATACTTGTGAGGACTTTCATTGACATTCCCCAGTCCCTGATCCTGACCTGAAACCAAGTCTGAACCCTCAAACAGCCTCTGAAGGTTTCTCTGAAAGTGAGGACCAGACAAAAAAAAAAAAAAACTGTAGTTAAATAAAACATTTAGTCTCTCTGACCTCCTGACTTCCTGTCTGTGGCTCCCAGCTCCGATCTCATTGGTTCCTGCTGAAACAGCTGCTCACTGTGGTTTTTATCAAACAAACCGGAGGAAATTTGTTGGGACTATTTTCAGAGGCGGATGAATCCACATGTGGTGCTGTAGTGAGTGTTTGGGGCAGCAGGACGGTGTGTGTGTGTGTGTGTGTGTGTGTGTGTGTGTGTGTGTGTGTGTGGACTGAGTCAGAATAAACTACAGTGTGTGTGTTCATGGTGATGAAGGAACACTGATGAGTTTTTAATAGAGGCTGTGATACTCACAGTACTAGTTAGTAGATACATTTGTGTTAGTTTCAGTCTTTTTACGGGATTTGTTGACCATAAGAAAAATGTAGAATATCAGACATATTCTTCTAACAGTCAGGTGTGATTCTGGCTTCAGGAAACAAACACTAACCTGATGCAGGACTCCACGTCTGTGAATCCTGTTTGAGCTGCAGGAACTTCCCTCCATCTGCTCAGGTGTGTTTATCTCCCCCTGCTGGCCTGGAGAGGAACTGCTTAGATACAACACAAACTTCACCAGAAACACCTGGACAGATGTTGACAGAAGACATTTTGATGTGTCACAGATGTGGAAACAGCCTTCAGGTGATGCACATACATCTTCCTCAAACACCCACATGAAGAAACAGTAAGGAGAGCGGAGAGCTACGTTTGTTTTGTAGTGTCACGGAGGAGGAGGAGGAGGAGGAGGAGGAAGAGGAGGAGGAAAGAGTTGCTGTCAGTGTTTTATTATCTCTGATGTTTCTGGATTAATATTCCTGCTGCATTCATGTGTCTGTTGCATTTTACTGCTGTAGATGTTTAAGGTTGAGCTCATTTTAACTCCTTTATATCCTGTTGGCTAGTTTAATCTGCAGCAATGCATCATGGTCTATAAGATCATCACGTGTTTTGTATCGTTGCCGTCTTGTGAAAACCACGTATCTCTAAAAAGTTGACAGAAAAACAGCCTGTTTTCAGCTCTGTGACGATGCTTTTAACAGCTGATCCCAGAGGGTTTGTAACTGTTTATTTAGCTTCAGAAGTAGAATTTACTCAGCACATAAAGGAAGTCTTCATCCTCCACTTCATCACAAACAACAATCAACATGTGGAGATACGAGGTTTTTACTGGACGGGAAGGGGATGTAAATTGTAAAGTAACTAAAGCTGTTAGAGGAAGAGAAAGTCAGATATTTACCTCTGAGATGTGGTGAAATAGAAGAATAAAGCTGCGTAAAACTGAAATACTCAAGTACAAGACACACACACACACACTCCATGTTTCTCATGTTTCTTAATGCGGCTCTAAGTGGTGGACAGGCGGTGCCTTAACCTCCGTCGACCTGCAACAGAGACACTGGAGGATCTGTGAAGACCACTTCTGGACGCGTGACCTCTGACCTCTGACCCCTCTGAACCTTCGACACTGTAACCAGGTGACCGTTTTTCACTCTCCTGGTTCAGGTGGAAATGAGTGAGCCTCCATGAAAACAGCCTCAGACGCTCATCTGACGGGTTGAAGAAGAAAATCCTCCGTCCTGCGTCGGACTTTAATGCTTTTGTTTTATTTTTATTGACACAATAAAACCAAAATGTATTTTGGGATTTCAGGAACAAGTTATATTGTTATCAGTTTGGGAGCAGAAGATGATCTGGTGGAACAGCCTTCCCCGTCCCATCACTCCTTCAGTGTGTTGTGTATCTGCATTTCTCTGTGTGTGATTCATCCTGCAGGTGAAGCACTTTCTAACTGTTTTTTAAAATGATTATTATTCACTGCAGGACTGATTTAGTTTTTTCGATGTTCCTAATAAAGTGAGAATTGACTGAACATAAACCAACTTTTTTTATGTTAAAACCAATTTCAATAAAGACAATAAAGAGATTCTTTCTACTATGTCAACTTTAAACTGTCTTTGCTTCTGCTCACAGTTTTGCAATGATGGAATTTAAGGAATAAAGGCGTAATAGAATAAGTTGCTTTCAGTGTGAAATGTTGATGGATTACATGTTCCATGTTTGAGTGTTTCAGGCTGCAGCCTCCAGTTACTTTCACTTGTGTTTGGACATCAGTGTCACATCTTCACATCAACTTTATCCTCGTAACATAAAGACTTTTTTAGCCAAAATATTTCGACTTTATTCTCAAAATCCCAGGTGTTTTTTTTCCCCTTAACGTGCTCAAAGAGAGAAATAATAAGCATACAGAATAACTCCAGTCTCATCGTTTAATTCCAGCTGTGAGTTTCTCCTCAGAAAGAAAGAAAAATCAGGAATTGGGGCATTTTCGTTCCCAGCAGTTGTGGCCACTAGAGGGTCACATCCCCTCAGTGAGCGTCCTCCTCCACCTCCTCCACCTCCTCCACCTCCCTCTCACTGAGGAGCTATAGGTCGGTGGGTTTTTTTCTACGTTTCAGGAGCCAGGTGGTCTGGATGCCTCCCCGCCCTCCTCCTCCACCCCCACCTGGTTGGAGTGGGCTGCCTTTTCAAGAGGCGTTCAGGGGCACCAGCTGCTTGGCCTAATGCTCCTCCAGAGAGCCGAGGATTAAACTGAAGGGAGCCGGACGGAGAGGCAGGCAGGGAACCAGAGTCTGCAGAGGGGGGATGAAAGGAAGGAAGGAGGGAGGGGAGAGGAGGGAGAGTGGAGGTCGTCGTGTCTCCCCCACCTCCTCCACCTTCAGCCTCGGTCAGAGACATGAGTTGACTCCACAGGTGGTTTCACCTGAGAACTGGACGTCCATCAGTGCGTAGTACACTGTAAAAACACTGTGTTACAAGGCCTGTACTTAAAAAACCAAGAGTTACAGTGTTTATTCTGTTTTCATCACTAATGATTCATGTGAAGGTTTTTAATGTAAAAAGTAAGCAGTAACAATAAATGAAGTGGAGGAAGAAGAAGAAAGTTGAAATGGAAATACTGAAGTACAGTTTTTATTTCACATGACAGATTTCTGTATTTCCTTTTCCCTCGTTCTCTTCCTCTCTGGTTTGACGTGGGCTCGGACCTCTGAAGAAGACTAAGGTGAAGTGTTTGAGTGTTTAATTCTTCATAAACTGAAGAAGTTTTGATTGTTGCTTCTGTAGTTCACCAATATGTAATGTTGTAGAGAAACAAGATTTAAAACAGAGTTCACAGCAGAACTGTAGGCCAGATTCCATGCAAATAAAGGGGGATTTTATTAACAGCTATGCTTACTAAGGCCGATGGGAATGTCATTAGTTTTGCAGGTATTTGGTCACAAACCAGAATATTGGACACATTAAACTGATGAAAAGAGCTGCAGTTGATCCTGAGGGGAACATGAACCTGCAGGGACACCACTGAAAATGGTAACGAAGCGGAGTTTAAACCCCGAGAAGTTCAATAAAAGATTGGAAGAAAAACATCAATAAACAAAACCTGCAGTGACAGATTTTACCTGGAAGCTGTTGACTGCTCAGGGAACCGAAGGAGACACAAAATAACGTTTTTAAAGTCTTTTTGTGTCAAAGACTTTTTGGTTAATGGAACCATGAAATGAAGTACGTCATATAAGTATTTAAGTACAGCACTTGAGTAAATGTACTTGTTACAAATCTTCACTGCACCCACTGAAGGAGATGAGCAAATTAAATGTGGAAAACATGTTTTTATTTGGACTTTTTCAAACATCTTTTCCTTCAGCGGCAGGAGGATCAGTGAACGTTTCCTGTTGATGCTGAAGCTAAAATCTGTAAATATCCTTAAATTATCAGTAAAAGTTTGTAGAAAAACACATGAAGTTAGATTTAAATATGAACTCTTATTCGCTTTCAAAATATCTCAATATCTCTCAGCTTTGTTTCCATATCTTTACTGAAGTGTTCACAATCACATTTTAATAGCTTCAACTCATGTTTGTCCTTTTGTGTTTGTGTTTTACAAGGAAAAAGTAATGATATTATAAAGAAAACTGAAATAAAATAAAGTGTGAATTAGATAAAAAGTATTTGAGCTCAGTGTTACGGAGCAGCTTGAAAGTATTTAGGTTTTATTCTGGAACAAAAAAAGGTTCAGATTTATAATATTATCATAAGAAACCCTGGAAATCCAGTTTCCAGGTGTATTATTAATGTTAAAGTTAAATTAAGAAAGTGTCTTTGTTCGCTTTTAACATTTTTAATGCTGAAATAAAATAAAAAAGAATCTTCTTTTCAGATACGAAACCTCAGCAGAAGTAAACATGGCAGCTGAGATTCAGCTCGGTTTACTTACTTCATGGCTGTTAAAGGACTTTGTTCTGCTGGTTTTATCTGCAGATGAACTCACTTCAACAGGGTGAAGGATGTGATGAAATCTCTTCTTTTTATCAAAGCATCTGATTCAGGAAGCCGTCTGAGGTCGAGGACGTTGCCGTGCTTTTCTTTCTTTCTTTTTCTCTGATTTGCATGAAGATTTGATTGATTACAAACATGGAAAATGAAGAAGAAGAAGAAGAGTCGGCTCACCTTTGGAGTCGAGCTGAGGAGCTTCAGGCGGATGTAAAAATCAGAAGATGTTTCTCTTCTTTCAGCTTGTTCTGTGTCTTTTTCACGGCCGTTTTTCTCTTTGACTCTTTAAATGTTTAAGATTTTTTATAAAACCGGTCGGCCGGAGAGGAACCAGGACTCTGAGCCGGTGTTTGGGTCTGCAGGGATCAGGAGAAAAGTTTAATTATAGAAAAAATAGATTTTTAAAAACAGGAATAAGCTCTAACCCACATCTAACTAACCAACATGCCACAGAACAGACAGAGGATGCAGGAACCTGGAGTTTAGAATCATTAGTAGTGAGTTTCACAGTAATTTTCATATTGTATTTACTGAGTTAAGTGTTTGATTATAGTTTCTGTAAACTTTCAAAGACGTCTCCTCAATGCGATGGATAAACTCCTGGGAGAGAAAAGCTGCAGAGTGGATTTATTTATTGTTCTATTGGCTTATAATGATTGAACCTGATTGGATTTGGTATTAACGTGAGTCTCCAGTGTGCACAGTGAGATCCCCACACACACACACACACACCCACACACACACACACACACACACACACACACGCACACACACACACGCACAAACACACACACACACGCACACGCACACGCACACACACACACACACACACACACGCTTCAGTTGATTTGGATCAATAATACAAAATATAATTAACAAATAAACTGTGATGTGTTATTACAGATTAAACTACTCAGCAGTTAATAAAGTCATGAAAATGAGCTCCACATTAAAGTGATGAACACATGAATGCATCGATTATTATAATCCACTGAAATAATATATATGTATATATATATGTATTTTGATGCTAAAACTCCAGACCTCTCAGTTGAATGAATTCACCTTAAACTTATATATATATATATATATGTTTGTATAATAAACTGCAGGGTAAGAGTATAAACTTTAGTACCAGAGGCACCATGTTGTCTATTATAAGATGAATTATAGGAGTTAAAAATCTCCTTCAGTATAAGTAATTAATCTTAAACTCATTATAAACTACAGCAGACACATTAAAGGAATATTAAAGTAATATAATGATATCATAACAATAAAAACAATCTTCCTTAAGTCGCCATAAAGTCATTAAACAGTGGCAGGGATGCATTATTAATCTATATACAACCAGAGGCAACATACAGTAATCTGTAATATTATAGTAATAACTTACTTTAAATTAAGTTAAAAACACCTTTCAGTATAATTACACGTTATATATATTTACCTTAAAGTCATCATAAACCCGTCAGATACATCAGAGAATATTCTGATATTATAACATTTAAAAAAGCTTCTTTTAAATCGCAATAAAGTCATTAAAGTGTAGCAGAGAGACTTTGAGTCCGTTACAGTGAAGAGTTAAAACGTCTTTTAGTATAATTAATTCACCTTAAACTCATTAAAAACCACACAGAGACATTAGAGTCGTTGTTAGAATTATAACAAGTCTGTATAATAACTGAGAATATCATGATCTTCAGATTTATATAAGAATTCAAAAAGCTTTCAGCTGTGATCAAACACCGCAGAGCTCCACTGGCCCCGGTGGGTTACCTCTCCGGCCGCCGGCAGCAGCAGCTCCGGGGCGGGGTGCAGCTCCGGTCCGGTCACGGTCCTGGTCCCGGTCCCGGTCCCGGTCCCGGTCCTGGTCCCGGTCCCTCCTGCAGCTGCACGGTTCACCGGAGACTCTTTTTAATCGGCCGCCGGGAACCTGCGGAGGGGACGTGGAGTGACGTGGCGCAGCAGGTCAGCAGGTGATTGGCTGCTCGGACGGCTGACTGCGCGTGAACTCAAGCTGCACGTGCACAGGTGCGTTAGTGCTCGTGAACAGGAAGTTTGATTTTAATTTAAGAGAAAATCCAGATCGACCTGAAACAGCCAGAAGAGAAGGAGACTCGACATCCTTCAACATCTGAGCAGAAACAGAAATAAAGTGATTAAATAACAATTAAAGTGAAAATCCTGCAGACAAACTATTAATAATTTACAGATTAAAGACAGAATTCAGGGGAAATGACTGAATTTCTGCATGTTTATGAGTTTATTTTTAATAGTGAGTTTTTAAAGATCACTGGTGTGTTTTCATCAAACTAAACAAACCAAAAATCAGCCCGATAATTCTGTTTAAATCTATCAAATTAGATTGAGATTAAAAAATTTTAAAAGTCAAGAAATTCTTAAAAGTTTGGCTTTTTTATCGAAATTTTAAGGTTAATTTAAACTGTCGTTAGAATTATACAGACGAAAATGAATAACCAGTCAACATTTATATTAAATTATCATAAATAAATAAATAGTAAGGTAGACTATTTGTATGGTTAAGTAATCAAACCACTACCAACAGTAAATACAGGCTAAAGAAATATTTACACACATGTTTATTTTTATTATTTAATACTAATTTGTGGAATTAAAAACTGAAATTTAGCGTAAAATCTGGCGCTCAGAAGGAGAAACACATGATTTATCTTCAGCAAAGAAAAATAAACTTATTTTCAGTAGGAAGAGTTGAGCAGTTATTAACTCCTGCAGACACAACAGGTTTGTGGTGCGTTTGGAGAGCTTCTGTTTAAACGGAATGAATGAAAATGATGTTTAAACTCATAAACTGTAAATTTAACCGCAGCTTCCATTCAGATCGATTCGTGCGTAATTGGAAATGAAACTGAGACCAAAGACCTGAACACAGTCAGGTGGAGGTGATGGAGGTGATGGAGGTTATCTCAGAGGGAACACACTGAAACACAGAAAGTCCCCAAAATGTAAATAAAGACCAATTTAAAGCAAAATATCCGCTTGTATAGCTGCCAACTTCACTCTAATACCAATAATCACCATCAGCCAACGGTCTGTGATCAATGAAGAGACTCCAGCTCGTTACTGATCATCATCAGGCTTATTTATAATATTAAAATGGGATCATTTCAGCAGGAAAAAAGTATTTTCACAGTCAGATCTCCCGCACAGTGAAGCTCGTCTGTGACTTTAAAGGAATTTTCAGTTTGTGACTCCGCATTCAAACAGCAGCGCGGCAGCAGAAAGTAGGTCCAGACCATTTCCTCCACTTACCTCTGTCATGTCAACTGCCATTGTTGGCTGCCGTGTCCGCGTCGCTCCGCCCCTCCGCGTGCAGGAGTCCTGCGGGATAAGGACGACTCGTCTCCTCCCGCAGCCGATCAGCTGGACTTCTTCCCAGGGAGGCGCAAGGAGCAAGAAGCCGGAGGGAGGGAGGGGGACGCAGGCAGAGCGCCGCCGGACAGACCCGACCACATCCAGCCAGAGCACGGGGGCGCCGCACCATGTCCTTCAGCCCAAAGCACTCCACTCCCTTCTCAGTCACCGACATTTTGAGCCCGATGGAGGACAACTACCGGAGGTTTGGAGGTATGGATCCCGCCGCGGGGTGCCTCGGGTCCCAGCTGGGCGCCTACCGGCAGCCGCAGGTCTCTCAGCCCGGTACGCAGCATCCGCAGCAGGCGCAACAGCACCAGCCGCCTCATCTCCACCATCACCACCACCACCATCACCATCACCACCTGTCCTCCTCTTCATCCTCATCCTCCTCCTCTTCCTCAGCAGCAACGGCCGCAGCTCTGGGACCCAGCGGGCCCTATCACGTGCCCCACGGGGTGCCGCAGTTCTCCGGGGCCGTCGGCGGGTTCTGCAACGGCGGCATGGGGAACGTCGGAGACCTGCCGTCCTACCAGGAGACGGTGAGGGGCGGAGGGGCGGCGGCGGCGGCGTGGTACAGCAACCCCGAGCCCAGATACCCGAGCAGTAAGAGCTTCAATTCAACAGCAAAAAAAAAAAAGTTTGTTTCCTGAAATCTGAGAAAAAGTTTGAAAGAGACAAAAAAAGAAAAGAAAAGAAAAGTGACCTGGAGCGTCAGAGAAAAACATCAATGTTCCTAAAATATGTCCGAAGTTTGAGTGTTTGATGAGATTAAAGAGTTTCTACTGTAGGCCTGTTTAAATGGCATCTGAATGATGAAAACAGGCCTCCTCAGAATTCAGATTAAAAACCTTAAAGCACTTTAATTTATACATTTAAATATTTAAAGAAAATTATTTTACGCGATTTATTAACTTAATAGTATTTTTAAAATCACAATACAGTGAACAAGGTGTTTATGATCCACAGTGACTTAACATTATTTAACCTTTTTTAATAGACATTCATGTAGGTCTTTAATATAATTAATCTCATATTTTTGCTTTGATGACAAATTAATCCTAATTAATTATTAAGTAATTATTAAGTTTATATAATAAAAAGAAAAACGCTTACTTGATTTCCACAAAACCTTTTGGCTTATTTAATTTATAAATGTAATATTGTTTTTTGCTTTATTTTTAACAAGCCATTAAATTGATTTTTAGAAGATAATCATCGTGTTTGCTGATGAATTTAAACTCGTGATTGTTTTTCCTTTAAATGTCGCCAGTTAAACTCAGCAGTGAGTTAGTCGCTTTAATTCAAGGTTGATTATCTGTTCGCCAAGTTTCCAGATTCATGGGCCCCTCCGCCGGGATGAACATGTCCGGGATGGTGGGCAGCCTGGCCGGGATGGACTCCAGCGCCAAGTCCCTGGTGACGCTGCACGCCGCGCCGCGCAGGAAGCGGCGGGTGCTCTTCTCCCAGGCGCAGGTGTACGAGCTGGAGCGGCGCTTCAAGCAGCAGAAGTACCTGTCCGCCCCGGAGAGGGAGCACCTGGCCGGACTCATCCACCTCACCCCGAACCAGGTCAAGATCTGGTTCCAGAACCACCGCTACAAGCTGAAGCGGCAGTCCAAGGACAAGAGCGGCCAGCAGCTGCAGCAGGACGGGAGCAGCGCTGCAGGAGCAGGAGGAGCAGGAGGAGCAGGAGGAGGAAGCGGCGGAGGTCTGTGCGCGGCGACCCACCGCTCCTCCTCCGTGTCCCCGGTCCTCTCCAAGAACGGTAAGGGCTGCCGGAACGATTCAAGCGGCTCCAACCACAGCGGGACCCGGCAGGGCAGCTCGGGGGAGGCCATGGCGGCGCAGCAGCCGCAGGTGAACCAGCTGTCCTCCACGGAGGAGCTGGACGACCTGTCCCCGAGTCCGCCGCTGGGACTGCACGGTCAGATCAACATGACGCAGACGGACGCGGCGCTAATCGAGTACACGAACAGCATGATCGGCTCCAATTTACTGTACGGGAGAACTTGGTAGGGACACCGGGAGGAGGGCAGCCGGGAGCCGGCCTGCGGGGCGGCGGTCCCGGGGTGGATTTTTTGGGAGAACCGGCTGGAGGACAAAAACAAGCACCAGACATTTTTCCCTCTTTCTGTGCGTAAAGTTCTGGTTCCTTTACGCACACAGGGACTCGAAAGACACTCCGTGGTTTTGGGCGACACGGTGCAGATAAACTGTATATTAGAGCCTGGAACCAGGTCTGAATGTCTCATAATGTATTTTCTCCATCTTCAAAACGAAATAATTCTTTTTTCCCTTTTGGTTTTTTAAGTGATTTGATTGCTGCTGAATTTAAACTCATGAAACACAAACCACAACGTTTAATTTGAGGAGATCCAGGACGAGGCACGCAGGTTTCGCAGGTTTATTTCAACCCAAAGTGAAGCAGCAGAGGCTTTGTTACAGCTGATTTTAATTTGTTTCCAGTATTCAATAAATGATATTTTCATTTTGGACATTTCGATGTTTTTTTGTGGAGCTTGAAGCAACAATGTTGTAGTTTGTAGAAATGATAATTATAATTTAAAGCGGGCTGAACGTGGTACAAACACCTTCTGTGGATATAAACGCTGCTTTGTGCCAAAATATTCACCAGCAAAACTCATCTAAATTAACTACAAATGACCACATTTCATTTTGTGATTTTCTAATCGGAGATTTATTAAAAATAAGTGACTTTTTAGTGTTTTTGCTTTATAATTTAAGTGAAACTTATGTGCGAATCAAAAACAAACCAAAAAAAAAAACATTTCCTTCACCAGGAGATAATCCCTGAGACAAATATAATATGATCCCACCATCACGGTTTTATTTCAGGTATTTTTTCTTTTTAAACATGGACCACTTTGGAGAGATTTCTCTCAAAAAGTAAACACAGCTGGACACTTTGTCCTTGACTCACTTGTATTTTACAAGTTTTACAGGCCGTTCATCTTAAAAATCACAGGTTACATGACACAGTTGTTTTTTTTTTTAGAAGTAGAATAAAAAGGGAAAAAAATACACAAATTTCATTGTACAAGAAGACAATAAAATGAGAAAAAAAAGACACTTCTTCCCTAAAAATAGTTGCTCCCCCCTTAAAGTCCCTTAAAGAGTTTAGTTCCAGTTGTATCTTCTGGAAGGAGGAGGAGGAGGGTAACCTCTGCTGGAGCTGTAGCCCTGAAACACAAACAAAAAACAGCTTACAACCAGACGCTTTTTAAATAAAAACACTGCTATAATGATCATGTACATGTATAAAATAATACAATAAAATAGTTTCAAGCATATCCAAGTTTGGTAACGACATCAGTGTAATTTAATAAATTCACTTCATCTGTAACAGTGATTTTTTTTATTCTACTTTTGCCTCTTTTTTGGTCTTTTTTCTTCTTTTCTTTGCTGGAAAAATATCCTTCACATGAAGCAAATATTGTAAAGATCATTTTAAGATCCAATAATTTAAATCCACAAATTGAATTCACCGACTGTAATCCGGCTCTCACAGAAACAAGGGAACTAGTTTATTTGTATTTCAGCTGAAACGTTTCATCACGTGTGATTCATGAAGCTCCGAGCTCGAGAAAACAAACTCACCTTTCTCAAACTTAGCAAAATCTTTTTAAAAAGGTTTTAATTTTGTCACCTGGAATAACCTCATTGAAAAAAAGGTTCAGTTCACACAAATTACAAAATAAAATAAATAATTGAAATACTTTCTACTGAAAGAATAAAAACATCAGAAACTGGAAAAATAAAACCAAAACTGGACAGACTTAAAAACAAAAGGAGTAAAGTGAGGAATCGAGTTATTTTCTGTGTGAACTGAACCTTTAATGCTGCCTGATTGCTGGTCAAATCACCAACAAGCTGTGAAAAAAAAAAAAAAAACGCTCAACTTCGTTTCTTAAGTCGCCAAATTTGAGCGTTAAACCGTTTCGTCAGCTGCCGACCAATCAGAAGACTGCATGTGCTGAGTTAAATGTCTAACGTGTTTCAGTCACTTTTAGTTTCGTGTGATGTTTGAAATAACTTGAAATGGTCAAATTTGGTCAGATTTTAAGAAAACTAAATATCAGAGAAAATCTTTGCATGGAGCTGAAACAATCAGTCGACTAACTGCCAACAATTTCTTATAACCGATTAATCGTTTTAAGTCATTTATGCTTCCAGCTTCTCACGTGAGAAAATCTGATGCTTTTTTGTTTTTGTACCGTAAATTGAGAATCTTTTGTCAGACAAAACAAGCAATTATGATTAATTTAATCAATTGATTAATAAATAAATAGTATATGTCTTCTAAAACAGTTTAAAACCAACTTTACATCAAGATTTTAAATCAGCTGACGCTCTCGAGAACAAATTACAAATAAAAAATGTAAAACAGGATTAAAATCACTTTTCACTACAATCACTTCAAAGAATTTCAATCATATTTATGAATCTCGGACTTAAAAAAAAAAGTTCCAGTCGTACGAAACTTTTATCAATAAGACGACAGGAGATAAAAGTTGAGCAACTAAATGTTTCTGTTTTTTAATCACGACCTTAATAAAACTTTAACTCGCGGCTCGTCACAACTCGGCGTGTCTACCTGATGCTGCTGTCCCCGGTTGTCCCGGCGATCGTCCTTGCGATCTTGCCAGTCGTCTCTTCGCTGATCGTAGCGGTGCTGGTAGCCGCCCGGCCCGGCCCCTCCCTGCCCGCGGCTCGCGTTCTGCTGGTACGCCGACTGCTGCGACTGCTGGGCCCGATCCCAGCCGTGACCCCCGCCTCCGTACTGCTGCTGCCTGGAGACACCAACGCATCCAATCCTTTAGCTTCTGTTTCGTTCTCTGACAAGGTTAATGCATCAATACAAACATTTTCTCTGGTGCGTTTCTGTCTGAAGTGGATTTAAAGACCTTGGAAGAAGAGACTGAAACATCCCTGAATCTGTTAATGCAGTTAACGCTCTTCATCGCTGGTTAGGAACCACAAAATAAAACTCAGATGGTTCTCGTGTGAAGTTAAAAAGACTTTTCAACAGGTTCAAACAGGTTCACGAGAGCGAGGCTGTTAAAAAGTGTTACAGCATGTTGACATAATCACCTTTTCATTAATTTCTGATGAAGATGAGCTTTTACTGGAAAAAGTAACACACTACTGGCTGGACGTTGTTATCCGGCGTGGGCCGAGAGAAGAAACAGGAAATACTGTAAACTACAGTCATTAAACCAAAACAGGAATCAAAAGCTCCACCTGCTTTGTTCATCGGCTGATAATCGTTAAAACATTTTTAATATTAGTGACAAAATTATACTTTGAGACATTAAGTTCCATGTAATAAAATGTGCCTGCAGACAAAAGAGCTACAGATCAAACAATTAGTGGATCAACAGAACAATAATCAACAACTTCTTTTTATAGCCGATTAATCGGTTCAGTTGTTTTTAAAACACTAATTGTAGAAACAAAGCTCGTTCTCTGGTTGCAGCTTCTTCAACGTGAGAATTTGCAGCTTTTCTCAGATTTATATTATTTTTATAAACTGAATATCTTTTTTTGGACTGTTGGTCGGACAAAAGGACATCTGCAGACGTCAGCTTGTTCTCTGGGAAAGTGTGATGGACATTTTTCTCTACTTTCTGACGGTTCGTAGACGAAAACACAAATTGCAGATTAATTAAATTATATGTATAAAAATATGTTTTGAGTTGCAGATCTAATAATTCCTAAATTAAAAAAAAGCAATGATTTAAATCAGGAAGTGTTTGATCTAAATTCCAACTTCCACTACTTGATTCTACGTTAACATTTGTCCTCAACTCAACAAGTGCTGAGAATCTATTTTATTCATAAAAAACAAACAAAAAGCAAGCGGGCTTTTAGTTGAAATTTATTCATGTTTCTGGGATAAAATGCTGGAGTTTCTGACGCAGGAAGAGCGGCGACCTTTAACTCTGCTTTGAAGTGACCTCCCTAAAATCCCCCCATCGACTGGCGTTTACTGAGGCATCGAGCTCTCAAAGACATAAAACAGCCTCTCCTCCGAGATGACTTAGAGTCGATGCACATGAAAGAACGCCGAGTATGAAATGAACCATATTCACATATGGCCCGGGTCGCCCTCTCGTCCCCGAAAATGAGGCGGCCGCATTGCGTCCGTGGGACCGAGCGCGGAGTCGGCACGCCACGGCCCTCCAAACCCCCCGCGGACAATGTGTCAGTCCAACAGTGATATTAAAAGTCTCTTCTTGGGAACAATGAAGAGAGAAGAAGCTAAGAGCAGCAGCTCCAGTCCTCATTACTGAACCATGTCACACTCTGGCCAGCGCCGGACTTAACCGAGAGCTGGAATCCATAATCCCCTCTTCTCAGAGTTCCTCCTGCATTTCATTTGGTCCGGTCCCGAGTAGTTAAAGAAACTGTTTTCAGTCGCTGCTAATAACTACTGACCTGCGGTGACACTGAGCCACAATGGGCCTCGAAAAGATGAACCGGAGAACCTGATTGGGACTTTTGGAGAGGTCTGGAGCCAGAATCAATAAGCGGGGAGAACGACGCAGCCTCCAGCAGCATTAGTGATGCCTCATTAAGTTGCACAAACCTCCTCGAGAGAAATTTGTTTTAGAGCGATGGGTAAAAAAAAAAAAACCTTAATTCAGCAGCGGCAGCAAAGCGCCCCGGCGGAGGAAGGCAGAGCGCTCGTGTAGAAAGGCTGGAAATCTGTGGGGGGGGGGGGTTTAGACGGAGACGAGCTACAATAACCACAAACTGGGGCCTTGATATGTTTAACAGTGATGTGAAATTAAATTAGTAACATAAAGAAAGGAAAGGAAAAATATTAAACTGTAGGTTGTATAGAGGAGTGAATTAAGTCCTTGGCTGACTAAATCCTACTTCAGAGTTAAAAGACGAAAAGTAGCGCAATTCGCCCCCTTTTTTTTAAAAAAAAAATCAGTGTTTATAACCAACTTCCAACCTCACGAATAAAAAATAAGTAAATGTCAGCATATTAACCGTGAACTTTACTTCCCACCACAACCAGGAGACGCACATTTATAAAAAGCAGACAAACCGGCCGACTCACCTTGGATATTGGGGCTGTTGGAAGGGGGGCGGCGCTCCGAGCAAACTGTTCTGCCTGGAATCTGCGGAGAACAAAAGGCGACATGTTCAGAAGTGGATCTGCTGGGCCAAGTTTGAAGTTTTTCCAAAGCGGTGGAGAGCTGAAGAAGCAGGATTTCTGCTGAATTTGAGCTGCACCCAAACGCTTTTAATACAACCCAAAACTGGCAGAATGGAGCCGGTTGTTATCAGATTCCTTTTATGCTTTTACCTTCAACGTGTGAGTTTAAATAATCATGAGGATCAGAAAAAAACAGAGACATATTTCACATTCACATCATCGGAGTCACAAAATCCTCCAGTTTCATTGTTTAGAAGCCAAACGGAAAAGGAATTTGACATTAAACATGGAGACTAATTAACCCACTTCAAGTCAGCTTTAACCTCGAAGATTAAAAAAGGGAAAAAAAAAAAAAAGAGAAAAGAAAAATACCAACTATTTCATTTCTGTCATGGATACAGAACAAATCAGTTGTCATGATAAAATTAAGCTCTTTCAAACGTCGAATCGCGGCGAACTGTGGAGGTGGAGGTTTGGGAGGGGGGAGTGGAGGGGGGCGGGGGAGGCAGACGAGGGAGAGCGGGAGCGCCACATTTGCATTTTTTGTTCAGAAAATGAAATAAGCATTCAGCCGGCAGCATTGTGGACGCCTCAAGTACCCTGGTTCCATCGCTGCAAGCCCTTCACAAAGACACACTTAAAAAAAAAAAAAAAAACGGGAGCTAACGGCTTCTTCCAGATTCACGGTTGCCAAGGCGATGACCAGCTGCGAGCCGCGGACTTGTTTGTTTATAGGGGCATGGCGGCTGAGTGGCTCGGCTCAGGGTGGGTGAAGGGTGCCATGAAAAGGACCCGGAGACTCACATTTACAAACCTGGGAAGGAGTCGGTGTAAAACATTTAGGATTCGACCGATACGAGTTCAGTGAAGCCGATACTGAGGTTTCTGATCACGGCTGGAGAGAGTCGATACTGAAGGTCGAGGCCGGAGCCGGGGAGGGATGATTGATTATTGTCAGGCTGCTTGGTGTGACCGAAAACTAATATAATAATTTATGATGATGAAGCGAGGCAGGGAAAGTATCACTTTCAACCACAATGGCTAAATGTTTGCCTTTATTTGATAAAATGTTTTGTTAGGTTTTCTTTTAAAATGATATAACAGAAGATGACCTATTATGTCAGCTAGTTGCTCGTGGCAGAGAAACTTCAGTCCGGAGTCAGTGTTGCTCTTTACGTCATTGATTAACACCAGGCTGTAGCCAAAAAAGGGTGCGACCATCATGTGCTGATGAACCGAACTGAGAAAAGTTGGTCAAAGTTAGTTTGGAGCCCTGTTGAAACTATTTTCAGCTGCACTCTAATGTAATAATAGTAAAAGTCGCCATCTAGGACACGTCGACGCAGATGGCGGTGTAATTTCCACCTCTCGAGAAACGGTCAGCACACACAAGCAAGTAAAAAAAAACTAAAAGCATGTTCACTTTTAATAAAACTGAATTGAAGTTAAGTGAGCAAAGAAGTTTCAAGCATTTAAACATCGGACCCCAAACTCTACTTTAGTGTCCTACTGAAAATTTACTCTACAAATTAATTAGAAATGCAGGTTTACAGATATTTGGTCTGTGCATCTGGAGGATGTTGCACCATCTGATAATCTATATTTATTAAAAGATAAAAGAAATCACAGAAAACTGAGATAATGACCTGATAACTAAGGGAAGTCAAGCAGGAAATTCTGACCGCTGCAAAAAGTAGTAAAAAGACACAATTACCAGCCAGCAGGCAGACTGCTGTTGGCACATTATCATTTTGTTTTTGTCATTCAGTTTTCATGTTTGATTATCTCCTCCACCAACAAACTTTAAGTGGACCACCCAGTTGGGCTCCAATTATAACTCCACAACCCTCTGGTCTTCTTTTCCTCGACGACAGCGATGACTCAAAAGAGAGAATTACAAGTGGACACCTGTCAATCTCCTTAATTAACAATGATCTGAAAGTGTATAGACCTCCAGTCCGCGTCGCACAAAAGCCAACAAAGGATTACGCCTTAAATCCTTAAAACACACTGCGTCCACTGTATTAATGCAGGGATTACAACCACGAAAAACAACTAAACGTCTCTCTCCACCTCTTTTCAATCAGTTCAGCGACTATTTGACTCAGCTCACGTTCAGTCAGCTCAGGTCTGATAACAGAAGCAGGACAGTAACTTTTCTGTCCGCTGGACAAAAGCAGACAGACGGACTCCCAGAACTTCATCTGCCGCTTCACAAGACAAGAATATGTTTCAGGAAAAGATTAAAACCTCTGAATGAAAGGCAGATGGGTGCAACGGTTAAAATCAGAATAACGACTATTTTCTGATATCGACATAGATCAAGAAGAATCATTCGGACTGGGTGTCGTTTGAAAATGTTCGATCCTGGTGATCGTACGACCTGACTTCAAGTACAGATACAAAATAAACCAAACTTCTAAAACACAAGAACTCTGAGTTCATGAAAACATGTTGATTTAAATCAGGAACTGTCCAATCAAAGAGGCCAAAACAACCAAGAAAAGTGACAAGAATTTGACACTAAGGGCACCTTGTGACACGAGTCCACTGAAAGTCGATAAACAGGAATATTGAGTTATTGTCAAGTCCTCAAATAACTTCTAACCTACTAAAGTAAAAGTTTCTGTTTGAGTCCCTGATGCTCCACTTTAAATGTGCAGCTGTGAAGCTGCAGAGCGTAAATCAACGTGGGAGAAAGAAAAAGCAAAACCAACGCTTCGGTAAACAACAAAATTCACTCGGATTGTTCTGAAAGTTTAAAAAGCATCAAAGTAAACACAATGTTTTATGAGACTTTTGTTTGACATCAGAGAAAACTTTTGAGAAGATAGCGAAAATGAAAGTACTATTATTACAAAGGCCACGTGTGTTTGGAGGCTCCTGGTTATTGAAGTTGGTCACCAGCCAGTGTGAGCAGCTATTATGTGCAGTTGTTATTCTGAAGTGGTTGGGGAGTTTGGAGGCTTATCAGCCACTGTGGCCGCTGGATGAATCCGTTACTTTGCTGCCCTGGTTAAAATTTGGTGTCACCGTGTGTCAAGACAATAATGGCCACCAGCAGAGACTCCCCGGCTGGTTATTAAACACCAGCTGGTCTGGCTGCGGCGCACAAAGCCCCGCACCGTGGTTCAGAGGCAGCATGTTGACACATCACCGCAGGAGGTAGCAGCGCCGTCAAAGGGGGAAGTTAACTTTGGTTTCAACCCTCTTCAGAGCGCATCACACACCCAATCAAACGGGATCCTCCCGGATGCTTTTATCACAGGGGGCCACTGTGTCCAGCGGAGCCACTCGACAGTCTCATTACTGGCCCAGGTCTCCCACAACGCTAATCAGCAACCCACCCCCCCACCCAAAACCCCCCCCCCCCCACAAAAGCCCAGAGCAGCAAAGCCTGCAGTGATTACTGGCCAAGCTGAGGATTGGCCCTGAGAAAGTGTTATCTGAACAAAAGCAAGGCTCTGGCCTCCTGGTGCAGGATAAGGCCTACTTGTGTGGATAATCACATTCCTGGGGATGCCAATATTATAGTCGGCCCACGTTAAGTTCCAGTTTTTACCATTAAACAGGAGTCATGTGCGTTAAAAAATAAATTTTGTCGCTCTCAAAAAAAAAAAAAAAAAAAAGTGAAAGGTTTAGAACTTTAAACTGACAAAAATCAGCAGAAATCAAAAATAATATCAGTGCCACCTTCAACAATGGCATTCATGCTCCAGGTGCTTAATATAATAAACCCGATGTGATAAAAATCATCCTTTGTCACCAAAATCAGGCCGGAAATTTAAAAAGATCCTTATTTGTAAAAGTAACAATTTCCCCAACCATGATGGAAAAAATACAGAGCGAGTGAAATTTAAAAAAAGAATGTCCTGTTCCGCTAATTGGCAAGTTTAACATTAAGAACGAGTGGCAGAGGCCAGGGGAGGTGCTACCGCAATCCGGAGGAGCCAAAAACCCCCATTTGCATCAAGTGCCACCAGAATAGCCGCGACTCCCCCGCACGCTATCAGTGGGCAGATGAGATTATTCATCTACTTGCAAATTGGCACATCAAAGTCAAACTGGAGAAGAGCTGGCAGAGGACCGCGGGGCCGAGGCCGGGGGCCGAACGCACACCGTGATTAGGAGCTGGGAAGGAGATTCTGCCTCCATGTGTGACGGCGCTCACGTGACGAACAAAAGGCAGATTTCTAATCATATCCCTAAATCATTTGTCTTAAAGAGCGACTGTTTGGCAGCTGTGTATACAAAGTGTCCAATGTCTTCCTAGTGAATTAATAACCGTATGTGTTTGTCTTAAAATCCTAAAATATAAACATGCAGGTCCTGTGTTCTGGCTCAAAGACACTTCGGCAGGTCACATCACTGCAGATGAGGAGAGACAGAGGTTGCTGCGAACTGATGTTGGCTTTATTCATTAGTTTTCCTGCTTTATATAGTTTATAAAGAATGTTTCAGAAGCAGAAAGCTGCATTTAATCCGCACGTCCACTGATCCACTGGAGTTGAGAGGTCTCACTCTCCCGGATTTGTAGGAACTACAGAAGCACTCAGTCCACTCATGGTTACACAGCTGTGTTAGAGAGGGAAACTGTGAAATATGGTCACAATCTCCCTCCTGTTCCTGAGTTGTGGCCTTGAATAATATTAAGAAAAGTGTTGCAAAACATCATGATGTCACAGTGAAGTTGACCTATATAAAAAGTCATAATTTTATCCTATAGTGCATTTAATTCTTGAGTCCAAGTGGTCGTTTGCCAACATTTGAAGAAATTCCCTCAAGTCATTCCTGAGATACGGAACAGACGGAAAACAAAAAGCTTCGGTCATAAAAACTAGGAAACTTATTTACAGGGAACACAGGAAACCGACTGAAAGCACCAAAACAAAATCAACATTGTGTAATATTTTAACATTTCTCACTGGGGAAGCATAAAATACTTTGAATGACTCATGAACACATGCTTCACAAGGACCTCTCTTCTCATTGTACCGGTGTAGTAATACAGAACATCATACTGCATTTGTTCAACTCAAGGCTGCAGCCGTGAATCCAACAATTCAGCCAAAGTTCCCTGCTGACCGTGGGAACAATAGTTTAAAAGGCTCCGTTTACTTTTTACAAAGCTTTCGACTACATTTAAAGAGTTGAGATGACGACGTTACCACATCCGAGTGTGTTTGTGATATTGCAGAGCTGTTCAGGTTTTTTGGCATTTGTCGTTATTTGATGTGACAGTAGAGATACAGACAGGAAATGTGGAGCGAGAAAGAGAAGGTGGGACCAAATTTGTTGCTGTTAGCTGGTGTGTATCTTCAGCACTCGGCCATCGGACACCCAAAGTTGAGGTTCTTTACATTTTAATATTGAATAGGTTTGTGTTTTCTTGTTCTCTAATACTGGAGTCTTTCTGGACTTATTTAACAGACTTATATTTGACATTATTTCCCACTTTATTATTTCTTTTGTCAACATTTTCTTGTCTGTATCAAGTCAAATAAAAACTTCTGCAAGAATGTTTCCCTCATTCATTTACAAACATGGCCGGTTTACATCATGAGCTCCACATATGTTAAAAATGTTCCAATGTTCCTTACGTTGGAAAGACTGGTGGCCCCCGCTGTGTTGAGGACGGTAGTTTCCTTGCTGGTAGTTGCCCGGTGGCGGGGTGCTGCTGTACTGTCCTCCGCCATGTTGGTTTCTGTTCAGACTGTGACTGTAGGAAGAGAAGAAGAGGAACTGTAAGGATCTAATTCACAAAGAACACGTCACACTTTCATCTTCTTCAGATACAAACATGTTGAACTCGCCACAGAAAGTCCAGGTAGTCTTAGTTTGCACTTAAATTTTTATCCAGGCAGAAAAGACTCAGTGAGGCCTCATTTAGGTTTAACAGTTCCTTAATGGAGGACGGCATGAAACACAACCCAGGATGTTTGAGTTAAACATTTGTGTACACATTTATCTTAAAAACCAGTCCTGAGAAACTGATGTTTATTGACATTTGTTAAACTACATGACATTATGATCTTTAGGATATTTTTTGACCTTTTAAGGATGCAGAAAACCTGGAATAAATAAGTTGATGCAGATTGTTCTTCCGTCACTTTAACTACATGAATGATTTCAAAGTTTCTGATGTTTGAATACCAAGCAGTATGGAAACTTCTCCAGTCAAACGATAGCGGCATTCGATCCTTTTTGTACCAAGATCTAGATATAAATGTATGGTTTTTGCTCGCAGCTAATGACCGCAAGCGTTCTTTGATTAACTGTGACGTGTGATTGGCCCACAACCGCAGCAGCTACAACCCATACAGCAAATTATACTTCATTGTAATGTTATTTAATAAACATTTTATTAATTTGGAGGCAAAATTATTAGAAGGCATTTAGATGAGACATCAGACTTGTGATGGATGACAAAATATAAACTGCAAAAATGCTGTTGTGCCTGTCTTTTTCTGGCTGTTTTCAGACAGGAAGCTCCATCGTCTCAGAGGTGTTCAACAGTCCAGCTTCATGCCTGAGACTGGACTCAACACTCAGCTCTGTCTCCACACAACAGTCCATGATTTGAAATCAATGCAACAACATTTTCATGTTTTCTTGCTCACCCTTCTCCGAGCACCTGCCTGTTTGGCCCCATCGAGCCACATAACTGCCTGAATTACTGAATTAACGACTTAGTTTGGTAGGAAAAAGAAGGAGAAAAAGAAAAAAAAATTGGAATACATTCCGTTTTCTTCAAATCCGTGCATAATTAATTCCCAAACACGCCACAGTCGGGCCGAGCCAGATGTTCAATTATTCACATTTCCTTAATGATAATATCAACGTGTGGAGGAGAGAGCTTAGATCATAATCAAGGATGGCTGGTTAATGGGGAGCGTTAGGGGGAATACAAACATTTAAATACATTTTCCATTTTAAAATACTGTACTGTTCACATCTGAATACTGAGTCACTGCAGAATCAGCAGACGTTACTATGCAATGATGATATCATCATATCCTGCAGGATGTTTCAGAAGCAGGTGTGTGTTTGTTCTAGATGTTTCTGTGTGTTCAATAAGCAGCTTTAATGGAAAAACGACCTGTGTTAGAACAAGACAAAGGATCGGACAAACTACTGTGTTGTTCAGGGTGTGTTTAATAACTTTAAAGTCTTTTTATTTAGTTTTTTTCTGTGTGCAAGATGGTAAAAACACTGCAAAAGCCAGTTAGACTGAAATATCAACTCACCTACCATCAGTCTGCATTTGAATTATATGGAAATTTACTGAGAGCAAAACTATTGTTTTTTTAAGTTACTCAACCTACAGTACTTGACAAATTCCTGGCTGCTAACAAATATATTTGGATTTTTCCTACATAAAGGAGAAGATACACAACATAAAAAATAACACTTAAATTCCTTCCGAATTTCTCCTTCAGCTGTTTGAGAGAGGATAAAACGTAGGCTATTTTCCTGTAGATGGACAGAGACGACTTTTCCAATGTTTTTGTTGCTGCTGCAGTAAACGGGAACAGAGAAACTTACCCCAGAGACCGGAAGCCAGACTGGTGCAGGTGAGCCTGCTGCCTGTTTTGGTTGAAGCCCAGCTGGGGTCTCCATGGTTCCCTGTTCCCCCTCTCCCAGTCCCCTGGCTTCAGTACCTTATTGGGCATCCTGAAAGAAACAACAACAAACAGACAACGTTAAAGCTGCGCCGAGAAAAATTTTTGAATTTTAAAATACTTCAATCTGCAAAAATCACATAAATAAGAGTTCTGTAATCTTTAACTTTGTCTGATGTCTCAATTAACCAACCGAAAATTTGTCATTATTTAAGCATTTGATGGACTAAATAATTAACTGAAACAACAACAATTCATAGACTATTATTATTATATTTGTATTAGTTATTAAAGTGTAGCTGAAATTGTGCAAAGGAAGTGATGACTGTATCTCCAAACATCAGCCAGTGAGCGTGAGACTTTTCACCAACAACAAATCTTTTTAGTGTCCTTTAGTATAAAACATTACAAGTTAAAGGGATGGCAGGAGCATACGGCAGGGTCTTTACAGACTTTGTGCGTTTAAAAAAATCTACTAAGTCAGCTTATTTAGACTCAGTCCCACATACCACAAATACTCACTAAAGCACCAAATGTGGATTAATCCGCCACTGAAAATAGTCCAAGAGAAGATGCACTATTTTCTTCTGTTTGAGGGACGTTTGTTAAAAACTCTAGGCAGCTGTTTTAGAAAATTCAAACAGGAAGTAAGTATTGAGAGATGGACTAACACATTGTTGGTTTTTGGTCTTTTCATGATTTCTTCTCAACAGCAAGAAAAATACAGAATATCACCAGCCAGGCAGATGCTTTTATTTTTAGCAAAGTAAATCATTTTCTGATAAAGACAAATAAAGTTTAAGAGAGAAAAACCCTCACTTGGCTCCAGAAAGGAGGACCGCCTTGAACACAAAGTCATCTGGATACTGAGGATCCTTGAACTTCACTCTGGAAAGCACAAGAAAATCATCTTCAATTGACGACAAAATATTTAAATAAAATAAAAATCCATTAGCTAACATTTTTAAAAGGAACATTTTTGAATGGAAACATCTCCACTCCAGCACAGAGATCCTGAGTTTCTGATGTTTGATGTTGAGGATTATTCTGTGATGAAGTGCAGCCATTTTCTTCTCAACCTGCCTCGTCTCCTTCACCCCCGTCGCTTTCGACAGGTTCCTGAGCGTCTTTTCACCCTCAGAGAATGGCTGCACACTTGTATTATTCTAATGACAGGTGGGTGTACTGATACACGCTGAGCTGTGTCTAAAAATAATCTGCTTTGGAGCTGTGCTGCAAAAATGTCAGGATGTAAGTATATTGGAGAATCACTGGGACAGATAAAACATACAGGTACGACGGGAAAAACATGAAGCTATTGGTCCCAGATAGTTTGTTTACATTAAGTATATGTGAGTGTATCTGTTCACAGAATACTTTGTATTGCTATCTAACCATAACCCTGTCATTTGTAAGTCTGCTCTGTGATTTTAAACTCCATATGAAGGGTTGTTATGTTCATTTCTAACTTTTCTTTGAGTTTAAGCTGAGATTTTGATCAAGATTGTGCTTCACATTGCATGTTTTACTTATACGGAAGGGGTGGACACAACAACAGGAACACCTGGACATATATTACAAATCAATATGGACACCTACACTGCAAACTACAGTTAGGAAAAGGCCACAGAGTTGGATCAACAATGACAGAACGGCACATTTTAAGCTGCATTGAAACAGTTACTAAGGAAAACTAATCACTGACATTTTGGTTATGATTTCAGTCATTTCTCAAGCATAAATACCAAACATTGTCTAGTTTCAGCTTCTAAAATGTGAGGATTTTACTGCTTTTTCTGTTTTATATCATTGTAATCTGAATAATTTGGGGTTTCTGGCTGTTGGTCAGATAAAACAAGACATTTTTAAACGCTGTCTTGGGCTCAAAGACATTTTTTGACATTGTATAAGTTAAATGATTAACCGATAATGACTATTTACATACCTAACTATAAAGGATTTGCTGCGCGGCTACTGTATTCAATTGCATTTAATTTACAGGTGTTCCTCTTAATGTGTTCACCTCCTCTCATATTTGACATAAGCTTTGTTTTTGTTGCATTTTCCATCATCTGAACATTTACTCCAGTCGGACAAACAAAGAATAGCAGCATGACTTTAAATACTGAATGAATATTTATAAATACAGAGGATCCAGACTGTCAAGCTGCTATAGTATCAGTGCAGTTTTTAAGTCAATTTATAATGAAAAATGTATTTAAATGGAAAAAATCTCACCCTGGAATAAAGGTGCAACAAATAAAACATTTTCTGCTCTTATTGTTTATTCCTTCTGTTTTCAGACACTTAATGTTGATGATAGACGGTCCTTACCCAATCGCACTGCTCTGTGAAATGTCACGCAGCATCGGGATGGGTGACACCACTGTCCTGAAGGAGAAACGTCAAAAATAAGATGGAATAAATCAGCAGGTCATAGTCGTCACACTGGGCCGACTCTCTTTCTGAAGGTTACACTCAAAACAAAAAGGAACATGGGACAAAACAAACAAAAGTGGGAATAAAGCAGGCGTTCCTTACTTATCTGGTAGAATAGGGTCTTCATCAAGATATAATGTACCTTGGATTCCATGGCACAGCTCTACAGGGATCTCAGTGCCCTGACGGAGATAAAGGTGGAGTTTGTATCAAGCAATAAATGGATAATTTCATTCAGGGTGTCAACGCAACGGCAACAGAGCAACAGCTTTGACCAGTAGAATATCCAGTCAGACTTCTTACAACACTTTATATCTTTTATCCTCAAAAAAACTGAAGTAATGTGGATCATAGAGAATTACTTCAAGGAGTTTTGACCTGCTATGAAATTTACTGATCACACTGAGGTTCCCCAGAGGATGAATTCTTTTCATTTTGGACTATAGAAGACACCTTTAATCTAACACAGGTGATCTACACTCTGCGCCTGAACACATCGTTTGTAGACGGAGAATTGACGATACTGATCTGCTAACATGTCGTGTTTTATACCAGCTGGGTCCTGCTTCTCAGAGGATAAACCTTCATTGAATGACCCCATGTGCTGTTCTGCCACCATCAGGACAAACCTAACATGTTCAGCTCTACTACTAGTAATACTTTAAATTTATCTTGTTTTAAGTAAGAAAACACTTATGACTTGTGGATTTGTCAGTGACTTGCGTCTGTCTTAATGAGTTCAGTAATGCATGTGCCTCACTTAGTTTGAGCCAGACACGGTTCATGTCAGCAAGTTTTACATGCTGCTGTATTTTTGCTTCACGCTCATTAAGAAGTTTTCAGCCAGCAAGTAAAATATGAGTCGAAACAATTGCTTTGGTTCACAAACACATAATCAACCGACTCAGATGACACCTGCACAGCCACACAAACACATCTGCAGCAGAATGATGCAGCAAGTAATGCAGATCTTTAACTTGATATGAAAGTTTGATCCATAGAACCACAGAAGAAGAGTTTCATCACAGACCCGTGATAAGCTGACAAAGACTGTGTAGAGGGGAGGGTGTCAGCTAGATATTCAACATAAATATAAAGAAGCGGAGGATTCATTACTATATTGTCAAGTGTTGTTAGTGCTCCTGATGGTAACACGAAGACCACATTTCCCATCAGCCCCTTTGTTGCTTCTTGTCTAAAAGTGCATGTTTACCTCCTGAGATTCTGCACGGTAGAGTTCATGGATGAAGTCGAAGAGCAGGTGAGACTTCCCGAGGAACAACATGTCGCTTCCCAGGCTGTTTCTTTTCACTGCAACAGAAAACAGACGGAGTCAGGGAGGAAAAACCAGCGATTACTGAACAGACTGGAGCTCTGAACTGGAAGGGACTGGACTGTAGAGGAGAGATTATGAGGAGCTGCAGCTCTATCAGCACCTCAAAAACCAACTGAAAGTCTGTTAAAAGCTGCTAAATATTATCTTATGGTCTTTATGACAAAAGCATACTTTTGGGATGTGCTATTATGTGCAGCTTTGTATTGTGTGTAGCTTTATGTCTTTACCCCGTACTGTTTGTTATTGTGCTTTCTCTGTTTACACCTGCCAGGGGACTACAGATGCTAATTAAATTAAAGCTATAATGTGGTACAGTGCATCAAATGGTGACATTCATGTTTTAAACTGTACATCGTCCCTTATAAATAATGCGTTTAAAATGTCAAACTCTCACAGACTCGCGTTGATTCTTACAATCAGTCACAATCATGAATATGAAGTGATGTCTGCGTCACCTTTTGTTACAGAAGGTAAAGTTCATTAAAAAAAGAAAAGCGATCCAGAGTTTTACACTCACCTTCCTCAGGTGTGAGGTCGGGGTAGACGTCGTCCAAAGCCGCCCACAGCCGACGTTCATCCACAAACGGCAACAAGGCCACACCTTCAAAAGAAAACACATACAGGACTTTAACCTCTAGCAGTGCTTGTGCCAAACGCCATCCACCCAGCGACATGAATGTATGAAAGGCCGTGAAGAGATGCAGATAATCCCTGAAAAATGTTTTTCATTGTTGACACAACAAAATAAAAATACAGCAGTAAATAAAGCATTCGCCTTGACTCCAACAAATGTAGTTGTATATCCCCCTCCTACTTTGCAAAGCAAACCTACTCCCTGAAAAAGTGAGTGGAACCAGTCCAGCTCTTTGAAAAGCCTCCAAAAACACTGTGAGAGAATTAATTACCTAAAATGTGGCCCTCGTGGAAACACAAGATAATCATACTGTTCAAAATATCTCCACCCACCTTTAAATGTTAAGTTATTGATTGATTTTGAGAGTGACTCACCCTGCCAGGCGTATTTCTTCCCATTGAGATCAATAGCAAAGTCGTCGGGGTAGAAGTCGATGATGGAAGAATCCTGTTGTGTTTAAAATGAGACGAAGAGACTTGAAAAACTACAGCTTGTAAAAAGATGAGGCAGCCGACTTGATTTGTTGCCTTTTAACTGAACCTGTCTGGACGTGTCAACAGTTTTAAAGATCTCTGAACTGTCATAATAATCTCCACACTCACCGGATTGGTCATGAGGTTCCTCCACGTCGGGGGCAGGAAGTTACCGCTGGCGGCCGGAAACACTCCCATCAGCTGCTCCAGTGGCTTGAACTGCACAAAACACAACACACACATATTAATTTACATACATCACACTAACGATTCAACAGTCTCGTGTTCAGGTTTTATTGAACTCCAGGGCAGGGAGAGGTGTGTCAATATTAAACTTATATTGTGATCCAAGACACCACAGAAACACATGTTTCTGTTTCTAGTTTTGACTTATTACATGTTTTTTTTAATCCTTCATTTTTATCTAAAATTCATGATATACATAAAAAAGACGTCAGTTAAAGCCGTGTAACAGCAGATATGTTTGTTTTAAAAAAACAATTCTGAATGGTCAGTTTAGATATAAAAAAAAACTCTTTAACTCCACCTGTTTCTCTATTTTATTGTAAAAATTCTAAAACTGTCTCAGTGGATTTCTATAATAACGCCTCCATCAGGCGTTTGGGTCATCACACAGAATGACTTTACGTCACAGGGAGTTTATTGGCATTTCATCAGCGCAACATAGTCAACCAGATTTGATTGCAAAAAACTCTAATTTTTCATTGTTAGAGAGAGATCATGGAGAGGAGATGACACGAGAGAACAGAGACGACAAGAGAAAGACAGAAAGGAGTTACCGGTTTGGTTCCCTTCTCGAACTCGGTGAACATCCCTTTGATGTCTTTGAAGTCGGAGGCGAACGGGGCGTAGTGGAAGGGGAAGTACCACTTCCAGGAGGCACAGCCCTGCGAATCAACACGGAAACAATCAGTGACTTTAATATGACTTTACATGTCAGTGGAAATCACTACTGTCGCATACAGACCATGTGCTGCTTGTGTTTCACCAAACCAACAACAGAACACTGACAGAAAATATCTACCATTTAACGAAGGCTGCAACTTACAATTACCTTTAAAAATGATTGATCTGATGACTATTATTATTTAGTGTATTACATAAATGTCTGAAAATAGTAAAAAACAAACAAGAAAAATCTATTAAAAAAAAATTACAATTCCCCTTTTTTCCTCCAACAAGATGTCCTAAAAAGATGTATGTCTAACAGTCCTTAAGTTATTTAAATGGATAAAATGGATTTGTTGCTCTTCCCTTTGTGCTACAGAACATTTTATTTGGAAACGTTAAGACTCGAAGTCCTGACTAATAAGCTAACAGGACAAAATGAGACAAAAAAAAGAAACACGAACAGGAAATGGAAAGAAAAAAGCTTTTCTTTGCCCTTTTTCCACTGCAGCAAAAAGCTTAAAATCCTATCTGATCAGACTAACATGGCCGAGATGACATTTAAAAACCTTTTCGAGCCTGAATCCTGATCAGAGTGAGTTTTAAACTGTACATGAGAGTCTGAACTGCCTCCTCAGTGGCTCCAACCTCAAAATTTAATATCCGCCTGTTGTCGCTATATGTTCAAACTTCGATGTCGGTGGTTTTTGTGCTTGAACTACAATGGGACAAACCTGATCCGGTCCTTTGGAAAGACGGACGGGAGTGCGAACCCTGAAGCATCTGGGGACAAAGTACTCGCCAACACCTGCTGAGGGGCTCTCGCATCTCAAAAATAATTCCCTTCCTCAGCTCTGTGTTTTTGAAATGTTTACGCAGGAGCAAAAACGAAGAAGAGCATTAGAAGAAAAAAAAACCCATCTAATCCTGCAGATCCAGCATTTGGACCACTTATACTTCCTGAACAAACACGTCTCACGCCGAAGAACGACCTTCACTTCCCACAATCCACCTCTGAGAAAACGAGGCCCTCTGATAAATCCAGCAATCCTCACATCTCAGCCAATCTCGCCACTCTATTATTAAAGATGGTCATTCAAATGATAATATGGGATTTTACCATAATAAAAGGTAGAAGAGGCTCCGATCTCCACATTCAAATAATCGCACAAATCATTTATGTTAACATGAGGAAAATGTTTTGTCTCGGGGAGAAATTCATTTGTGACTGCGGCCGACGGGGTCAAAGACCACAAAAAAATACGTTTACTGTCCTGCTTCATTACCACTGACACAAAACTACTGCTATCAAAGTAAATAAACGAGGCTGGGCAACGGATCAGTGTCGTCTCTCGTCTTTCAGTGAAATCTTATCTGGAGGATTTAATCGTAACGTATCATTACAACACATAACACTTCTGTTGTCAATTAAGGGCTGCAGCTAACGAATTCTTTTATTATTAATCATTCGATTATTTTCTGATTAACAGTTTTGTCTGTAAAATGGAAGGTGAGAGCGAAACCAAATGTCCAAAACCCATTTTTATGTAAATTACGACAATAAAAATAAAATATATATAATTTATCATCTCACAAAACAGTAAATAATCATTCAGCACTAGTCACAATTAATGATTTAAATCAAGTTGTAGTTAAAAAACCACAATGTGCTTAGACTGATTCATTCATCAATAAAAACTAATGAAATGAGACGGTTTTGTCTGACGTAAACAGTTTACTGAAATCTGGAAAACCATAAAAAAAGATTTTTGTCTCACACACGTTGATATTTTGGTAAATGAGAAGTTCTGTCAAAGATTAGAACTTTTAAAAGGACTTTGGCCTTCAAAACTAAATATAACAAAAACAAACCCAAAATAAATTAGACAAACTGTATTAATTAATTAATGAAGACATTGTCCATTACAGTAGACAGAGCCTTGAGACTTCTTAGGGCACTGATATCTATTCAAATTCGCTCCAGGAAGTTCTGATTGGATTTAAATTCAAAGTAAATCAGATAAATACTAATCTTCCATATAAAAGTGCTTCTCAGATTGTGTGCCGGGGACCTAAATGTATTATTATTCCACAGCTGAGCAACACTGTTGTGTTCTTTTGAATATGAAATTGCTCTGAGTGCAAATGAAACACTCAGTTTGCCAGTTTATTATGTATATTTAGCTAAAAACAATGAGAGAAACTCTACTGAGGTGTTTGATATTTTGTCCACCCCATTGAAATCAATGAGGATGGACTAAATATTAGAAACACCTCTCAGGTTAACATAATATTCAACAGCAGCACAAACAGCCTGGGTTGGTCATATTAGTGAGGAAACTTTTCCTAATTTGGAGTCAAATTGCTGAAAAGAAATGAATTCATGACATATTGGGTTTGTTCATTTGAAAGAAAAGAAAATGATAAAAGCCGCTCCATATAAACGCCAACGGGGTCACACATCTAAACGCCCGAAGGATCTGATACAGAACACAGAGTGAACCTTTGTCTTCTGTGTTGTGGATAAACCCAGCTCTGCCCTCCCTGATCATTTGGCGAGGTGTGCGTGATCATAACTCTGCAGTGGCGGCGGACAGAACCGTGAATGTGTGGCAGCGGAGAGCAGACACGTCCCCGGCCGCCGAGGGCCCCGCTAATGAATTCATCCAGAACAGCCCCCTGAGACGGGCTTTGGATTGGTGAGCATGTGGAGTCAACACAGAGCGTGCGTGTACACGGCTCACAATCAGCCCGGACAAATCCCCCCGGCTCAGCCCGAGACGCCCCGGCTCTTCTGGAGAGGGCCCGCAGCTGATTATTTAATTTCAAGATAAAGATCAATATTTTACAACAATAAAAATGATTTAGTGTATAATCACACTGCAAACAATAAGTGGAGATACCAGAGACGGCTGTTTGTTGAGACACTCGACTGTAAGGACTTCTTGACTTTAAACAAAAACCTGTCGCTTTTTCTGCTGTTGCGACACATTTAGTCGCTCTAGAAAACAGCAACACCTGAAATACTTAAAGGACTCTTGTTTGTAACAATATTGATGTTTTAACTACATCCAAAAAGAGGTCTTTAAATCATTTATTTTCAAAAGTCCTGAAGATATTTAAATGTATTATCATACAAAACAAAGAAAAAGCAGCAAATCTTCACATTTAAGAAGCAGCAACGAGAAAATATTTGACATTTTGTCTGATTAAAGACTGAACTATTAGACCTAGGTACTTTTAACTTAACGAAAACATTTATTAACAGACTTTTTTTCCTCATTATGAAGACGAGACATTGATGGAAAAAGAAATGATAAATCTTACCAGAAATGTTTAGGATTTGAATCAGTAACTCTTGTGAAAGGTTCACAGGACACGTGGTGCTTGGTGTTATTAAGTAGGTTTAAATACAGCTGAAATTATTGTGTAAAGGTGGAAACTTTGGTCTGATTGTGAAGGGTCACCGAAATCATTACAATAGTTTAAAGGAAGCCAATTAAAAAGTTTGTAACTATCATCAAGACAACAACAGGCGACATTTGGAAAAAAAACAAACACGTTGTTTCTCAGCAGAATAGACACAATACAGACGAAACGCTGTCATGAAAGTTCAGGTTATGATCCTATTTTACTGAATGAGTGCGTGTAAATGAAGCCACGGTGTGATTTCAGTGGTACCTGGTAGTAGTAGCGCAGCACCCAGCAGAGACCCTCCACGTACGACCGAACCACCTTCTGCCTGAAATCCTCATCCGTCATGTCCACGTCAAACTTGGTCTTGTAGTATCTCTGCTTCCAGCCCTCCTCCCACAACCTGCGGCACAACATGGACACGCTTAGACACAAAGTCCTGGCATAAAAAAGTATTCAATCTTAACGGTCAATACAACGAAAGATGTTAAAGACTTTAAAGCTGAGCAGACACCGTACAAATCTCTTCACAGTCAAAATGTACGAGCAATATTAAAAACAAACAGTTTTCTAACAGAATCTGCGAAACTGCAAGACAGCCGATCATATGTGTGACGTGCTGTTCGATCTTCTATTCGATATTCGCCAAAACGACAATCAGGAGGAAGTTCGGCCCGATTCTGACATTTGCCGCAGGGATCAATCTGTGCGGTTTATTTTTTTCACTCTGGACAGGAAACACATCTGGAGACAACCAGCTGAAGTCGGGAGTGACCACAGAACTACGACCTCATGCTGTCATTCTGACTCAGATGATGTTGTTAAGATGTCTGAATCTTGGAACTTCACACGGTGTCGGATTTCTGTTTCAATTTTAAAGAAATTGTTCCACACTGATGCCAAAACTCACCATTAAATCCAAATATATGCGTCTGTTTATAATCTGATCTAAACTGTCTGGATGCTGAACTTATATTGTTTGTAACCTTGAAATATAAATGTATTCTGTTAAACACGAGTGTCAGGGACTATTGGACGAGGCAATAAGGTGTTTGTAGTGTAAATGTACCCAAACGAACATTCGCTTATTAAAATCACTTGTGTTGAAGACGCTGTTCGGTTCATGTATAGGCTGGGAAAAAAAAACTGTATTAACGTCCTCACTGCTGCTGGAATAGTTTAATGGCTTTGACTTCTTGGTAGATTTGGGGCGCCGATGCCGTTCTGCACACATAATCAAGGCCGTCCGGCATCTGTGTGGCGGATCCTCGGAGCGGCCCGCAGGGAGCGCCGACTCCTGAGAGGAAAGCCGCCATGAATACCAATTTAGCCCGATGGATTTAGCAGCTTTGACGAGTGCGTCACAGAGGAATTTACTCGAATATTCCTGCTTTCCATATTAATCACGTGCAGAGGGAGGCGGGAGCTGTTCATCAGAGGGTGTGTGTGTGTGTGTGTGTGTGTGTGTTGGGAGGTGGCGCAGTGTTAAACAGCCTGTGCTGCAGCTCTGAGGCATTAATGAGTCCATCGCTGCGGTTGTGTTTGTTAACGCCATCTTCACGGACTGAGGCTGGTCGGTAAAGGTTTATTTTGAAGCCGTTTTATTAACTACATGCAGACTGTCTGGTGGACACTCATGTTGAATCCATCCCGCTTTACCAGCAGAGAGACTTTAAGTGTCAAAAGAGTTTATTTTTGGCCATGAAAGTGGACATTTTTTGGTACCCACAGTACCAAGAATACGTTTTACCAGCCAAAAAAAAAAAAAGGCAAACAATTTTAAGCCCTTTTCCATCTATTTCCAATATTAGTTAGTCAGTGTAATGTACTAACTCTTTAATGTACTACGTAGGGGTCTAACGGTACACAGAGTTCACGGTTCTGTATGTACCTCGGCTTTGTTGTCACGGTTCAGTGAAGAACAGAAAACAAAGAATTGCAGAAAATAACATTTTTGACAATTATTCTGAAAAGTGTAAACACTCAACAGTGGCTCTTTGGCCACAACACTGACTGGGACAGTTAAGGCATTAAAAAATGATCAATAAAGCATGCAATAATCAGCATTTTTGCTGTATCTAACCGGGAAACCGGGCCAGCTACCGACAGCTCATAGGCAACAACTGGTGCATTGACAAAACTTGTGGCAGTGGAGTAGTGATATAGAAGTGAGAGGTCAGAGGTGGTACATGGTGCCTGAAAATAGTGTAACACACCCCAAACTTCGACCAAAACGTAGGTGCCAGGTTTTGATAAGGAAGAAGAAAGTATGGAATAAAGAAAAGACGACATCTCTGGTTCTGCTGCATCGATGCTCACGGTAAATTTAAAACACCCCCCCCCCCCCCGTTAAGAGCCCGCCCACCCAGCTCACGCAGGTTTACCTGACGTTGTCTTCAGGCTCCGGCTCGCTGTCACTGTCCTCGGCTTTCCTCTTCACCCCCCTGCTGTCTGCGCTGTCGCTGGGCCCTGCAGATGACTGTGCAGGACAAAAAATAAATCAGAGGGAATCAAAGGAAACATCAGAGTACCAAAATGACGGGAATTATCCAGTCAACTGAATGGAAAGATTAAGCTGTTTTGATAAAAAGACGTTGAAAAACTTGTGGGACTCAAATTTGTTATTTTAGTGTGATTTCTTATCTTATTTCATGGATTATATGTTGTTTTTGTTATTATTTGTGTCGAGAAACAATACGGTCCCTTAATTTCTGATTAAACTTATAAATTAATTAATTTACTTTCATTGTTTTTTGTCAGTGAGTCTCTTTTCTTTTAGGGTAAAATGATTCAAAATCTTGCTTACACAAAATGTTTTTGATGTTCCTGTGATTTTGTTGCGATTTTATAAATTGATTTCTTTACATCTATGCTTTAAAACAGTATAAATACATTTCTACATATTTTTTAGTCTGATTGGACTAAAATGTACAAAAACAAATTAATATGAACTTATCCAAGTACTCCTATTAGTACTTTTTACATCTGACTTTAATAACAATAACTTTCATTATGGATTAATTTATGTTCTCAGTTGATTAATTAAATAGTCCTAAAATGTCAAAAATTGTGTCATCACAATTTATTAAAGCACAAGATGAAGACATCGAGTGTCTTAATTTGTCCAAATCCCCCAAAATATTCAGGTTAAACCCCCACAACGTCAAGAAACTTGACTCGATTAATCGATTATCAAGATAGTTTCTGTTGACAGATAAACTGATTAATGAACTAATAATTTCAGCTCTTTAGCAGAGGTGTGATTATTATATGCTGTAAAGACAGACATGATCAGTGATGAGGTTTTAAATTTAAACCCATATATTCTGCGCATATTTATGCCATATATATATAAAAATAAGGATCAAAGGTAAAATATGTCAGTATGTTATTGTCAACTACACATTTTCAGAAGCATGTATTGATTTTAACAGTTGCTACACCATTAAAACAAGCGGATGATTATAAAATATTTACCGGTTATGAATTGCATCAAAGATGTCTGCTCTGCTGTATGTATGTCTGTTTTCTATGTTTAAAGGTGGCTGATGGAAAGAGAAAAAAATCACTACCGTACTTAGCCTTCCTTTTTTCAGAGGCCTTTGTGCTCTTTTCATTCATGTGCTAATGTTGGCCGCCTATTGTTGGTCGATATATTTTAAAGCTGTACACGGGCAGGAAATTTAACAGCTTAGCAGACACGTTAAATAGAAACACGACCATGAACTGAACCACAGGACCGCGTTCAGTCTGTTCAAATTCAAACAGACTGCTGTTCAGTGCAAACACAGCTTCACATACATACAAAACATACATAACATACATACAAAACAAATAAACACTACTGAGTGAAAAATATGCAGTAGACGTACTTTCCCTGATGGATAATATCAGCAAATGGTCAACATTGGCTACCTAAGAGAACCAGCAACAGGGGACTGTTCTAACCCAATAAAACCACTGAAAGGAGGATTATATTCAAGGATCTAGTTAACCCAGCTTTAAATTTGTAAAACAATTAGATTATCTAGTTCAATTCGACTCAGATTTTTAGTTTATTTTGTGATACGTGTAACGGACTGTCAACATTCGAGGAAGTGATTGAAATTACTTTGTAACTTTTGTTTAAAAAGGTTTTTTTTTCTTTAAAAGCATAATTTGTAATTTTCTGCCATTAGGGTTCTCTCACTAAGAACAATAACAAAAGACGATGTTTGGTGACGTTGTGAAGTAGCGTGGGATCATGGGAGTTGTCGTCCTAACCACCACTGCTGTCGCTGCAGTCAGCTAGAGGGGCTGCGTCTGTTGCTCTGATAACTTCAGATCCAGACATCCAGTGACTAAAATATGTATTTAAAAACGACCAAGATCTAAAAAGTATATCGTAAAAATGTTGCTTAAAACTGGATAAAAAGTACATTTATGACATCTTCTGGCAGAAAACCACAGCGCTGACCACGGGGCAAAGGGGAAATGAAAAAATTGACCGGAGACCAAATGAAACGCACCGTTACATTGATTCAAATTACGGCTTTCTCTGGGTTTGAAAGCTTTTTTTTAAAAATGGTACATATTATACATTTACATCTTAAATTTAATCTTTTATCATAAAGTAGTTCACGTATGTTATCGACAAAAGTCAAACTAAACCAACACTGTAAATATTTTTAATGCAAGAACTTACATTGCCACCGTTCTTCAGTGAGGCCTTCAGGGACTGAGCAGCATCCTGGAGGGGAAAAAAAGAAATAACACTTCATCATGACTGCACTTCTGCAACGACAATTCATCAGCACGTTACACTGTAAAATTTACACATATACATACACATATATACACAGGAATGTCCTTACGGTTTTCCCATACAGGTCTATACCCTCCAGCTCTGTGTATAAGCTGAGAATACAAATTTTTACTCTCCAACTGAGTAAACCCACATAATTTAAGACCTAGAACTTGTCAGAATCACTCTCCAGATTTCCAGAAGCTCCACAGAAACTCCACGTCTTATACAAACCATCCGTCGTACCTTGTTGTGCTGCATCCTCATGTCGTAGGCCTGGTGCCGAGCGTTCTGGACGGCTTCGGGTCGGTCTCTTCTCCCCAGGGCCTGAGGAGCAAACTGGCCCGTGGTCAGGTAAGCGGGGCCCCGCTGCTCCGCCTGAGGTAACACAGAGGGGGAAACAAAAATGTAATCCCTGTGAAAATTAACTATTTTGTGTATTTTTTTAATTCTAAGAAACTTTATTATTAAACATCAGGATCGGCGTCACTGGAATCCAGCTGAGGGCTTATCGAGATGATGGATAGTCAGATAATGAGTCAGATCTTTGACGAATCTAAAACTGTTCATGATGACTGACTGATCAAAAGTTTTCGATGTGATGAAGACAAGCAGAGAAAACGCAAACATCTGGGGAAAAATGAGCGATAATGTAATAGAAAGAAAAATCCCATCTCTGATTCTGAATATGAATGTTAAGACGATAGGAGTGAAAAACAAAGTGTTGGCCAATGCTCGTTTTAATTTTATAATACAAATGACATGTGATTCAAATAGTAATCTCAAAACAAGTGTGGAGCCCTAACTGGAAGACGACTTTCAGACGCTGGGAGATGTACGCTAACATCAGCTGAATCCACAGAAATAGAGAATGTGAGTGTGAACACACTTGAATGAGCTGTAATCTTCACCATCAACACTGCAGTCTCTCCTCTAAATTCTATGACTTAAGAAGTTTACATACAGTTTTATCAAGATTTGCCAGCTAAAAAAACAGTATCATCATCATCATCAAGCACCTGCTTTACTTACTTTCATCCTCTTTCGTTTGTCTTTCATTCGTCTCTTAAAGCCTTCCTAAAAGAAAGAAAATGTGGAGAATCACAGAAAGCAGTTAACCACGGTTAGAGTAGAAATATTTACTCCTGTGGTAAACTGGCTGGCTGTAGCTTGCTGTGTGATCAAACAGCGACTTTTGTCTGTCTGAGTTTCAGTGTTAAAACAAATACGATTCTTTTCCCCACTCCATAAATTTGAGAAATATAAACCAAAACTTCTTAAATAATAACTGTTGCCTGAACTCAAGAATCAACAAAATAGTCTAAAGTTAGCAAAATTATGATTTAAATTAGGAACTATCTGAGAATAAATAAACAAATTAAACTAAACCTGCTACAAGACGCCATTGTGTCTTAATGAGCCAAAATTCGAATGATCACTGTGTGAAATTGCAGAAATCTTACGTCATCCTCTTTGCGTTTCTTGAAGATGTTGTCCTCAGCCACGCCCACCGCCTGCATGATCAGCTCCACTCGCTCCAGGTTGACGTAGCCATTCTCTGTCAGGTAGCCCTGCAGACAAACACAGTCAGACCTGCTTTTACGAAACATTATCCCCGACCGGGAACGCTGAACGACACAAAATCTGTGATTATACTCACTCCGGTTTTGTGCACAACGTCTTTGTAGATGTTGACCAGTCGATCGATCGCTCCCTCTCTGTGGGAAACAAAAACACCATCAGTGAATAATACGGCACAACATTCAGTGTATATTTAAATGAGGATCAGGATGTGACACTGAACAAACACCAAACACTGATTTATCTTTGACATCAGCAGGAAATTTGGCTGCCCTATCAGCCACTCTGGCAGGTACCCAACAGCACTTGGAGCTCGCTTTTATCCGTATACAAATAAAACAAACACTAATGAAGAGTAGTGAAACACGACAACAGAAGCCTGAGCTTCTCCACCAGTTTTCAGTCTGATCCGTGTTGGAGGTGAAAGTGATGTAAAGGCAGGATTACGATCAGGCATTCTCCTTTACAGAGAGTAAAGACAACACCTGCACTAGGTGAAGCAACACAATACAACTGTCCTGCTATGAACCCTGTTTTTGTGAAGCTTAAAGAAAGTTGGAGTCTCGCCCACTTCTGGGTTTCATTTGGAGTAACGGTAGAATAATGGAGTCGACAGGTGGTGTAAATCCCATAACTGTGTAAGTACATTTAATATACCTCAGTATGTTTTAGAGGTCTTAATTTAAAAAACCAACAGATAAAACCGCTGACATTTTTCTAAAACTCAAACCAGCTTCGATCATAATAAGGTGTCCTGAAGCTCACCTGATTTCTAAGGACGGCAGATGCGGCAGGAAGTCGTTTCCAACAAAAAAGCACATGAAGACCCAGTCATCTATGCTCCTCTCAAAGTCGAAGGGAAACGGCAGGCTGGCCATGGTCAGCTCTCTGGCGAGGTACTGAAAACATGGGAGGAAAGCAGAATTGATTTCTTCGGTCAAAGTTTGCTCATTACAGATCAAACGCAGGCAGCAAAAATGTATTAAAACATGTTATTACGCTAATCGTTGAGCATTTAAATACATGGCCAATATTTTACAGCTCTCTAAATAGATTATAATAAATAACAAATTATTACCACGATACAGTAACATGTATGAAAAACTCTACATGGTTCTTTAGGACAGCTGGACTATCTTCTAGTATTCATATTGTTCATAGCATTTAAATTCTCATTTGTCTCAATCGTTGACCAGTCATTTAAGCAACATAAAAAAACAAAAACAAAAACCATTCTGTGACGAGCAAACTGTTCTGTCACAAAGGAGGAACAAATACTTTAACACTGCATATAATACACTGTGCACGATGCAAAGACAAAATGCTGTAACAACTATGTGAAATAAAAATGTCCTGATACAGAAAGGACAAGCACCATTCCTTAATGATTCCTGGTGTCTAAATTCTGTAAAATGTGACACTATTGCGCCACCTTGGGCCAATCACAGTCACTTTTTAAAATGCCAGAAGGAAACGGTGGCATGATTTATTCCAGAAAGAACATAAATATCATACCTCCCGCAGCACACAGAGCCTGATGAATATGAACTCCTGTTCGGACACTGGCATCGAGTCTGCAAACTCGTCATGCTGAAAGAGAATAAAACAGAGTCTCATTTCTGGCACATTTCTGTATATACAGACAGAGAGTTTGTTATAGTTTAAAACATTAACAAATCAAATTTAAACAAAAATTCTGTTATAAAAACACTTCCTGCCACAGTGATTACACACTTGGCCAGCCATGCAACACGTTTTATAAGTATTATACTAAATAAAATTTTGAGAGAAACTCCAGAAGTACAAGCGGAGCTCACCTGTCCCTGTTTCTCTCTGGCCGTCCCCTGGCAATCTTTGATTTCATGACCGACCTGTCCACAGAGAGCGCAGGGGCGGGGTTTGTTGGGTTTAAACTCCTCTCTGATGATGGTGAAGTTTGGCTCGTGGGTGGCCAGGCCCAGCATGATCAGGTCAGCTGATCATCAGCCCCCACAGATAGAAGAGGTGTGAGTGGTCACAAACAATTAAACAAGGTCACGTCTGACTGATGTACAAGAAATACAAAATACGAACAGTAATACACAAGTTAAATAATGAGTATAAGTCAAATGGAGGATTAAAAGGCTTACCGTCGGCTCCACACAGGCAGTGGTGTGTGTTGGGGTCGTGGTTGGGCTGAGCTGTCAAAGTGAATCACAAATGTGAGTCAACAAAATGTCTGACAGTGTTTGAGAGTACACAGAGTTCAGGCTTGACTTCCATGTGTTTATTTAACACTACTGCTGTAAATGATGTGACTTCTGGGTGCCTGTTTTTGTGCATGTTAGATGCTTTCTGTATTTGCGAGTATTTTGTGGTCTTTTGAAATTTCAGTCTTATTTGCTGTTGTAAAGTTATGACTGTTGATGTGTTTGTTTTATAACTTTTGTTGGTTTTTGTTTACCATGTATCCTGCTGCAGTATATGTGCTTCATTGTAAACCTTTGTGTTGCAACAGGCATACATCAATTATTAAAGTTTATCAGTGTGCAGCAGCTGTACCTCTCTGCTTCCTGATGTAGTCCATGATCTTGTGTTCACCTTCACCGGGAACACTGGCATCAGACAGGATGACCTGGATAACAGAAAGTAACTAAAGGTTGGTGACTGTGAACACCTCAACATACAACCAGGGTGCAACATGTCAACTGCCAAGAGCTGACAATTCATTTGACTATTTTTTGTTTAATCGTCATAATATTTTTTGATGAATCTGTCAACTGTTTTGCCTATAAAATGTCAAAAACAATAAGAAACTGCAGGTAGTATTTCTGGCTGTGAGTTACACGCACTGTAATATTCCTCCATCCTGGATCGTTGCTGAGTCTGTCTGCGACGTAGTATCGAAGACACTGTGCCAGGTTGTCCATAAACTCTGTTCCCTGGAGACATAAGAAGTCAAATAGTAAACACACACACACACACACACACACACACACACACACACATATATATTATAAGAAAGTAAACACACTGAGAAACAGGCGTCCTATTTTACAAGTTTGCATCATAAAAACAAATAAAACCAACAAAAAAAAGGTAACAACAAACATTACCAGAATAAGCAAAAAGCAGCAATAATAGCAAAATAAATGAGATAAAACAATTGATTTCACATGTACAACAAACTGAATATAGTACTTATCCCACTTACCGGAGTGATACAGTTGCTGTCAAACCTTTCTTTAATCTCCTCAGGTGGAAGATAACCTCCTGTAGAGGAAAAAACATAAGTGAGGTTACAACTCACACACGGGTAATATCACCCCACAAAGAGATTCAAAGGGACAGTTACTGCTAATCATTTTAAATGCTGTAACTTCCAAAGTGAAAAAGAAACAGGCCTGTGGTTTACGCCAACTAGTGATAAAAACACCACACACCTCTCTGGATGATCTCCTCCCTGATGCGCTGCTTCTCCTCCACCAACTCCACTCCTTCTTTGGATGCACGAAACCGCCGAGAGCGTTGCTGGTTCATTTTGGCCCGTGGAGCCTGGTCAAAGTTACAGAGGGTTTCATTTCTACTGTACAGCAGTGGATTTCAGTTTGGTCATCAGGGCTATTTTTCTGCTTGTATTAACCCGGATAACATCAGATTGTTTTGAATATGACAGATGAATGAGAATACTATCAGGGAGGGGAAAACTGTGGTCAAACTCGCCAAACTGACTGCTACTCTGCCAGCCATTTTTGACCGTATGAAAAAAAAATTACAGGTAAAATCTGGGGAATATTTGATTCTTTCAGTCTTTGCAAAACTCAGCTTTGGCTTCAGGTTTCTGTTACTGAAAGTCACTCACCACTCCATCGATGGCCATGTAGAGAACTCTCCTGGGCCGCACAATATTGAACAGGCGGTCGATGTACTCGAAGATGGCGACCATCATCTCATCTTCATTTTTGGGAGCAGGTCTGTGGACAGCAGAGTGCACAATGTGAAGGGTGCAGAGGGTGTGTGGGCTTGATGTGGTTTCACTTTTACACCTAATTTTAGTCTTCTTAAGTGTGAAGATGTATCATATAATTCTGCAACTACTGATTATTTTCATTATCGTTATTCTGTCAATCCTTTTCTCGATTAATCAATTAATTGTTTGGTGAAAAATGTTGGTCACTGTTTCCCAAAGCCCAGGGTGAGAATATGAGTTAAAACATTTTATAAAAAGGAGACAATCTTACAGGCTTTAACAACTTTGGCTCCTCTTTTGGTTTGATTGTAGAAACAAAATATTTGATTTGTCCCCTCATCACACTCAGTGTTCTGTGGGTCAAGTCAACTACTGATTTTTCTAAATATTAAAATAATCTGTAAATTATTTTTCACATTAATCAAGTTATTTTAAGTTTATTAAATGCAAGAAAATAGTGAATGTTTGTCACAATTCCCAGAGCCCAGGGTGACGTCTTCAGTTTGTCTGCTTTGTCTGTCCAACAGTCCAAAGCCTCCAAAACATTTAATTAACATCAATAGAATAGAGAGAAAAGCAGCTAATAAAAACAGAAAGTGTCTTGTTTTAAATGATTTATGTTCAAACTGAGAGAGAAGATCCTACTTGTCTTCTGGATGTGTACACGGGTGAATGATCCCATTCATGTCCAGGTACAAATTGTCGAATTCCACCTCGTTGGGGTTTGGCTTGGTTGTATCAACAGGAATACGGACTCCATTACATTCTTTCCCCTGTGAAGATAAAACACAACACAAATAAATCACTTTGTCTGGAGACTTTCCCTGGAAATAAACAGTCTGGCAGAGGCCCAAACTACTGGCACTCATTGCGCACATGGCAAATGGTGAAAGAAACGGCGCCTCTGCTCTATTTCTCCTGAATTTAAATATTTATTTAAATATTTTCATTTAGAAATAGTGTCTTATTATTTCATCCACACACAACAATTACAGGACATTACAGACAGTCGGTCAATATTTTATAAAAACATGGACGTTCTTAACAGTTAAAGGTTTATTAAGGTTTCATAAGGCGACACATTCAATAGAATAATCTTAACGAGGATGTTTTTGTTGGTAATTTGAAGGTAAATAAACAACCGCGCCGCTTTGTTTACAATCCCACAAACTTCCGTTGTTCTCCGTGTCGCCTAATGTGTGACGAACCGACACATTCAAAGCACAAAACGGTATCGATAAGGCGGCATTGGCGGCCGAGGAGACACATAGTCGATTGCAGTGAGCAAACACGGTGAATGAAGACAAATATCGCGCGTTAAAATCTTCCCGCGAACGTTGACGCGACAGGTAAACTGGCTGCTAGCCTGCATGCTAACCGCTTACCTTCTCCTCAACACAATGCACAATGATGGACGCGTATTTCCGGCTGAGCCAGCGGAAAAACGCCGGGACTCCCATCTCCGCTGAAGAGCAGCTTCTCTGTCAGTTTATTTTAAAAAAGTGAACTCGTAACAAACAGTTAAAACAGCTTAATTAAAACACGAGACTTGTTGCGGGTGAGTCCAACGATGCGGCTACATGCTGTTGGCCATGGCCTTGTGTTCTGTTTCCGGTTCATCTCGACTTTTTCCGGAGTTTTCCGGAGTTTTCCGGAGAGCCACGAGGGCCCACAGCGCCACCAGTGACCACACGCGGTACTGCAGGCAGAGAATGATTTCTCTAACAGGTTCTAGGTTCATTTATTTGACTTATTTATTTTAAAACTAAATTTAAATGAAAGTTGTAGCCCCTTCATGCTACATAAACAATTAACATATATACATATAATTACATTTAGAATGAACAGGATTATATATGAAATAAAATACAAACAATACAGTTATTTATATACTAATATATACATATATATGTATGTATACAATAACTCTGTAGTGCATTTTGGGAAATTGCATCTAGGGGAATTTTAACAAGACAGTGGAGATAACATTACCATATTTAATATACATTAAATATGAAATTAAAACGTTTTTCTTTTTCATTCTTTTCCTTTTTTTTTTAACACACTTGTACATACATTCATTTTGGTCACATTCACAATCAACACATGTGGAGATACATTTGTTTTCACTGGAGAGGAAGGGGATGAATAATCTGAAAAATAACTATCTTCCTCTCTTACTCAAACCAAAATACCTAAAGTAACAGCACTTTTGGAAAACATAACCCAGAATAGAGACAGTCTGTCCTCTTTCCATGGAGACCTGGAAATAGACTATTACAGTATACAGTACTGTTCTGCCACCAGCAGGTAGGTTCAGTTGAACATCTTGTTGCTAGTAGCAACCACAACTGATACAGTCAGTGGTGGAAGAAGTGTTATTGAATTTAAGTAAAAGTATGTAAGTATAACCAGGAAAATGTACCTAAACGTCCCCTGTGATTGGCTAGTGAGATGAGGCATTATCACTGAGTGTGTGTGTGTGTGTGTGTGTGTGTATTGGATTATCTATGATCTAAAGGTAAGGCCTTGTGTGCTGCAAATCAATGATCTGCTGTACTATATGATTTACACTAAATGTATGACTGGAGTTATTAAACCCAACAGAACTTGTATGAACTGCACACTGTATATTTTTTAGATTACTGCTTGTATTGTGGGTAAAGTGCAGCCACCTTTTCACATACAGTTGCTATGCAGTACATTTCTTTTTCTAGAGCCATATACACATATATAGAATGAGACCTAACCCTTATAGTTGATCACAATAGGTTTTGGTTTCGAAGGGGATAATTGCAGCTAAAAGAACTAATTTTCAGATGTTGTTGGCTTGTAGACGGTGGTGGGGGAAGTATTCACATCTTTAACTATGGTAAAAGTACTAACACCAAGCTGTGAAAATACTCTGTTACAAGTAAAAGTCCTGCATTGAAACCGTTACGGCAGTAAAGTATGTAAGTATAATCAGGAAAACAGAATACTGCCACTGTTGCACTATTATATTTTCTATCATGAGATTATTATTCCTTGTGCATTAATGTAAAAGCAGGATTTTACTGTTGGAGGTGGTGAAGGTGGAGCTCATTTCAGCTTCTTTATATGCAAAATAATAATGTCACTCTGAGATGTAGTGGAGTAGAAGAATCAGAATCAGAATTAGAATTAGATTTAGTAGGTTTTCACATACAAGGAATTTGTCTTATTGGTGCAACAATGGACATGAAAATATAAAAATATAAGAAAGATAAACAAGTACTGCAAGTCTAAGTGTAAAATAGAAAAATTTACAATAAAATATGAACAAATATTTTAAGAAAACTATGTAAAATATGAAATGAAAACAGCTGTACAGACTTGTGAAGGGACGTGCAAAGTATTAACCAGATATGCAAAAGTTCACAGCATCAAGTGTAGGAATATTGCAATGTGCCAGATATGAATATAAAAATGCATTAATATGCAGGAGTCACGCAATGAGTCAGGAGTTAATGTTAATATAACGTGTAGGGGGGGATGGGGGGAGTCATTGGGTAGTAAAGTAGAAAGCAGCAGAAACTGGAAATACTCAAGTAAAGTACAAAAACCTCAAAATTGTACTTAAGTGAAAGTACATTTACTTGGACATCATGAATGACAAATTTTTTTTTTAAATGTTGCTCTTTATAACAATGCTAATTACTATTGTTGATGTGGAGATTGTAATTTAAATGTTGTATTGTATCACCAGACATGTGAGCCTTGCAGACTCGTGTCTGCAGTCCCTGTAATTGTATTGTGGTTGAATCTCCATCATCCTCAGTCTGATGTTACATAATGTTCCTGTAATGGGGACTCTCTGAACAGATGCCCTCCCTGCTTCCCAACCCTGCAGCACCACATTTAAGGTGAATTAGATTTTTTTTTCTTCTCCCCTCCTCATCTCTCTGGTTCATGGAGGGGGGGGGGGGGGGGGGGGGGGGGGGGGGACCATTAGCCTCCCCCTCTTCAGGCAGGGCAGGTCTGACATCAACACTGCAGTATTATTACTGCAAAGAGCTGCTGATGGAAAACACTTGGCCTGCTCCGACAGGCCATTTCCATAAACATTTACGCTAGAGTTGCAGGTAATAGGATGAAGCCATCATTTCAGTGTTTGTGGAGAGAAACAGAGGAGATGAAGGGAAATCTGATGCAAATCCCACATGTGAGAGCTCCAGCACAAACCTCCCACTCAGACAGAGGCCTTACAGCTCAGGAATGTGACATGAAAACACATTTTGACAGTTGCAGGTGATGCATTCACTGAAGCCATGGAAAAACACACACTCATTCTGGGCTTTGGCTTGCTGCAGACTAATAAAGACCTCATTATTAAAAAGGGGGAACATTTATTTTACCAAAACAAACCTAAAAGTTCAGTTTTAACAATGTGGGAGTCAGAAGTTGTTTTTCATTCAAACAGCTGAGGAGAGTAAACAGTTTTCTGTCTTCAAACAGGATGAAAACAAATCAAAACATGCAGATTTGCTCATTTTCTCTGTTTGTATGTGAGCTGAATTTTCAGTATTCCCTCACTTGATTTCCTCCAGATGACATAAAGAGAGAGAGCGCCCTCACCTGGCCGATCAGCCCCATTATAACCAGTATCATACAGTGTGTCTGTGTGTGTGTGTGTGTGTGTGTGTGTGTGTGTTTGCATGCTTTGGCCTCTGTCATTTTTAATCCGTCTCATTCCAGATGTTTCATAAGCAAAACTACTAACATAAAAGGCTGCAAAAGTAGTTGAATCTCAGAGTGTGTAAGGGCATAAAAAATAGTTACTAAAAACAATAAAAACACATTTCAGCTGCATGAATTTACTGTGTCTTCTGCACTCTAGAATAATATTATAAACTCATTCTGACAGACCAACACTTACATATAACTTCATATTCATAACATTCATAAAAACAGTCTATGAATAAACTATATAATGTACCACACGTATAAAAGCAAATATACATACACAACAATTATATAAATTCTCTTTGGCATAAAATTAAAGCATCTTTTCTTCACAGTATCTGAACTCACAGTTTTTCTGGTGTTAACTGAAGCTCATTTGTGAATAAAGTTTGCACTTATTTCAACAACATGTAATAATGTTTGTATTTTCATGATCACATCTCTAAATAAGAATCGTCCCAAAGCATCGAGCCCCTCAGCTATCGATTTCCCGCAGATGAAATCTCTGTTTGTTTTCTATGACACTTTCTGCACCAACACTTTGTCTTGCCTCAATGTTTCTTACCTGGTTTTTGTTGCTTTTGCAATTAATTTTTATTTCTTTTCTCTTTCTTTTTTCAATTAATACAAATTCAAAGTATATTCTTGTGACGTTTAGTCCAGCTGCCAGTCTGGAGTCCTGATGTCTCACAAACAGAAGTTATTCTTTAGTTTGGTACTGATCCTATCCACAGACTTAAAACCAACACTTCAGATATATATTTATTTGATGAATCAACTCATCATTTTATCTCTAAATTGTTTCATATTTAAAGCCTTAATACTTTTATAACTGTAACTAAGAAGCATAATATCTGCAAGCAGTGGTGGAAATTAACTAAGTACATTTACTAAAGTACTATACTTAAGTACAAATTTGAGGTATTTGAACTTTACTTGAGCCTTTTTTTTTCATGCCTCTTTCTATTTCTTCTCCACCACGTCTCAGAGGAAATATTGTACTTTTTACTCCTTTACATTCGGACAGCTTTAGTTACTTCACAAACTAAGATTTTCGCACAAAATGTATGAAGAGTTTATAAAATATGTTTTGTTACAAATTACACAACAGTTTTAACAAGTGCAGCTGAAAAGGTAAGTTCATTAATCAATTAGTTGATTGACAGGAAATTAACTGGCAACTACTTGCTTTTCCTTTGAATGATTTGAATCATGTGAATGTGTTTTAATAATGTTGAGCTTTGGACTGTTGGTTGGACACAACAAGCATTGTGAAGGTGTCACTTTGGGCTCTGGCTCATCGTGACGCCATTTCTCACTATTTTCACTATTGTTACAAAGCAATCGATCAATGGATCAATGGAGAAAATAATCAGCAGATGGATCCAGAATGAAAATAATCATCAGCTGCAGTCCGATACAAAACAGTTCAAAATGAGCTCCAACAGTAAAATCCTGCACTTCACTGCAAAAACGCCTGTTTAACAACATCTGAAAATGAGTTTTTTAAGCTGTAATTATGTCCTAAGAAACAAACACCTCGTGTGACCAATTAAACTTTGTCATAATCTCAGAAACTCACCAAACTACAAGAGTAAGTTCTCTGTCTATATACAGTAAGCGTATATCACTCTAGAAATGTGCTGCATGGCAATGACAAAGGGCGGCTTCACTCGCACCACAATATAATCAGTCATTTAAAAAATATAAATTAAATTTCTTGGCTTGTACAGTTCATACAAGTTCTATTGTATCGTGAGTATTGTACAGAGGACATACGAATCATCTGATTAATAGAAGTTTAATGAAAGAGCTTGTCGAGGAAAAACAACCTCTGTTTCCGTTGTGTTCAGACTGTACTGTAGTTTCGTGCTGACAAAGACACTCGCTAAACGTGTGAGCACTCCTTCCTCCTCGCGCCTTTGATTAGCTGATCCCTTTAGTCTGCACATGAAAAGCTCAGCAGGAAGTCACATGGTATAATGCAGCAATTTGTGTCTCCAAGGTTGTGATGTGTCCTCGGCAGCTTGCAGGATGTCTTCACATCTGAGCCTCTTTGAGTTGGTTTCTGCCCATTGTGTCGCAGGAATAAAGACCCGCTGGGTTTCTGCTTTTTATCCCTCCAAAGAATCGCACAGCCTCACATTTTTACTTCTCATTTGTTCTCTTTTAGCTGAATTTGACAAACATTGTGACGTTTCTTTGTGGAAATGCTTTCAGGTGGCATGTAGGGGACAGTGGGATTGGTGCCATTTTGTTGTTGTCTGTTTGGGTCTTCGGTGGTGGAAAAACTTTCAATCCTTCAGTATCTAAATAGCTGAGAACCACAGGGGAAGAATACTCCATTACAAGAAAAAATAGTGCTCTACAGTAGATGACAGTTTGGAGAAGCAGGCAGCTGTCCTGCTGTGGACGGGATCAGCAGCAAAACGGATTTTAGCCACCTAAAAAAAGGCCATATCAGTTTAAGCGTACGCTTTATTTAGAATATTTTCACCGCTTTACTTTGCTGTCAGACAGCCCTTTCTGACCTTTCTGACCGGGAACTGAAGCCGTTTTATCCATCTATGCTCTCGTCAAAGCCACCAGGCTCCTTTGACAAAAACAGTGATTTTACTTCGCAGAACAGGGGAGTTGCTGGTGGTCCGCTGCCTCGATCTGTTAGTTTGTTTGTGTTATTGTGTGACTTTGGGGTTTTAACATGTTAGTTTGGATCTGAATTAACGTGTCACGACGTGTAACGGGGCAGTGGTAGACCACCACTCCTTTGTTCTGCAAGGTAAAATTAATGTTTTTCAGGTCTGGTGGCTCTGAAGAGAGCAATATAACCGCTTCAGTTCCCCGTTGGAAAGAGCTGATTTATAGCAGCTTTTAAGTCAAGGCATTTGGTTTTATGGCTCACAACTATACTGTTTTGAATCAATCTCTCCGCTCTCATCAGTGTCAGTTCCACCAAGTTCAACCTCAGGAGTTGGTGGAGACCAAAACCAGATCTTAAAGGAGAGCAAATATCAGACTTATATTCATCAAGTTGCGAGAAACATGAGTCCAGATAAATGCTGACGTTGCTCCGTGTCTGATAATGTCAACTTTATAAGGTAATAACACAGTTAGTTAGTGTAAGGCTGTGTTAGGTAAGAGCCCTTCAGTTTTAGGGAGTTTTATGCTTTCAGATCAGTTGATGAAGGAAATGAAAGAAAGGAGGGCAAATAAGAAAGAAAAAAGGAAGTAAAGTAGCCCCCTCCATGTGAGTGTTCAGAGTTTGGATCCCCTCACAGACAGTAAACTCACCATTTACCATCTTAGTGTTTAACTAAGTGCAGCTGAGGCTGATGGGAACATCATTGTCATTGCAGGAATTTGGTCATAAACCAAAGAGTCGGACAAATTAAACTATTAATCTCATGGTGGAGCGGCATGAAAAGTCAGGGGATCATCAAAATGATTAAAATTCATCCTGCGGGGAACATGAATGTGTGAACCAAGTGTTCATCCAGTAGTGGTGGCACTAGAGAAGGTCGGGGGATCACTGCAGACTGTAGGATTCATCCTCTGGGGAACACAAATGTCTGTACAAACTGTCATGACAATCCATCCAATAGTTGTTGAGATATTTCAGTCTAAAGTAAAATGGTGGACTGACTGACCCACATTGCCATCCCTAAAAACTCACGTTAGTTCCATCTCCTGAACGCCAGCTCATTTAATCATTCATTTATTTATTTAGTAACTGAATTCATGTACTTATTAATCTGGCGGTCTGTTTGTTTACTCATGTGAAAAAACATCCTTGATCTCCATTACGAACATTCGAGGTTATGTTGACAGAGCAGCAGCAGGAGGTTTTCACTGCCACAATCAAAAACCCCAAACAGCAATAGGATCAGTGGTGAATCCGCTCACGGCTGCTAATTGAAAAGACCGCTCGGCAGCCCTGACGCTCTGAAACACTCTTGGCAGAGGTAAAGCGGTTTAATTGAGCTAAATTTGTCTCAATGAAGGCGCTCACTTAAAAGCGAGAGGCGGTCCTGGCAGCAGGCCTGGTGAGATGCGATGGCGAGGGGTCCTTACCTGCACATTAGAGGAGAAGCCATTTTAATAACAACACAGGCCCTCCGCCCTCCCCCTCCCCTGTTAGCGCCTCACTGGAGTGGGACTCAATTATTGTTAATGGAAGTTCACCACACATTTTTTAAATGGGAGCCCTCATCTGCTGCAGATGGGCTGATCTGCACACTGAGTTTCAGTTACACAAACATTTCTCAAATGCAGAAATAATCTTATACTGGTTCAGTAGGAGGACCCAGACAAAAACATCCCACTGTTGCCATCTAGGTTGACTTTGTTGCCAAGTTTACTGTCTTCTCAGACACACATGGCAACTTAAGTTTCTCAAAATCCAGTGTGCATCTAACTCTGCAATGATGCAGCTGCTGCACGTCTCTCAAGATCTGAAACGTTGTTGGTGATCGCACAAAATGTTTGCACAGAATTTGGCTGTAGCTAACTGAAAATATCTTTATTTCTGACGGTGGACCTCGGACGAGATATAACCAAGCTGCAACATCCGGGTCTGAAAAGTGAAGCTAATACAGAAGTGCCTTAAACCTGCATTCTCTATACGGGCCAGCAGGGGGCGACTCCACTGGCTGCAAAAAGAAGTCCGATTGTATACAAGTCAATGAGTAAAAATGACCCGACTTCTCACTTGCTTGATGTAGAATCTGTGCAGCACAATAATATTTTAGATTTTTTTTTCCTCTTTAGAATGAAATAAAATATTGCATCTTTCAGCTGGCATATAAACACATTCAGTTGATTCACTGACTCTCGTCAGTGTCACTTCAACCACAGGAAGCTCTCAGTACGCGACCTGCTCAGCTGCAAACAGCAGACAGACACAGTTAGAGACCTGCTGGTGAACACAGTGGAGCATTTATCTGTTAAAGAGACACGACTCCTTTGCCCCCAAATTGCCAAAAAATATATAAAAAAATCAGTTATTGCATGTTTATCGATGGCTGAATTCAATTTAGCTGCTTCAGTTTCAGGTTCCTGCATGCTGGCTCACTGTGACTTGAATATGTTAGAGATCTTTATTTTTGTAACACCTATATTTTTCCTACTATTTTCCAACTCAAGATATCTGCTGTGAAGAGGGCTTGTTCTGCCACACTGCATCACCTTTCTTAATACACCCACGGGGTAAAACCTTTTAATGAGGCACCACCTTGCCTTGTACGATCATTAGTACAAAGTTTACATGTTTAACCCTATTATCAAATTGTGTTTTGGGCTTCTAAAAAAGCTTTGAAGAGTGAGCTGACAGTTCAGTCACATGTCGGACGTTTTTTTTTTCTCATAAATGAAGAATTGAATTTAGTTCCCCTGAAATAAATTGTCAGTTTAACATTCTTTCAGTTTTGCAGAACCTGTTTCATTACTTTGCCCTTGGTGACATTTGTTTTGTTGGTATTGGTTCAAATAAAAATAACCTGCCTACAGGGTCAGATGATGAAAAGTGATTTGGAGACGGCAGCGATTCAGACAACATTCCTTTGATAATATTTTCCCGGACAACAGAGCTGCTCAGACCTTGGAAGCATAATGCAGTGAAACAGGACAAAGGAAAGGGCTCTTGAAGTGAGCACTGTCATGAAATGCGTTAGAAGATTAGATTTTATTTACTTATACCTGTTTGTTTGACCTCAGGGTGATTGTCAAATATGCCTTATTTGTTTAGTGTTAACATATCTGTGTGTTAACATTTAGGTGCCTGCATGTTCAAGTTTGCATAAAAAAGATTCTTGTCATTTTTGTCCAGATATTGCCTTGTTATCTTAATAACTACATGGTGGATTGGCTCCACATTTGGTACAGACACTCATGGTCCCCAGAGGATGAATCCCAATCACTTTGGTGATTCTTGGACTTTTCCTCTAGCACCACCAGAAGGTCAAAACTTTTATTTATCTAGAAATATCTCAACATCTAGTAGATAGATAGGCACAAATTTTGTTCTGATATTCAAGGTCCCCAAAGGATTAAATTCAAATGACTTTAGCGATATTTTATCTTGGTCTTTAAAGTGTTTATAATCAATGTTATTAGCATTTAGCAGCCAAGGAGACAGCTATTTCCCTTCAGGAGTTGGTGGAGGCCAAAAACAGAGCTAAAAGAGAGAGAACATTGATCAGAGGACACAACACGACTCCAAATCAATGATCGTGTTGCTCCGTAACTGCTGGATGTGTAAATGAGCAACTGCTCACCACATCAACTTAAAAGGTGATGATATGTTGTGTTCACAACTTGTGTCCGCTGCCCCCAAGTGGCCAAAAAAAATCACTAATTGCAAGTTTAAAAAATACCTTAATATGCTTAGCCTGGTAAGTAAATATAATATTGCTAGAATTTTTTTTTTTAACCTTTAAAGAGGTAACTAATATCACTATAAAGTACGTAGCTCCAACACATTTATAATCTGGTAACCCCGTCCTCTCTTGTATAAATATCTGTTTTTTGCTCAAGTAACTGTAAGATCAGGTAGTATAGCACACAATTACTTTCTTAATCTTTCTTTTTCCATTCTTCTTTGCTTTCGTTCATATTTTTCCAGCTAATATTACACCTGCATACATACAAGGTCAGTCTTCACTGTGTTGCACAGTAATATTCGGTTTACTTATAGTGTATTTAGCTCTTATAACTGAGATAACAGTGATCCAAAACACTGTTTAACTTCTGAAGAACACACCCATCCAAATGTTAACTCCTTGTGATGACAGAAGCTCCTCCTGCCCTCACATCCCTCTCAGGGACTTCTTGTCTCATGCTGCCCCCTGCTGGTGAGCAGCGGCAGCAGCACCCGGACCCCCGATGGACCCCAAAAGGTCACGGGTCCAAATCCAGAGCTGTCTGAGAGGGATTATGAGTCACTGAGCTGTTTCTTCAGCAGTGTCAGTGTCAGTCAGTGGACTGGAAGTGAGCAGAAGCTTAAAGACACACTGAGAGAGCAGCCGACATGTTTCCTGTAACACACCAAACCAACACAGTGAACATGACAAACACTGTACCTGCTCAGTATCAGCCTGGTAACTTTGTTATTGTGATCATGTCAGCAGTGTAACATCCGAGACAGAGCGTCTTGTTGCACTCGGGTGAGAACAGTCACATGGCAGCGATTCAGCCATTCACAGCCCCCCCACCCCCCAGGACGTCAGGTGACGTAGTATAAAGAGCGACGAAGCACAAGGAGGATGAGGTGGATGAATGGGTCAGACACTGGACTGGAGACCAGGGTTTGTGTCCTGGGTTATTTGTAGACTCTCACTTTAAAAAAAAATATTTTCAGTTTTCAGTTTTGTTTGGTAAAGTTTAGGCAACAAAACTGCTTGGTTAGGTTTAGTCAGAAAGTCCTTACTATTCTCACTAGCCAGACATTAGTTAGACAAGTTGAATATGTGACTTAATAAAAAATTAAAAAATAAAAACAGCATTGTTGGCACTGGACACCTGGGTGCTAATAGCATCTGCCCATAAGAAAACATCTTCACTGATTTGACGACACGGGAAACATTTAGAAAGAAATGCTGCACGGTGAGATAAACACGACCAAAGACAGAAACGCTGCAAGTAGCACAGACGGCCACAGAAACTGTCACTGCTGGGACGTGCTCGTTATTTTAGCTCATTATCCAAAACCACTCACAGAGGAGGCGACTTCAGCGGCTCCCCGTGTTGTCAAATCGGTGAGGACGTGGTGGTGTTTTGTCTCTTTGTGCGTTGAGCTCTCAGAACCACTGTGACAGTTTTAGGTGCAGAATTGAAAATGTACATTAAACCAGTTACAGCAGATGGAAACGTACCTTATGTCCACGATAAACTTGACAAAACTGTTCTTCCGTGCTTCCATGCACACAACACCGGGGATGACTGATATTTAATTAGAACAAACTTCAAGCCACTGATTTATTGTAGACAACCAGAGTTTTTTCCCATTCGCTCCCTTTTAACACATTTTTTGGCTGTTTTTCCTTTATACGAATCGAGGGTCGAAGGACGAGGCTGTCGTATGCTGTACAGATTGTAAAACAAAGCCCCCCCGAGGCAAATTGTGACTTGTGATGTTGGCTTTAGAAATAAAATTTCGATTTGATTGGCTTTCCAAAAGAAACAGCCACAAATGATTGTTGTGGTATTTGGTTAAAAGCTTGTGGCTCAAGTGACCTGCAGACGCCAAATTGAAGAAATTCCAGCACCAGTGTAGCAAATGTTTTGAAAAGTGTGACACACTGAACAGACATTTCGAACATAACCACATTTGAGTGGACAATTAAAGGGCCAGTCGATGACGACAGATTCTAAGAAAGTCCTTCAAAGGTTTCAGCCTTCGAGACGCGATCGCCTATATGTGCCGTTTATCCTTCAGTGTTGTCATTCAGAGAGTTTATGGTTAATCTCGCGTTCAACAATGTTTCGACGATCCAGCTGCAGCGGTCTGACCTTGTGAGAGAAACAGGCTTTATGTTCCCATCTATCCATGGTAAATATCTTTCAGGAACAGGTATTACAGCTCAAAGACATCATTTTTAGACATTTTCTTAAGAATGTAACAAAATGTCTTACATTTCTCCCCTTTCCTTCCTTCTTTTAGTCTTTTTACCTTTTTTCTTTCTTACTTTTCTTCTTTCTTTCCTTTATATCTTCAACTTATCTGACAAAAAAACAGAAACATCCCTGGAACTGAACTGTACTCTTCTTCATCATGAATACTTCAACTTTTTAAACATTTAATTATAGATCCTAACTTTGAGTGCAGGGAAATGATTCATGTTCTTCTGTTGTTCGAAGCAGAACCGAACTGTGTGAAAACCATTAGTGTTTATGGAAATTCTGACTATCCTCAGTGTGTCTCTGTCCTTAAATGTTAAAAACAGCAAAACCTTGGTGCAAAAACTCCCCAAACTTGTAATAACTTCCCTCGGCAGTGACAGCGGTGGCTCGGATATTTTGATCTGTGTGTGTTATTCATCTGGCCCTCCGCCTCATGCTGCGACATTCAAACAGAGCTGCGTGTCATTAGCCTGGGAGATCTTTGGCTGCCACATGAAAGCTGGCCGATCAGCGGCGGCGGCTCCCCAGGGGGGCGGTCGCTTGCATCCCTGCGCCAGAGGACGTGCACAGGCCTGCGACCGCCGCCACAGCTTCTCTTGTCCCCCCCCCCAACCAGGAGGCTGTTTAGCAGCCGACTTACAAATGACACGGGTTGGTCTTGTTTGAAGTGAGGCGGAGAGGGGGCAGCTGAACAACGCCGGAGTCCCTGCGCCGCTCACACGGCTCATTACTCAGACAGATAATACATATGTACAGACGGACAAAAGGCGACGGGGAGGAGAAGTCACTAATGAGGAAAAGAGCAGATACTAAACGGAGAAATTACGAACCCCCTCACCGGCCTTTCTGCTCCTCGTTTGTCACTCAGAGACGCTACTGCTGCAGGAGGACAGTCACCTGAGAGCGGGGAGAGACCTGTAAGGGTATGCTGGGAAAAACTCCTGGAAAGAAAAGCCAGACGCCATAAGGAGGGGAAAGACATGATGACTGTTTGAATACGGGGCTCACGGCTGCATTTTCAGACAGTCTCTCCTGGAAAACAGTCATAGCGTTGCACTCAGTTGGCGGAAAGTGGGTCTGAATGTCAGATTGTCAATTTTTGTAAAGTTACTGATGCCGTTGGATGTTGGACACAGCCCCCCCACCCTAAATAAAGACGTGGGAAAGGTGTGGAGGGGAGGGGGGTTTCAGAAGCTATTCAAGCATCCGTCAGGCTCTTCTGATGGAGAATACTGGCGCCGTAAGACCTTTGAGACAGACAACAGCGCCGCGTGAAAGACCGCAGCCTCCTCATTCATTTCAATGAGAGCGCTGCGTTGACAGCAGGGGGTGCTGGCGTAGAGGCTCCAGCAACAGAAAACAGGCCGGGTGGTCTGTTACAAAAGTTTCTGTAACAGACCATTTGGCTGATGCACCAAGCTGGCCAGTCAAATAGGTGGAACTGTCACATTACATTTCTCTCCTACGAATATTCAGTCTCCCAAGTTCAGTCAAAGCCTGTAAGACAGAAAAATAAAAGTCACAGGCCAGTATTTACCTTTCTTTGACTTTGACCGTGCATATGTGCTTGGTTGGGCAATAGAGGTGCAGGGCCATTATTTCCTAGTCCTCAGTAGTCCCAAAAATGTCCCATTGGACCGAAAACAGTCATTGTTGATTGCCGTCCACGGGAGCACATGCAGCCTGTTAGAGCTGTATCGCCCAGTTTATATATGTCTACAGCTGCTTTTATCTGGATCAAACAGTCATTACGTGCAAATACACATAACTTTATGTCCGTGTTTTATAGCAAAGGTGTGTCTTTGTGACACTTCACAAATCACAATTGTGGCCAATGAAGTGTTTGCAGTTTTCAGCGTAATCAAGCATGACATTTACGTGACTATAGGCAATACTATAGTACTGTGTCTGATGTTTATATGTTTGGTGTGTCTAATTTCCTTGTAGATATTTGATATTAGACTGTAAATGACATGATTTACAAATGGGTTATATATAAAATGAAGAAATTATCTTTTGCAATTGTCCTGCATTATTTTGCCTGCTCTGTGCTCTACATTATAACCAATCCAGTCCTTTTTACCAGTTAAATATCTTTAAAGTGGCAATAGGCCTACAATGCACAAAAAGCAGTTTTCCACTTGCCATAAAGTGATTGCAGCTCCTACTTTGTGACTGAAAGGTTGTTTCTGCCTCCAAACAACTTGATTTCATTGATGAGGGTTTTAGTTTAAAAGATTATATCTCATCCAGTCCTTTTTACCTGTTGAAATACCTTTAAAGGACCAATACAACCACTAATACTGAGTTTTCTACTCACAAGCATGATGACCTTCTTTGTAAACTGAGTAATTTGCAACCATTGCTCTTACTATTGTGTAACTATTTCACCATCATTTTTTTGTTTCCTTTTTGTGTAATTCAGATTTGCTGTGAGTGTGTGCTTTCAGAGCAATGGGCGTTTGTTTTTTCGGGATAACGGGCTGTCGGACAAATGGGCGTTCGGTCCATTGGGACATTTTTCTGACTGTAGGGTTTTTGGAATAATGGGCTGTCCCCCGGTAGAAACAGTGATGCACTTTGTTTGGAAATAGAGAAGATGTTATCGTAGAGCTGCATGTTTTAGATCTGTCCCTGCTTCAACACAGCTGATTCAAACGATCAACAAGCTGCTCGATAACAAGTCGATCATTTGAATCCCCCAACTTCCAACCTTTTTTGGGATCGAATGTGGGCCACATACATTGGTCGTTGGAGGTGTAAAATTGTCAATGTAAAATGAATGAAAGACTGTTTCCACTGTGACCGAAGCTCTTTAATTAAAGACAGCACATGTAACTGCAAACATATCAGCTATGATCAAGGAGAAACAATCTGTGGATCTATGTTCTAATATCAATCTCCCACATTTCAAAGAGAAGTATTTCTGGTAGCATTGAGGTTTTAGATTCTCTTTTAAACAAAAAACTACTTTTAATGTACGGAAAAATAGAAACGGGGACACACTGAGCTGCAGTGTGAACACAGCCACAGCAGTCTTGAACTCTACAGCTGTGCAGAGATTAAAGTCAATAAGAGTCTCACAGTAAAATGTAATTGGTGCCTCACAGCAGGACGCCAACTGCAAACGTAGCGGTGAAACATTAATAAACAACATTACTATTAACTTGTTACTGACAGATGTTTCAAACAAGAATAATTCATCTAGCCTTATTCTGTGGAAATGGACCAAGTGTACGAAAGCACGGGAAAAACAACACTGGATGTTTAATCATCTCTGCCACATGAAGATGCCATTTAAAGACAAAAAGATGAGAATTGACAACAGTCTGTAGATCAAAAGCTATATTTCAAATCCAGAACATCCGCTTTGGGCGGCTGCGTCGCCTTTCAATTTGTCAGGAACGAGAACCGAGCTGCTTTAGTTGGACGCATAAAATTGCCTCCCGGGGGCCGGGGGGGGGGGGCAATGGGGCAGACCACCAACGCTTTTCTGCCACCATGCTGCGTCAACACAGCAAAACAAAAGCACAAAGCTGCAGCGGGGACGCTTTGTTGCTCTGCTTTAATGTGGCGGCAGGCCGGCTGCCCCGCTGACGTGCGGCCTTTTCCTCCTGGAAGCAACACAAACACTGCAAAGACTCGCAAAGCAGCGCTGCGCTCAGGCAGAAACGTTAAGTTCTCAGTCCTGACCGGGACCAAACTGGTGGTTTTTGCAGTTTTTATTAATTGGCAACAAATCACACCCTCTTTAAACTCCTGCTGTGTATTTTACAATCCATCCCTTCAGCTTTAGATTGAGTTCTTCTCTTGCAGGCAGTCGTTGACTTGAGTTTATTTCTATGACACTTTCTGCAAATAGATGCTCCATCAAAGTCAGCATTAAGGAAGCTTTATTCTCTTATTATTAGTCTTTTTATTTATTTATTTTTGTCTAAATTTCCTTATAAAGTGCATTCTATCTATTCTATCTACCTGTTTTAATACATATTATCAGTTTGCACACACAAAAAAAAATTGGACATCGGTGGGGAACAAAAACAAAATATCAGGAGACAAGTCCAACTATAGCAAAAATAAGGTTTTACGCTTTGCTGAGGTGGTAACTGACAAAACAAAATGCCACGAAGTTCAAACAGACTTGGTGAATAAATGATGACATACATGAATCATGTGACTTAAACGTCACTGAAGAGCTGAAAACATCAGATCTGTGTGGAGCCATGACACGACTGTAACCTTCCTCAAATGAACCCTAACAAACAAAGAATTGTTATATTCCTCATCATGTTTTCCACTGTTTTAGTTTTTGAATTGCACTCTTTGAATTACATCTTCTTCCTCTTCGTCTTTTAATGGCACCAACTGGAGAATTAATGCCACCTACTGTCCTACTGTAATATTCACATAACAGTAGTGGATGGAAACATAGATTCATTTGCATTTTATTTAGCCAATTATCTGAAAAATCAATACAAAATTTGCATCACATCTTTATGGAAAATTAACAATTTTTGCAGTGGAAAGCTGTTTCAAGCAGGCCATATTTTTAATATTGTCTTTGGTGGTGTGTTCGTCTTGGAGGAAGATCCAACATTGAAAACATGGGACATGTTTTGATACAAGAAACTCATCACTGTTTTTGTTTTTGCATTAGATCAAAAAGTGTAGCTCATGAATGCGATGCTCCTGAGCCGCTCACTCTGAAACCGCAGATGTCAGAGCTTCCAACACCACACCAGCAAACAAGAGTTTTCAAAACTCTCGCACACTGAATTTTCACTGCTCGATCTTAAACAATTGTGATGGTTGTCCACATGTGGAATAAATGAGGTAAAACATGCAAAACGACCAGCATGGTTCTCTAGTAACTCCCTACCAATTAAGCTTTTCCCTATTTTAAGCTTTCTGTAGCCGCAATGAACAGTTTGTAGAGTTCAGACCTCATAAATGTGAACTTGAAGTTGTTAGAAGAAAAAGGAGAAAGACTCCCCTTGTAGAATTCTGTATATGCAAAAAGAAAAATGACTCTAAATGACTTTAATGTGATTTTGATCAGAGCAGAGGATGAACTCCAACACCAGCATCTGTACAAGATATTAGTTGTTTGGTTTGATGTCACATCCTGATATTGATATATAAAAGAGGGGATGAGAAACTCCACAACCACGAGGACCACAAAACTCTAAAACTGTAAACTGAGAACTACAAAAAATTTTTTCAAATGTTACTCAAACAGGAGGAAATAATGCATTTGTTGGGGACTATTTTCAGCGGCGGATTAATCCACATTTGGGGCAGCAGCACGGAGTATGTGGGACTGAGTAAAAATAAACTACTAGTGGGTGTGTGTGTGTGTGCGTGTGTGTGTGTGTTCATGGCAATTAAACTCCATGAACTGGATTCCATCAAAAGGCTGTTACCACTCCCCTCTCCCCTCCCTCCGACCCGCCCACCACGCGGCAACAGAGGCCTTCCTTTCTTTGCGGCGGCGGCCATGACCTTGGCTCGGTCATGGCTAATCCTTTAGGGGGGGTTCTCGCTTTGTCTTGTCACAACCAGGGGGGTCAGAGGCTTTTGAAAGGCCGCAGCTCAGTTTAACATCTATTAGCAGAAAGCTGCGACCCCCGCAGAGCCACTGCTATTGGCTGCTGGGGCTCAGGGCAACCGTGTGTGTTAACTCACACTACATGTTTTTCTGGACGGCCAAAATGTGCAATATCTTCATCATTCAGCAGCCTTAAGTTGTGCAGTTCTATTACGACCACAAAGCCAGAAGAGCCACAACATGTAAAACACTCCTCAGAGTATTAAAACAGGCTCGCCACAGTTCATAACGTGTTTTTTGACAGTCGCCATGTGGGAAATCTGATCACAGAGCTGCTCAAACTGCAGACAGCCGACCAAAATTGTCCTTAAGTACTTGAGTAAATGAACTTAGTTACCTTCCACCACTGAGTACAAGTAGCTAATTTAACAAGGCTTATTTGTATATAAATCTATAAAACATGAAATTCATGGATATTCTTTAAGATGATTAAAACTGAACCTTTTTTTAATAATAAAAGATGTCATCGACAGCAGCTGGAAACCTTTTTACTCATTTAGCTGACAGATGTTCCAGATGTGATCATTGCTCTGTGAGCGGTTGAACCACAAGCTCGGGGAAGCCCGTCTGCTCGTCCATCTCTCTGGTGAACTGTAGGTCGACGGCCTCGCCGACCACCACCTCGGCCGTGGTGAACACCTCCAGGTCTCCCAGCACGTGGCCGCCGACCGTCCCGCCCAGCGTGTCCGACAGGCAGACGTGGAGGTGGGCGTCCGGGTTCAGGGTCCCGACGAGGGAGACGATCTCGAACCGCCCGCTGAGGTGCAGCACCTGAAGGGAAAAGGCCTACATCATGCCGAGCTAACATAATAACTATAATAATAATAATAATAACTTTATTCATACAGCACCTTTAAATACAGAGATTACCAAGTGCTTTGAAAGACAAAGTGAAATCAGGAAACTCAGAAGTTAAAACCAGAAGACGAAAGATGCACACATAAATAAATACAAATAAAAGAATAAAAGCAATAAAAATATGATGCTGTAAAACCTTTTCATATAAAGCTGTTCTGTTTATACATTTTTAAAACTTTGAATTAATAATTTCAGTGATTTGCAATGACAAACTTTAAATAATAATACATAAATAAAGGGATAAAATCACTTTACATGTAAATAGACTATATTATTGTTTCATTTCTTACATTTTTCTGCTATGTTTTTATGTGTAAATAGTGAAACTATTTTTTTTACTACCTTGGATTGTTATTTTTAAGTGATTGTCACTAAAGATTTGTCCATTTTACAGGCGCCTGTGTAACTTTTCTTGTATTTTGGGTTTTGGTCAGACTTTAAAAAACAAAAGGAGAACATGCATGTGGACAATTTAAAGGTGCTACACAAGGAGAAAAATAAAAGCAGAGAAAGTGTGTAAAGATGAATCTCGGCCTCTGCACCTCATTCGTGTTTGTTGCCGTGGCGTTGGCCAGCCGGAGCGTCGCCTTGGTGACGCTGCCCACGCAGGTGATGATGAAGGGCGCCCGGAGTCGCCTCTCCTCCACGAACGCCTGCAGAGATCCCAACAGCTCCTGACCCGGACCGAACCGGACCGCGTGGACCTGCAGGGACGATCCTCCTGTTGCTGAACTCTGGGAGGAAAAGGATTTAGTTTAGACGTTTGTTAATTTGTGAATTTTTCCTTTTTCCTTTCTTAATATTTGATTTTCACTTTATGTCCTTTTTACCATTCACAAACACAACATTTATTTAGAAAGAAATACACACATACAATTGAAAAATTGAGAATTTTTGTTAAATAAATAAATTTGTCAGCGGCAGATTAATCCCGATAAACTTTCCAGGATCCTGACTGTAACGTTTTTATCCAACATGGACACCTGGAAATGTTGAATATGTACAGTTACATGACAGCTGAGCGAACCCCCTCTGCTGATGAAGAACATGTGATACGGTCAAAAGCAGCAGAACAAGCAGGTAAGGTGCCCTTGAGTTCAGATGTCGTTAAGGTTAGTGAAAAGGTCAGCAGGCTTTATGGACCAAACCCTGGTCCCTAATGCCGGGTTCAGACTACGCGACATCGGCCCGACCCGACAGACGTTGGGCGTCGGGTTTCATTTATCCCATGTAGGGTTTCACAGAGTTTCTTTCTTTAGGCTTTTCAACACAACACACACCGCTTCAGACGCCATGTTTGATTACATTCTTGGTCCCAGAAGTCGCTCCCTAGCGCCTCCCACCTGATGACATCACACAGGTCGTGAAAGACGGCAATCTGCGATTAGTCGGAGACCAACGTGTCTGTCGGCCAAATCACAACAAGAATGAAAGACTTTATACTAACAGTGACCATCTTCACAGACAGAAATATCGCGTACGACAACTGATGCTGCCATTCTTCAACGTGTTCTCAAATCTGAGTCGGACAGACATCTCTCATTTTTGTTCATTGTGTGTGTGTGTGTGTGTGTGTGTGTGTATGTGTGTGTGTGTGTGTGTGTGTGGTCCATTCAGATCTTTAACAGGATCACTGCGCTTAACCAAACAGCAGCCTGACCTCTGACCCTGCAGGGCGAGGAGGGAGTCACGTGACCAAACATTAGTGAAGCTCACACTGATCCGCAGGTTTACAAAGAGCTTATAGGAAACAGGCTGAGATTACTTCACACTCGTTCACTCCACATGTTGACGAGGCCTCTTTCACTTTCATAATCACCACATTTGATCATTTAACGGTTTATCTGATTCAGTTTTTTTTTTTTTTACATGTTTCAACCAGTTTCCATTGAAATCTGCTTTAAAGTGGCAAACAACAGCCACATCTTGTTATAGAGGGATTTTAGAGACTCTGCTGGGGAAAGCAAACACTTTCTGGACAGCAGAGAAGCAGCTGGTTTCAGTGTTAAACCCAAAAACCCTCTGAAACTCTCATTGATGACTGTTATTATCCTGCAGTGCAGGTGGTTGTGGTAATTTGTCAGAGATTTGTCAGATCTGCTGCAGCTCTGTCAGTCTGAAAAGATCTTTAACAAGACAAACATCCAGTGACAGTTCTTATTTCCTCTGCTGCAGTTTGCCCTTCATCCAAACACTGATTCTCCTTAATGTGGCGTGAAGCTGAGACCTTTTGTGGAGAAAACAAACCTGCTGAGAGCATTTTAACAAGTTAATATATCTGACATGTGTTTTCTGTTTGGATTTAGTTGAGTGCAAATGTTAGAAAAGTTTAGAATAAAAAATCTAAAGTGTAAACTCACCATTCTGCATGAGTCTGAGGCTGCGGAGGGACTAAACTCTGACCACTAACACTGCAGTTAAACATTTACAGTCACACACATGCAGGGTCATCACAGTTTGGGAAGAACTGAGCATGCTCAGTGAACTGACTACTTCCTGCAGAGGTTTTCCAGAGTTTGAGTATTTTGTATTCCTGGTCTCTTACTGCCTCCTGCTGGTCGCTGTAGAGCTCAGCAATTGGAAGTTATGTTTGGTTATGTCTGTACTATGATGTATATTCAAATATTTGACATAACAGAAACATTTAGCGAGTCATTTTATGACTATAGACGTAATAAATTACAGATACTTATATTTTATCTTCTCCCCCCCATGCTCCCCTGCCTCATCTTTGATTCATGTTCAATTCTAGGACTAAATAAAAATACAGATTTTTTTAGATGAGAAACATGCAGAGGAGGTAAAAGTGTTTTTTTCAGCTGGAGCTAGTTTACTGTCCAGCTACATACGACCCCACTAATAAGTTAGGACAATCTCTATATTGCCTGAGAGGTAAAATCCAGAGCAAAATAGGATTTTGAAACCATTGCCAGTGGAAATTACAGCCTTGTAAATACGCAACTTCAGAACTTCACTTTAAAAATGTAAAATGTGGCACGGAAGAACAACATCTTTTAAATCTGCAAACAATCTACTTTTTACTCGTCTACATTTATACGACAGCTTTAGTTACTTTACAAATGTAGATTTTTGCACAAAAAAGAGTTTATAAAATCTGATGTTCTGTTAGAATTGAAACTACCTACAGTATGTACTGTACGAGTTCAGCTGAAACAATTAATCCAAATACAAAGCAAAGGATCAATGGATTAATGGATGAAAATAATCATCAGCTGCAGTCCGATACAAAACAGTTCAAAATGAGCTCCAACAGTAAAATCCTGCTTTTCCATGAATGATGAGGAATAATAATCTAATGATAGAATATATAATAGTACAACAGGCACAGGGGACATTTTACTGTGGAAATACTTTAACTACATGTTACTGATTATACTCACAGACTTTTGCATAAAGAACATTTCATCGTAACAATGCAGGACTTCTACTCGTAACAGATTTTTACAGTGTAGTTTTAGTACTTTTACTTAAATAATCTGAATACTTTTATCTTTTTATCTCAGTTCAGGAGGATCTAAATCCTGTTACAAAACCTCCCCAATACCAGACAATAATTCTGGTGGAGAAATATGATGTCCTCTATTATTGAAGTTGTATTAATTTATTGAAGTTGTATTAACACCAAAATGTGAATTTAATTAAATAATTAGAAAACCCTTTAAAAACAACTCATGTCTAATTTGTGTGTAACTGTTGAATGGAAACATGTTCAGAGACAATACAGAGGATGAGAAGTTCTGTGAAGAACTTCAGTGTTTTAAACCCTAGATGGCGCTGTGGTTTGGAAAATGACAGCCCTCGCTGCTGCTCCACATGTGGTTCCTGACAGACTGAAGGATCATCATTCATTATGCTGTGAGGCTGCATGTTAAAGGGGAGCACATGTATCAGAAGCAGCTTTATTGGCCAAATCAATGTTAATAAATAACATTATCAATGGGCTGAACTTTTATACTTACTGTCTGTGATGTTTTACATCTTGAACAGTGTTTGATGCTGAGCTGACAGACAGCAAACTGTCCAAACACTATTACTATTATTATTATTTATTAAAATATTATTCATGCTGTAGAAATTAAGATTTCCCTTCATTAGAACTTAGGCTCTTGGCCCAAAGCCTCAAAACTAAAAGTACATGAGCAATAAATACATAAAACCATTATAACAGATAAAAAGGAGAAGTTAGATTTGAGTCATTTCTGAAGAGTGACCTGCACAACCGGAGGTCAGAGGTCACAGCAGGCTTGTGTCTCCAGAGTGTTCATATCAGAACAAATCCCACAAAAAGAACTAGATAAACAGAAAAAGAACAGAGTTTTGTAAAGTAAAACTGTAGAAACATTTTGTCTCTATAGTGTAAAGAGAAAAACTGTGTGGGTTTCTCTTCCCATATCTTTGTGTGGCTCAGGTCCTCGTCATTCTTCACATATGTTTTATAATCTACATGCATCAGTGATTGCATCGTCATAGTTTGTATATTCTGTGATTTTGTTGGTCCTGTCTGTCCGTCCTGGGAGAGGAATCCTTTCTTCTGTCGCTCCTCCTGAGGTTTCTTCCATTATTTCCCTGTTAAAGGGTTTTTTGGGGGAGTTTTTCCTGATCCAAATCGAGGGTCTAAAGGTCGAGGGTGTCGTATGCTGTACAGATTGCAACGCTTCATTGTGGTTTGTGATTTTGGATTATATAAATAAAATCTGACTCGACTTGTCGAGAGTTGCAGATGTTCTGAGGCAGCGATCCAATGATAAAAAAAAAAGTCCCTCCTGCTTTCTTTCAAACACCAAAGTTGTTGTGATTTTTAAACCGTGAACAGGTGAACAGGTAATTTCCAAACGGGGGTTTTTACAAAGCAGAATGCAAATGACGCAGCCACATGGATAAATCTCAGAGCTGCTGGTGTATTTTGTCAGTACTTTTCCGTGTAATAATGAGCAGATTAAATCAGGGTTGTGGCGGTGTCGGGGCTCCTGGGAGCCAACGAGGCCACACTCCAGCGATTATTTCGAGTGGAGGCGCTCACATGTATTCCCCCTGCGAAGCCCTGATTACTATCAGGTTACAGCGTCCATGACAACAGCATGCAGCTTTAAGCAACAGGACTTCACTGAGCCGAGACGAGAGTTCAGTTCAGATCAAACTCTGCAGTTATTATAGTAGTTGAGTCATTTCTAACCCTCTCGTTTATTATAAAGAAACTGATTTGTAGTTTTCACCTTTATTTGACCTGCAGATTTGTTGTCCCTCTGAGGCGGCCATATTGTCCATACTGTTTGGGATCGTGAAACGTGAAACACATCTGAGCAGGGAGGTTCAAGAAAAACAGCAATAAACAAACACACTTGGAATGGAGAGGCCATCCCGTAGGCCACAATGACCCCAAAAGACATTTTAAAGAGTAACTTGTGGAGTCCTGTGGAGTGTTAATAAATTCAAAGGTCTGAAAAGCATGTTGGATGCATTTCTTTTCTCATAAAACAGTTGAAAAGCAGATTTTTCTTCAAAAGTTTGAAACCTGCATGGTGAGGAGCACAAACACCAACAAAATGGGGACCCACTCATAAAAACGTTGCTCCATAATAGTCAAAAACTCTCCAGGCTCCCCATAACACCCCCTTTTATTTTATTTTTTATTTTATTTCTTTGCTGTCCCTGCTGCAGTGATGTATAAGTGTACTCCAGGACTCAGTGACATCACTGTTGGGTGTGGTTCACTGCCCTTTAAAGGTCGATCCTGATGGTTACCAGTCCAGTGTTTAGTGGGTGGGGTCCTCAAAGAGAAGGTTTTAATGTAGAAATACCCAAACATTAAAGCTGCATTAAGTGATTTTTCATAACAAAGTTGCTTTAATGTTTAAAAATGTTCAGCTTTAAAGTTTCATAAAAATGTTTTTCATTTTCAAATTAAAATAAATCTGTGCTTCCTTCAGCTACGTTAATAACTACTGTTTTTATTTCATAATTCGTCAAGAAGAAATTCCTTCAAACTGCTGCGATGTTTTCCTCCGTAAACCACTGACCTCTCCAGAGGGAGAACCGTGACACCGGGAGGTAAAGCGCCATAACTCTACTGTTAAACACAGAATGAAGAGATAAGCCTTCCTTCTGCATCCATTTAGAAATGAACAATGACGCTTTGCAAAATACACATTACATTGTTTTAGTGAAGCTTCCCTTTAATAGGATTTGGACATTTAATCAGTATTTTTGGCATATATGTGTGTTTATGTGTGTGTGTGTGTGTGTGTGTGTGTGTGTGTGTGTGTGAATGTGTGTGTGTGAACTAATTAGGACCAGCAATTACCCCAAACTGTGGCTGCGTCTCCTGCTGAAGGGGGTGGGAGGGGGTGGGGGGGCAACAATAGCAGACTGTCAGTGCCAACGCTGCCATGCATGACAGATGTATGTGGACACGCCAGACAAAGGCACGGCTGGCCGAGTGTGTGTGTGTGTGTGTGTGTGTGTGTGTGTGTGTGTGTGTGTGTTGGGGGGGGGGGTGGTGGTGGTGGGGGGTGGGGGGGTCAGCTTGTGTCCGATGCAGAAGAAGTGGAGGAGCACTGCTGGCGGCTCAGGCATCGTTCCACGGCACCAGCAGCTCCCAGCAGCCCCTGCTGCCTCAGCCATAACCACCACACCCCAGAGCTGTCAAACTCCCAGCAGCCCCTGCTGCAGCGCCTTCGGCCCAGCCTGCTAATGGAGGGTCGCCTCTGTTCATTACAGCATTATCTGCACGAGGACACTGAAGTACCGACGCCATGACCACACTATTACTCTGTAATATCGTACACCTCCAAACACTGAACGCCACCTGTTGTCATGTGACCGAAGTTCTTGGGTCATGTGATGACAGATGAAGACCATGGGAGGCGGTTTAAAGTTCTGGTAAAATCTACTAACCTAGTAAAGGTGAGCGCCACTGACTTTACAAATTAAAGTCTGTTTTCAGGTGTTGAAGTACTACACATGTGAGTAAAGTTGTATAAAACCTTTAGTGTAGTTTTAATAATACTAATACTTAAAAACACTAATACAGTAGTACCTCTACTGCTTATTAGCCTTTTGCTGATTCCTGTTTCTTTCTTCTACTACTAATAACACAACAATCACTCACAATGCTTGTGTGTCTACTAGTTCTACTGCTATATATATTTATATATATATACATACATGTATGTATATTTATGTATACTGCTGTTAATACTGATTCAAGGCTTGATGCAAACCCTAACCCTAACAGGCTAGCTGTTTCTCCCTGCTCCCAGTCATTATGCTAAGCTAAGCTAATTGCCTCTTGGCCCCAGCGTCATACTCTCAGTAAGAAAGCAAATAACAGATTCTCCACGTCTTCTTCTTCTGTACCTGCAGTGTGCGCTGCGTGGCTGGACGCCGATGTTGCAGCCAGAGTACCATGATTCATTTTCACATGTAGAAATGATCCAAAAGTAAAGACAGTGAACATGTGTGAAGCCTCAGAGGACGTTGTTTCCCCTCCAAAACAAATGAACGAACCAAACACACGCCAATCACACACACACACACACACACACACACACACACAAAGTCCTTAATTAGGTTGGAGATTGTTTAACAAGCTCATTAGTGCTTTCGGCCAGAATTTGTCCCCCTGCTGCTTCTTGTTAATTCAACTCGTGCTGGCACGGTTCATCCTCAGTCGTTAACTTTTTAGGATGATGTGGAATTAAATCTAAATTATCTAATTAAAAGACACAACTCACTCATTTCAAGGTCAGCGTCACGTCATGAAACGCTGCTCCGCTGTCAGAAAGGTCACCACCTTAAACATAACAGCATTAAATGAGACGAACATACGACCTGCTCACCTGCACGAGGACAAACAACCAGACGGATATCAAGCGCCTTTTTTAAAATTTCTGATGTTTCATTAAATTTTCATTTGAGGTCAAATTCAAAATTCTCTCATAAACAGAAAGATGGAAACATGTTGAATGATTAAAAGCAGCATCAGAGAGGAGACGTCTGTCCGTCCGGTTGAAGGCCGTTGAGCTGAGATGTTCCCACATGAAGTGTGTGTTGTTGTTGTGTGTGTGTGCGTGTGTGTGTGTGTGTGTGTTGTCCGAGATGCCACTCAGCAGCATGTTGGAATGACGTGTATGAACATGTCAGAGCCACAGGCAGCTGCATGTGTCAGGTGCCTCATGGGAAATGTGTGTGTGTGTGTGTGTGTGTGTGTGTGTGTGTGTGTGTGTGGGAAGTAATTAGGGACCAGTGTGCAGCAGTGTGTGTATGCATGCACGTGTGTGTGTGTGTGCAAGGAAATTTTGTTTGTGGAAAATATGAAAGTGAGAACAATGAAAGGTGTTGAAATGACGACTTTGTTGGAAAGAGAAGACACTTTGGAAGGTTATTTTGAGAAAGTGACGAAATGAACACATTTTGTTGTTAAGTGGGGACATTTATGACATTTTCTGACCACTTTTCACTTTCAAAAAATGTCCTCAGTTTTCTTAAGGACATCTTTTGGAAATTGGGGGATTTTTTTAAAAAAGGAGAACATTTGCAAAGGTGAAGACATTGAAGGGCATCAAAACTATGGCTTTGTTGCAAAGAGAAGACTCTTTGGACAGGGAGGACAATTTTGGGGGAAGTGAGGACATTTTTAGAAATTAACACATTTTTTGGTAAGTGGGGGACATGAAATACGTTTAAATGAAGGTTTTATTTGAACAAAAGACATTTTGGAAAAGGCAGGAGACTCAGGAGTGTGTGGACATTTCGAAGGTAAAACTATTTCATCGATATGTTGTTGCACAAGCAGCACAAGGAACTAAAAGCACCTTTTAGACACTTTTATTTTCAAGCTTTTAATCCAGTATCTGTTTTTTTTTAAGCCTGAAAATGTAACTTTTCACGTGTTCGGGAACAGTTTTCTTTCCTTTCTGCCACTTGATATCGACACCTGTTTTGTCTTCTTGAGAGTGCAGCAAAAACTTCATGAATTTATTGCTCTCCTGCCTCTGAAACGTCCCTTATTTTGAAATTTCAGGTGGCTTCAGATTCTTTTGAAGAGGGGGCTGCAGGACGGATCTCTGCTCTGATTAAAGACCAGGATTAAGAAGCGGTGACCTTTTGTTATCATGGATTCATCCTCCAACGCCGTCTGAAATCAATAGGCGGCTCTGTAGGCTTTCACACATCCATCTACTCTCACAGATCAATCCCCCTACAATCCTCTCCAGCCCTCAGCAGGAGCGCCGGGGGCTTTTAGGGTGAAATTATGTGGTAGTGCTTCTGCGGCTGCTGGTGGTTTAGAGGATGTAATATGTCGACTTCGGGGCTTTCTCATCACACCAAAATTGCTCTTCGTATTGATGCCACTATTAGCGCTCCCCTCTGCAAAGACTTCAGCCATTAAAGCCTGCGGTCTGCGCAGCACAAGATGAGGCTGCAAGCAAGTGAGATTGGCTATGATAATAGAGGTGCTGTGAGCCTATTAGAGCCCAGTGTGGTTCAACCGCCTCCACTGCAGGTGAGCCGAGGGGCGGAGAGAGTGCACTGCAAAAAATATCCATCCCACAAGTTCAGGTATGGGCTTGAGTCCCCGGGGGAATTTAAATGTTTAGTGTTTTTAAGGATTTTTTGTTATATTGTGAGCCTTTAATGGATAATTGAGAGTAGAAAGTATGTATGTAATTTTTTTAAAACTGGTTTGAGTTACTGTTGGTTGTGAAGAGCATCGTTTCATGGACTGCTCAAACGCAGGCAGGTTCAATCAAATAAATAATGTGCAATTAATTGAAAATCATGTCGCCAATAAGCAGATTTCTACCACAGAGGAGGTAAAGCTTTCGATCCTGTTTGTGTATTTCTCAGTTGGCAGTATATCACAAGCGAGCTGTACGCTAAAGACTATTTTTTTTGCTTTAGTTTTGATATCGAACGTCTAAGTTATAATACTTTAATTAACCTGAACTGAGACCTTCAATCACCACAACTCAGCAAGTAAGTGATGCATATATTGTGGATATGGAAGTTGGAGTTGTTGCTGATTGGCTTCAGCTGCTTCATTCATGCTTCACTATTAAGCTGCAGTCAGACCAAACTCCACCACCGCCACGATTTTTACATGTCAAAGTTCAATCAGATTGAACTCTTCCACATAGAAATGAATTGGAGAGCCAAATCCGGCCTGACGGCGTCATTACTCAGCTGATACACTCAAGCCAATGCTGTTTAAATTTAAATATTTATAACATTGTACTACAGTTCAGGGGTCAAAATATCACTTGGCTCTGCTGAGAACAGCACTAAGCTGATCTCAGCGTGACCAATTCTCTTTTACTTATGCGCCGAACGTGAAGAACCGGAGCCTGAAACCTGCCTGACATACCTGCAGTACCCGGGCCCTGCAGAGTACAGTTATGGGTTTTGGGGTTTAGGAGAAGTGAGTGTTTCTGTGTACTGTGGCGACCGTCTCCCCCCCCTCCCTCTGCCTACTCCTCCCCTGTCCCCCCCCACCCCACACTCCTCCTCTCTCTGCTTTCCCTGCTGCCTGGCTTAAACTAATCCCATTATCAGTGAGGCGGCCTGACGCTGATGTGGCCTGCTAACTGACCAGCTGCTCCGAGTCTGGCCACCGCACGCACACTGCAAAAGATGTCGGCCAAGTTAAAAAAAAACCCGTGTGGAGTCACAGAGATGCAAGAAGCAACTTGAAGCTCAAATAACAGCGACACAGTTGATTTAACAGAGAAAAATGTTCAGTCAGCTGGAAAATGGTTGTTGGATTCTCGTGAAAGTTGGTTTGTGATCCTGAGAAAATGAGCATCCGTTCTTGAATTTGTTTTCTCGAGTTTGGTGGTTTATGCAACATATAGCTGCAGGTAACCATGGCGACAGCCCTGATGCTCCAGGCTACATCACCACTTAGTTCTCACTGGTGAAACTAACTAAACCGTGTTTTTTCCTTTGGTGCTTTAGTCTAAATGAGTCGATGTACCCAGATGCACCCATGTAAAATGTATTTGGCAAAACCATTTAGTATGTAGTATAAAAACAAAATAATTTTTAGGGGAAATGGTTGCCAGAGGATGAGGGTTGCATCCCCAGAGGCTCTCTGGAAATGATGACAATAATACATTATTAAAAATAGACACAGTTCCTCATTCAGGCCCTCTGGATAGAATGTAGTTGTTTAATCCAGTGGAAGTAGCTTCTGGTCTGAGCTTTATGTATGAAAACTCAAAATATTTGCTTATTGTTTTCCCACTTCTTGAAATAAAAGCCTGATTCCAAGGATTTTTCAGAGGGTTATTTCTTGCAGCGTGCTTTGGCTCCGAGGCCCAGCAGCCGGCCGGCCGGCCTATCAGCCCCGACTGGCTCTCCTGCCTGCTAGATATTGCACTAGCCCGGACGGCATGTGGCGTGGATCCCCGAGAAAAGGCGGCGTTGGAGTTCCACAACGCAACACAATAATGCAGAGTCACTCGGAGCGCCGCTAATCCAGCTTCCCAAAACAATGCAAGAGGCCGTCCCCCAGGGTCTCAAGGCAGGTAGAAGAAGATTAGTGCAACCTGGAGACGTTTCTTTGTGCTCTGTGTGCCAGACAAGCTGTCAAAGTCAGTTACGAGGCATTTAATCTTAATTTGACTCTGAAGACAATAGAGAGGAATTGAACGTTTGATGAGGTGATTGTGTCCTCTGACAGTCCAGATGTCTGTCCGGAGAGAGAAGAAAGGAGGTCATACAAATGTTCATACTCTCATCTGGTCCATCTTGAAGCCCTGAGTTCCACCTGTCAGGCTTTTCTCACTATCTGATTGGTGGAACTTGTTGGGTCTTCTAACTTAAACCTGCAATAATTCATTTTTTTGGCATCTTTGGGGGCAACAGACAGCAGCTGTGAACACCACACTGACATATGATAACCCTTTAAGTTAATATGTTGCATCAGGCTGACTCAGAGCACAATATAGTTCATTTGAAGTGAGTCCTATATTCTCTCTCTTTTAGCTCTGTTTTTGGTCTCCACCAACTCCTGAGAAAAATATTTGCCTATTTAACAGCTAAATGTCCCACTGTGTTCACCAGCGGGCCTTTAACTGTGTCTGCTGTTTGGGTCATTCACACTCGCTTTTTTTAGAGCTTTGTCGCTGATGAAAGCTGTGAGACTCGACCAAAACAAAGAGGTTGTGTGCTGTAAAACCAAAACAAAGAGCTGAAAGATGCTAAAATGCTCGACCTGAGGGGAACTACAGTCAGGCGATAATTCTCTGTGTGTTCATCACTACATGCGATCTTTATCACATTACACTTTTGACTATAATAAAAATATTGATTATAGTTGCTTTTTGCTTTGAAGTTGTCAGAATAGATAATCAGTGAAAGATGAGGCAGCACAGTGCTCTGGATACAAGAATAGTTGGTTAAAGATTACACTATTAATAATACTGACATTATTACGGCCCTGTTTGTTAGAATACATTTATTGTGGAAGGTACAATGATCAATTTTCAGTTTTATTTAAATTTTACTAAATGCCTGTAAATGCAGAAAATAGCAGGTATATTATCTTTCTTTTGCTACAGCTGACTCTGTGACCTAATAAATGTGAATAACTTGAAGTAGTCTTGAAAAATGAAAGTTGCACTGAAATCACTTAACACGTTACCAAACCCTGTTAAAAAGATTAAAAAGGTAAAAAATCTGGACATTTTTATAGTTTATTCTGTCAGTTGTTACAACCTTTCCTATTCTTAGTAATTTGTTGCTCAGCTCAACACCAGAAGGGAAAAAAAAGCATTTCTTCGTTGGGTTTCTTGTGCAGCGGTGATGTCAGCCGTCCTCTGGGTTCAGCTCTAAACCGACACTGATTAATAATTTATGGATCATCCCATTATGCCACTTTACACAGTTCAAAGGCTGCGCATTTGCATCCCAATTTGTTCACTCTGGTATAAAGACACGCTCAGCCTTTTTGCATCAGTATTTCTCTTATAAATGGAATTTGGGACGGTCTGTCTTCACATCAGCGGATAAAGAAGATTAAAGTGCGGGCATCCTGCGTTCCCTCCCTCCCCTCTCCTCCCTGCCTCCCTCCCTCCCTCCATCTCCAGCTCGGCCTCAGGGCTTTGATGTGTCTCGTGATGCTTCTGAGGACATGAAATACAGTCGAGCTGCATCCAGAGAAAGGACTCGTAGACACGTAAAAACAGGGTTTGTGAAGAGAAACAAATAAAACAATGATGTAGAACTACAACAGATATTAACGGATGGTTTTACAAATAATGTATTATTTTTTTCAATACAACTTATTTGTATTTTTGTTTTTACATCTTAAAATCAAAACACAGAAAAAATAAAGGTTTGTCAGTTAATGTTGGATTTATTTTATTTACAGAGTCATGCTCTGCTGTTCAAAGGTTGTTCAAAAAATGTTCAAACTTGACTTATTTATGTCTGAATTTTGGGGAAATGTGTGTAAAATGATGCAGGGGACATTAAGAATATTAGCATTTAATTGAATGGTGTGTCTTAGTTTTGAGTTTCTTACTCAGTGTAAACATCATATAGCTTCACTGAAGAAGCTGATCAATAATAATTATGGTAATAAGATGATTTTTTAATGCCTCACCATTCATTTTCCTTCAACAAACCATGTTTTTGTGTTCAAATTAAACAAATATTGCAGCTAAAACAAAAAATTTTCACTTAAAAAAAGTGTCTCCTGAAACCTCAAAAATCTATGTTTTTGTAAACAAACAAAGGCATCTTTCTTGAGTTAGTGAAAAGAATAAAGGTTAAAAGGATAAAACTTTTTTCCCAAAAATAAGAAAATCGACAACAACAACAAAGCAACAGGAGGTAAGTTGAGAAACGCACCATTAACATCCTGCTGAAAGGAGGCCGAGCTGCATTAAATGTCACTGCATACATCTGCTTTCTGCGCTTACAAATGACTATTGATTGTGAGCCTGACACATTCGGCCCAAACTCCTTTATTTACAGGTTTTGGTTTTCAAGCTGTTTTTAGTGTGATAACGCTTCGAGCGGCAGGGACGAACAAAAGCCGAGCGGAGCCGCTGTCGCTCGCCGCTGTTGGCTCGCCACTTGTTTTTTGTGAATCCCTCCACATCGCCAGTATTCGGGCAGATATGTACAGTCTCCCTGCCTGTCTCATTTCAATTGGCCTCCATCTGTTTTGTCTATCCATGAAAAGGTCCATTATGATCCTCTGCTCTTTGTACAAATGGACTACTAAGCGGATAGGGACCCCCACCTCACTGACAACCCCCCTGAAACATTAGCCCTGGATTCCAAGGAGCTCGTCCCGCCACTGCTTTAATTACCCAGCGCCGGCGGAGGGATCTTAATTTTAACGAGTTTTAAAACGCTCCGTCTTCAGATTCGCTGCAGAAAAGAAGCAGAGAGGGTGGGGTAGGGGGGTTCGTGGGCTCTTTATTAACCCTACAGTGACTAGCTAATGTGATTGAAGTGGAACCACCTGGCAGGGGGAACTGTATAGTCAGCTGCCACTGAAGGCCGGCGAATGGGGAGGACCAGGTGCTGCGCTCCAGCCTCTTAATTGTTGCCATGTAATAGCTTGCTTCAGTGCACAGTACGGCTTGGGGCTAGGATTAAAAAAAGCTGTTGCTGCTAGCTAGCACACAGAAGTCCATTTTCTTTCAATACCCCCCCCCCACACACACACACACACTCTCTTAACCCCCCCACTGCAACACACACAGACAGACAGACACTCCTTCAGTCGTAATGAAAGAAAAAGGGAAGGGACTCTGGGAGGAGGGGGATGAAAGGAGGCCAGGAGTGCTGTTTTTATTTGGTTACGTGGCTCGAGGAGGCTATCTGAGGTGAACAGCCACCGTGTCCGGGGGTTTGCATGCGTCTCTATCTGCTGCTGGATGACAACAAGGCCTGAAAGCCGCTGGATGGAGCAGAAGATCAGCCTTCGGCAAAATCTGACTCCTGAACGCCGGGAGTCCAAACCTCAGCCAGGAAAGTGCACAAGTAATTCTTTGCACTCCAAAGAGCGATACCCTCCGCGCAATCCTCTGAATTGTTTTTCTAATAATAAATCAAATAATAAAAGCGGTTTTCATCTGCGACCCACATCTCCACAGAAAAACAAGTTTTCATTCCAGCACATGCAGCAGTTCAAAATGTACAAACATGCCCGTCTCACTGTGTTAGAAACCTCTTTAAAATTCCAGGATCTGCACCAAACAAAATAATCACTGGTTCCTTGAACCACGACCAAATTCTTTGGAAAAAGGGTAGATGTTTTAGATATCAGAGAAATAAACAGAATCTCATGCTGCAGCCTCCCAGACAGGAGCTGCTGGGTTTAAACTCATGAGGAGTTGGTCCCTGGCTCTGTGGCTTCTCACTGCTGCTACTTTCTTAGGATGGGATAAATGCAGGCGTATGTACAAAATGGCGTGCAGGATTCTTTCTATTTCTACTTGGTTTCTACCAACTTCTGAGGGAAATATCTGGCTCTTTAGCTGCTAAATGCTCCACTATTTCTTAACTGTGTCTGTTTGCTGCACAGTCGGTTTTTAGAGCTTCTTTAATAAAACAGCTGCCAACCGCTGGCAAAAAAGTACTGTGAGAGCAGTGGGAGTGAACAAAAACAGTCAAATTGTGGGTCTGACAGCTGAACAAGGAGCTGAAACTCACTTTAAAATAGCTGTATTTTCACCCGGAGATTCATCATGCAGTGTATTTCAGTATATTCAGACAGACCGAGGAGGTAACATAATCTTCCTGAGTGTGACTGTGGCCACAGATGGAGCTGATGCACTGAGGAGGATCAGTGGGAGGAGGCTGAGTGCTGCTGTGTTCAGGGACCTTCAGCCTCCCCGCTGCACCGGCTGCCAGGTAACCGTCCACAGGGCCCGACTGACCTGATCTCTTGGGGGACCCGGGGGGCCAGGAGGAGCCCGGCTGGGACTGAAGCAGCAGCAGGATTATTCTACTTAGAGAACACAGAACAACACAGTTAATGTTAAGGAGGGATGATAACCTTTAAGAAGAAATACAAAGTCAACATGTACGTCGCAAGGGTGGAAAGTAGTTCATGTCGAACGCTGTTGTTCTTGTAAATGAGAAGCTTTTAATATGCCTGAATTTTATTGTGCAAAGTCTAAAGTTAGTAATTCAACTTTTACTTTAAGGAAGCGAAAAATTATTTTCTGCAGTGATTAAGTGCTTAATCCAAAAACCCCAAAGATAATCGATAAATAACAATACCAAACAAAGAAAAACAGCAAATTCTCACATTTCAGAATCTGGAACCAGATAATGTTTGCTGGATTCAAAAGAATCAAACAATTAATCTATAATAATGTAAAAAATAAATAAATTTCTGCTTGACTAGCGAATCAATTGAGAACTATTTTATGGAGCTCCGAAGTTTTCAATAGTAAATAAACAGAAAATAGATCATTATGAAATAAATAATCACATGAATAAATTGTGGAATATATATAAATGAAACAATAATTTGTGAAATAACATTATTAAAGGCAGGCCAGCAGCTCTATCAGGTTGTACTTTGGCACAACAGCGTGCTAACCTGTGCTAACGGACGATGAGGGGAACATGAACGTGTGTCAAATTTTACAATGTGAGCCAGATCACCTCTACATCTCATAACTGTTTTAGATATTGAGGGTGTTTTTCTGGTTTCCACTAGGTGAAAAGAGCTCAACTACCCTGACGACAGACTCTTCTCTCTGTGACGGTCAGGAAGGAGTTACCGCTGCCTAAAGGCCTGAACAGAGAGGATGAGGAGGCGTTTCTTCCCTCAGGCCCTTTGGGTCATCAATCAGTGACTCTGGAGGACTTTGCACATAATTTATAATTTATGATTAATAATCCATCCACCTGTCATACATTCCCATCATAGTGAAGTCATCACCACCCCTTATATTGCATATATTATTATTCACTGGTTAAATGGTTTCACCTTTTAGATTTATTGTTTTAAATTTTGGATTTTTATTTTATTAGATCTATTCTTGTTGTATTTTATCTATTTGTACATTAATTTTCTATTCTATTGTTTGGTTGATTTCCTTTTATCTATCCGTGTTTCTGGAGCTGTGTATGATCATGACAATAAAACAGACAAAAAAAGCTGTAAATGGGGATTCAAAAGAGTTTGTAGTCTTGCTCGAGTAGTTTTCTACATTAATTAAAGGAATATTTAAGCCAATGAAGAGCACTTCTACACCTAATTACCTTTCCTACACCTGTGTATCTAAATATAAAGTGACACATTGGTAAAATAACATGCTTAACTATAAAAACGTTGCTGAACCTTGATGGAGCACAGTGACAGAAGATCAAAATGTCTCACACAAAGCTACACTTCACATGCTGTTTGAAATATATTTTGAGATTTAATGCAGTTCCTTTCAGGGCATCTCTCCTTCTATGAAGAGCTAAAACTTCAATCTGCAGAAATTTTAAGTGCTATCCAAAGTACTTCTGACATGCTGTGCAATGAGTAATAAGGAATTCATTCCCTCGCCTGGTGTATTCTTGTAGGACACACATGAAAGCCTTTAATCAGAGAGTGCAGATAAACCCTGTAGAGGAGAGGAAAATAAAGAAATAACAAAAATGAAATTTAAGTTCAAACCCTCTGAGTTACTGCCAGTCATATCCGCCCATGGTTACAAATGGATGAATGGAAAACTTGCAGCTTTAAGACTCTGAACCTGCTTCATCCAGCCGGTGCTCAGCTGCCTTTGAGGGGAATGTATCTATAAAATGTCTCAGGGAGCCGTCTCTCCATTTGACAGCCCTTCGGGAGAACAAAGGCTCGGCACTAATGCAGCACGGATCAACCGCCTGCTTTTCTATTGAGCAAGGTGCCAAGATGCACTAGCTTTTAAAGCCGCAGCGCCCGACGCCGGCCACGAGGGACTGCCTTCAAAGCCTAATGCAAAGTGAGTCATCCACCACCCGTCTCATATTAAGTCCCCCTTTAATTCAGCCCCCTTTGGTTAATTATTTGCTATTTTGTTTTACCCATCTGAGCCCATGTCAACAATCAAAAAATTAGTTGGAAAAAGGACGGTTTAGTGATCGAGGACGACCTAAAAGCACAGCAGCCCGGAAAAATGTGGGGCGGTGTGGGGGTTGTTCAGCCATCTGTGACCCCTGCGCCTCGCCAAACACTGACAACCAGCAGGTCCCATGTGGCTGACCAGGTTCTGCCGGGTGTCACCCTCTTGTTGCTATTTTGTTGTTGTTATTTATTTACAGACGCAGTCAGATGAGATGATGAGGGGGAGAGCTTTGCCTCGGGTGCCAGGAGCAGCCAGGGAGTAATTGTAGGAGAGGGTTTTTTGGGTTTTTTTGGGAGGGCGGAGGTTGATTTGGCTCCAACGTGGCGTCCAGCGGAGCACCGGACCAGCCAGTGGACAGAGGGAAAGTGGGGCCGAGCCATCTGTGGGACAGACATGGTAGACATGTCTCAAATGGTGCCAGGAAGTGATGGCACCACCAGACTTATTTTCATCTTGACCGGATTCACTTTTAGTCACACTGTTAGCAGGGGTGGTACATTCACTCTCGTTTTTGTATCAAAGTCTTTTTCGTGTACTTTTTAGAGTATTTTTAAAATCAGTTATTTTACTTGTACTTTAGTATTTTTTGTCTGAAGTATTGTACTTCACCTGTAACAGAGTAAGTAGTCAAGATAAGTCATGATAAACTGTATGAGAATGGCCCACAGCGATCACAAGCCATCTCAGACAATTCATTGTCTTCATTGAGAAGAATTTCGGCTTTATGTCTCAACATCATTTTGTCCTTAAAAGTGGGATCAGAAATCTGAAAATAGGAAAGGAGAGATGACCTGTAGCAAAGGGCCGCGGGTCGGACTTGAACTCGGGTCACTGTCTTGATGGTAGGTACTCTACCCAGTAAGCGCCCCAACCTGTGGATTTTCTAACACACCTGAGCAGGTGTTTAATGACAACATCTTTGCCCATAAAGTGGGATTGAGGTGACCTAATTGCACTTGTTCAGAATTTGTTAAGTTGTTTCAGGAATTTTCCAGCAAACAGTTGCTATTTTACACATCCGGCAGCCCCCGGAGCAACATTATTCATTTGGAGTCATGTTGGTGTCCACCTGCTGAATGTAAGGCCAACAAAAACGTCAGCTAAATGCTCCACTATATTCACCAGCTTAGTCCTTGTTTGGCTGTTAGTGTGCATTGGATTTTTAAAGCTTTTTCCCTGCAAACAGCTACCTACTGTGTCTGAAAACAAAGCTGAGAGCGGTGAGATTGAACCACGGCTGTTAAATTGCAGGCTGTAAAAACAAAAAGAAAGAGCTGAAAGATACTAAAACGCTCCATAGAGGTCATCCCTGTGAGCGGTTCCTTTCACATTTATATCCATTGTTAGTGAATAAAGCATCTTTAAGTGTTAAAACTAAATAAAACAAATTGTTAAGATTAATATTTGGGACAAAATGTGATTCAAATATAGATTTCTTGAGTGTGGCGTTTGTATCTTCAATTTGTTTACAATTTAATTTGCATCATTTGAGCTGCTAAACTAAATCTGTAGTAGCCTTTCATACTTTAACAACCCTTTCTCCAAAAAAGTCATGTTATGTTTTATTAAATTGGTTTCCCAATTTCTTTGTGCTGACAAAGGTAATCGCTACTTGGATTACGTTCAGAGCAACATTAATGTACTGCACTCTGAGTTGCAGAGAGGTCGTCGGGGTGGATGGTGTGGGCGTATAAAGAATCTCGAGTCCTGTTTGTTGGTTGGGTTTAGGCAACAAAAGCACTTTAGTTGAGGTTAGGTTCAGTTAAATGTTGCGTCTTCGAGTCACTGTAGACCTTTCCTGTATTAAAACAAGACCAAGATATTTCACCTAAACCACATTGCTTTTGTTGTTCAAACATAACCATAAAATGTTAAGTAATAATGCTGTTGTCACTACAATCAGATATTGAATTAAAAGATTTGATATTTTGTCAGGAACACTAATGACCAACAAAGGTGAACTGACCAACATTTGTGGCACAGCTGCCATTAAGCCTGAACACACTTCACCTTCGGTCAACAAAGTCGAGATGACCCCCTCCCAAAAACAACACAATGCCTTTGTCCCTGCACATGAAACACACCCTCAGCAGCAGCATGATACTGCATGTAACTTCAGGAGAGCAGAATGCTGATGTAGAGTGAGAGAATGTCCCTGAGGTTCAATTACCGAGCCGCCACAGGTCCTCTCAGCCTTCATTAGCTGCCTGCTGGAGCAGACACTCCTTCCACAGACCCGGTGTGGTTGTTGTATTGTGCCGAACCTCGGGGAGATGCCTTTGTCTCCCTTCTGCACTCTCTAATGATCACACGAAAAGCTTTCTCAGAACTCGAAGGCACTGCTCTGTGCTGTTATGTGGTTTGTTAATACAGCGGGGAGGGTCTCGTCAGTCACCTCTGCTTCTTCCTGCCGCCTCGGCACGAAACTGCTCCTGCCATTCCCACCAGAACGGTTAACTAGACGCCCGGGTGTTGGCATGCCCAGACAGGGTGAAGGCTGATCAGCGCCCAGCAGGACGGAGAGGGTCAAGCAGACTCCAGCTCCAAGCTTCAGCTTTTGTTTTTAAGGACAATGTCAGCTCTACAACTGAATACACCAAGATTCAGTCCGATCATACCTACTGGAGGTCATTTTGGACGTCTTTTTATTTTTTCTTTAACAAACCAACATATTAGAAACAACTTTAAAATAACATGAACAAAAAAATAAATAGTAAACTGTATTCTTGAATGGCTTCAAAAGTGGTGGAAAAGTACAGAAGTACATTTATTCAAGTACTGTATGTACTGTAATTTTGAGGTATTTAAGCATTTCCCTTTTATGAAACTTTACACTTACATGATATTATGATATTATGAATTGTTATAAATGAAACTACCCAACCACATATAATGCAGTTAAAAATCACCAACTATAAATGTTTTTTTAATGTATCAATAATAATGAATCTATAATACAAAACTGGGAAAGGGCCCATAACATTCCTAAAAAAACATTTTCTCTCTTACAACTGTCAAAGATAGTTTCATCTTGTTTTTAACTCGTCTCAGTTTTCCTCCAGAACTTATTATAAAACAAAGCACAAAAAAAGTCCTAATGTTCACCATCACTGAATATCATCCATGAGAAACGTGGCGCTGACAATCACATTTAGCTGCAATCAAGCCTCATCTCTGTTACAGCACAGTCTTAATTTCCTAAACCCTAGATGCAGATGAAAATTTAATCTGCTCACTTATTTGGGTAATGGAGATGAAAATTAGATTATGCTGCATCTCAGCTCCAAACCATCTGGGAAAAGACGGATGCTTGTAACTTTCAGCGCCACAGAGTTTTCTAGATCCGGGGAGCTGGACAGTTTCCTGGTGAAATAAGATAAATAAAGATATAAAAAATTGATGCAGTCAAAATATGTATCAAACTGTGGGTCTGCTCATTGGAAAAGACAGCAGTAATTTAGTACATTTACTCATTACATTACATTTTGAGGTACTTGTATTTAACATGAATATTTCCATGTTATGCTACTTTCTACTTCTACTCCATTACATTTATTAGACAGCTGTAGTAACTAGTTACTTTGCATATGAAAGAATCTGCACTTGGGTTTACTGCTTATTTTATTGGGAAGATAGAGAGCATTCGGTCTAAGATTTCACCTGATCCACGACATCGACCCATTATCAATAATAATCTTTCTTTCCTCACACGGTTTAAACCACTAACATCTAAGCACTCTGTAAATTAATTTCTCAAATGAAATCTTTCAGCTGTTTTTTAGGTATAACCCCAACCAATAAATATGTGGTACTTCGTTGGTTGAATAAACGTAACCAAATTTGCCATGTGGCTTTTTGACGTCAGATTCACTTTTAGCAGTTTTTTGGCGAAGCTTCATCGCCTCAAGATGACGAAAATCTAAACTGCAGAACATCGTAATGTTTATCACCAGTCATGCAGGAGTATAGACTGTGAAAAAAAAAACACCGGGAGATCTACAATCACTCATCAACAGAAAAAGGGGTGACCTGTGGGAAAACAAAAGCTTTGTGGTTTGTGCGAAAATGCACCCGACTCTGTCCAGACGCATGTGGATTATGTAAAGGAAAATGAACTGCATTATTCAGTGGCAACTGATGCGTCAAACAAAGGTACGACCAAGTGTTTTCCCATTGTGCTGTTGGATTGTTACAGCGATAGCAACAAAACATTGGAAGCTATTTTCCAAACTGTAGCAAATTGGTCGTCCTTTACTCTAATAGCGCTTAATTTCATTATAATGTGTGTATTTTTCTGTGCAAGCGATCGCTGACATCCAGGTGTATTGACTCAGGCAGGAAGGGATATGTGCCTCTATAGCTGCACCATACCGAGCCCCCTGTGTATGGCTTCATATTTACAGGCCAATTATCTCTCTGAGGGAGGGTCGGCGTGACCGCAGGCCTCTCGAGCATGTTACAGGAAGGTCAGTGTCGTCGATGGGGGCTAATTAAGCAACCGTTGCTCAAGAGGCAGTCGAGTGTGAGTCACCCGGTACTTTACCCATCAGAGGAATGTTTGGTTTCTTGAATTCAAGGACATATCTGCTTCTCAAAGCGGAGACAGTTTCCTCGAGCGTGCTCGACCCGTTACGCAAGCACTTCACAATGCCCCTGGTGGAATCTTCTCCTCGTTTGAGATCACTTCTTTTTACTAGTGTTTACAGTTAAAAGTACGCTGGAAGAAGTAAAGGATAATTCAAGGTTAAAGAAAAAAGAAGCACTGCTCCCTTCATTGAATGTTTGCCTCAAACACTGGGGAAAGATAATGACCTGTCAAAGGCCAGAAGACTTTGTGTCCTTACATCATCTTTGAGGTGAGGGACTTCTCGTCATGGTCTGCCATTGCAATAATCCTTTTGCCTGCAGCTCCCTTTGGCAATGAAACAAGTTGTCCAACTGTGTGGTTGGAGGGGGTTAATCCGCCAGCAGCTCCTCTGTAAAAGGCCTCAGCTGCCACCGTCCAAACCATTTGAAACCTCTGTCAGTTTATGGGGACTTCAGACGACCCTTTCTCCCTGACCCTTATTGATTCAGGTCTGCACCGCGCCCTCCTCAACTCCCCAACCACCCACACACACACACACACACACACACACACACACACACACACACACACAGGCATGCTGTCTCCAAAGAGGTCAGACCCTTGAGCTACAACACTGGGGTGCCGTAATGTTTCAATTACTGATCCCTGTCATTGTTGGGGCGTGACAGCAGAGATCCACTGGGACAGTCTGGCTTCACAATTCCACATTTTAGAAAAGAAATATCAAATTAACTTAATATGTTTTGTCATTAAAATTTTTGCTTATAACATAAAAAAGCGAAGGAGAACTTGCTCTAGGGGGCTGTTTAGCCTCTTTTGGCTTATTGTTTTGGTTTTATGACACATTTAAACTACCTGGCCAGAACGTGGAACATTTAGCAGCTAAAGAGATGGATATTTCCCTCAGGAGTTGGTGGAGACCAAACCAGAGCTCTAAGGAGAGTGAGTATTGGACTTCATGTCTGCTGAATGTAAGTAGGCAGCAATTTGCTAACACATGAGCTTTATAAGGTGATCATTTTACCAGGACTGAGAGTCTGTCAGCTTGTTTTGATGTTTCCTGCCAAAAGGTGATTAATCCAGCTTTAGTGTCTCCAGTAAATAATAACAAATGTCCATAAATGTAGGATTTTGTCTGATTTTAACTGTTGACACCAACTGGCCGAAGCAGGAATGGACTCCAGCTTTCATGAATCTTGTCATCTGATGTGAGTAAGCTACTGTTTAGAGCTACAGCTAGAAATTATTGACGATTAAATTAATTTGATCTGACTATTAAATGTCAGAAAATACAGAAAACATCTCAATTTCCTAAAGTCCAGACAGATGTCGTCAAATTGCTTGTTTTGGACCATCAGATATTTGATTTATGATGATATGAAACAGAGAAAAGCAGCAAATTCTCCCATTTGAGAAGCTGGAACCAGAAAATATTTGGTGTATTTCCATGAAAATTACTTAATTAATCAACTATCACAATAATTTCTGGTTATTTGTCTGTAATTCAACTAACTGATTAAAACATATTTTTCATTCACTTTATTTTTATGTGATAATGAGAAACCTGTTGAAACAGCCCATGTGACTCACTGTAAGAGAAGCATTGCACTCCCTTTACTCCCCGTCCAACTGATGCAAACATACTGTGGCTCCAGTCATTCCTGCAGAGGGGTCAGAGGTCATGGACAGTCATATGAACAGGTGGAGGTTCAGCGTCTTGCTCAAGGACACTACAGCGAGGACAAACATAGAATGAGATCTTTAATACCGCTGTGGGAGCCTCAGACATTTCTGTTAATATATCACAAAAAACCTCACAAGATCCTTACTTTAACCGTCCCTTCAGCTGCTCTCTTCCAACAACACGACTCCCAAACAGATGTACGTGACTTGAGTGCCTCTGTCTCGGATCAATACTCGCCCGAGGGAGCGCGGCGAGTCTCCTCGCTCCTCCTGAGTCCATGTAACTTACCGGCTGCCTGTCCATCAGTGGCTCATTTCAGTGAAACCGAATCTGAAAAGCTCCGTTCCTATGGAGATCAAGGACCCAGGTTTGTTTTAAATCAATTACTGCAGTTACATGCAGGCATTTGGGTAAAAAATTTGCTAATTGAAGTTTATCTGTTGTTATTTTTAAAACACAGATGGTTCGATACTGAAAATTGAGCTTTTTTTTTTCTTTTAACAAAGCTCTTAGGATGACTCAGAACATAAAAGCAAACCCATAATGTGTTTCAGTTTAATGCCAGCAACCATTTTGTTTGGAGTGGGTGTCAATTTTCTGAAAATGGCAGTTCGCAAAGTCCTCATTTAGGCTTTTTATATAATTGTCATAAAATGTTGTGATACTGTACGTTGTAAAAATGTGAGGTTTCGGGATGAGTTTTTGGTTGCTATAGCAGCTGAACCACTAATGCTCTCCCAATTCATCCTGAAGCATCCACTGCAATTAAACATGAAGCTGCAAGAGCAAACTAAACAGGGCAGACGCTTGTCACAGAGGCAACATCACATCAGACGGTTATATTTAGGCAGGGTTTGAACTTGGGGTGTGTACAACTGAGTGTGATGCGAAGAAGCGACACGAGCAGGCGACAAGCTGGCAATGTTGATGGTTTGAAGCATTTTGAGACTTTTGTTTTTGCTGTTTGCATTTGTTGCTTGCAGCTATGTTTTCTCCCGTTGGTTCCAGCGTATTCAGACATATTTTGAGAAGCTGCTATGAACAGCCATCCACTACAAACTATTCACAACCACCTTTAAAGTTCAAAAGGTAACTATTGGAGAAATAATCTGTTGAAAGGCTAATTCAGTTTTCTCACAGTTTGGGTCAACGTGCAATGGAAACACTGCTCCTTCGCGCTGAAAGGAACCATTTAAGGTGATGACATTGGTAGAGAGACCCCAGAATAGAAATCCCATCTGGCGCTGGAGGATGTGGCTAGAAAGAAAGACATCTGGGCTACCTTGCTCGGCTGCTGCTGTCACCGTGACCTGCACCTGGATAAGTGGTGGAAAATGGATGGAAGTGGTCGCCAAAGTGCTGACAACTAGGAACATGGTGACATTGGTAAAAAGAAGTTAGACGGGGCAGACGGACACAACAAACTGCACTCGAGACCTCCTTTTCAAGTGGACTCGAGTACGTTTCGGTGATCGATGCCCCGGTACGGTACACAGTGTTCACACTGTCTTTGGATCCGTGCCCGGGTCCCAGATCTGAAAAGCTCCTCAGTTCTTTTCAGCAATGTTGACGTGTTCCCAGATCTCAGCTGCTACTTTGATGTTGAAATTTTAACCAAAACTAGGAAAATTATACCCAAAGTGTGATGAGCCTAAATGACCTTTTAAGGGGTAATTTAAGGAGAGTATTGGGGACGTTGGTGTTTAACCATCTTCCTGCCTGCTTTTGTCCATTTTGGTCTCATCAATATGTCCCGGCGTCTGTGCCAGCAGACCGTCGGACCCCTCCTCCACCCCTGACCCCTCCCTCCGCTCGGTGGCTCAGGTGTTCCTCTGCGCGGCCTTGCGGAGCTTCTTTCAGTGATTCGTCATGCCTCGGCCGGGCTGCTGCGCCGGCTCGTGCCAGCTCGCCGAGGAGGGTCGGGTCTGCTCGCCAGACGGCCGCTCGGCCTGACAGCCTGCCGCTGTCAGCCAGGGGCCCGGGAGTCTCCGTCGGCCCTGGCAACCGGTCCCCGACCCCGCCCCATCCAGGGACAAGAATAGGCAGCAAACCCCCCCACCTTCTTCCTCTCTGCAGGCTTTTCATTAGCTGCAGTCATCAGGAGGTTAGGACTGAATGAGACAAGTGGAGGGGTTTGAACACACACACACACACACTCAGCTGTGTCAGTGAGTGTTTAACTGCACTGACCTCACCGTCCACCTTTTTCCCTTTTAGCTTCATTGATCTTCTGTTTAATGAATCTACGTCCCTATTGTTTGCTGATGCATCTACACACAGATATGACTCTGCTGCACCCTTAACAAACAGAATATAATTTCATGAATAGAAAATATTTTTGCTATTCTTGCCCCTCAATATCAAGAGAAGAAGACACACTGAATAGTATAGATGCCATGAATAGATGCTCCCAAAAAGACGATTTAAGAAGCACAATTACAAACTGATGAAAACTTAATGAATCGTCTGTTTGGGAGCGTCTATTCAGTGTGTAGGCTCCTCTCTCCTCCATCATGTTGGGATGTGACCATTTTATGAAGCACTATTGTCTAATATAAAGAATTATAACTAGTACTAACTAATGTTACCACATTATTTGCATTAGTAGTTGCATTATTTTATATTAACTGTTTAATTCCACTCCATTATAGATGTACTGTTACATAACAGTTTCATGTTTCCTTATTATTGTAATATTATGTTTATCTGTATGGTAAAGTGTGTGTGTGTGTGTGTGTGTGTGTGTGTCCAACAGACCGGCAGCATCAGGGGAGATCCAGGCTCATTTACATAATGATGCTCCTGCTTCCTGCAGCGTTGGGGAGAGGAGCTGCTGTGACCTCTGATGACCTTTCTTCAGCTGCTCCGGGACTCAAACACCTTCACAGCCAAAACCTCAACCAGAGCACCAACACGGTAACGCTGGATCACATGCTGCTGCGTTTCCTGCGGACGTGTCTCGTGTGTAGCTGGGCAATTTGAATCCCAAGAGGGAACGGGAAAATGACTAAAAACTGTTATGGTATTAAAAATTAGGTTTGATTTCATTAAAATCTCAAGGATGATTGAGCGATTTCTGTGTAGAAAAGGGCTTGTAGTAGTTTTGTTTTTAGAGGTGGTGTCCACCATTCCCGCTCTTGTTTAAAGTTGCCTTCACATGAGGGTTTCACAGGAAATGATGTAGCATTATATCCAGCGGTACTGTTTTTATTTTGATCAATTTAACTGTTTACTTGTTGTTTACTTGTTTTTGCTGCTAACGGTAACTCAACATTTTCTACCGCTGCTTCTTCACATTAAACGCCTTCAACTAGAAAAACACAGGGTGGCTTTTATTGTGAAGTAGCCACAGGAAACGCAATGTATGTGTCATTGCTCATCAAAACTGTTTTTATAAAATGAAACAACAGTCATGTGGGTGACAGTGGATCAGTTTTAAACATGTCAGGGAGTAATGGAAGAGGAAAAAGGCTGATTGTTGACCGACTTCTTTATTGAAATGATATTAAACAATTTGTTTGGCTGCACTGTAAACTTTTACACCAGCTGTATTTCAGTAGCTGCTCAACAAGTGTTTGCTGTAGCGATTTAACCACACTTGCTGTTACCACGGCAACCAGGATAAAATCTTAAGGATTGAAACTCTTAAGATTTAAAATTCATATTCAAAGTGCTGAAGCTTTGAACCCTGGAGTCCATATTGGCGATTTAAGAATAAACAAATCCCAAATCTTTCGCACTCATAGAAATTCTCTTTGTGTTGAGATTCAACCAAACGTTTAAAAATGTCGAACCCGCGTTCATTGCTCAGATTCCTTTGTAGGCAAGTTGCCCATCTGTCTGCATCCTGCTGGTCTGTTCTTTATCCAACGCTATTGGTTCCTCGGAGAACGTACACATCTCTGCATCTATGCTAAACAGGCGCGTTTGTTCCACGGCCGACTGTGAAGCAGGATTTTGTGCTGAACCAGAATCAGGTTTCCAGTGGAGAGACAGGCTTCAGTTCGCTCATTAGAAATTCATTCTGAACAGCTTGTTATTATCTTTGGCCTCTGGATGTGTGAATAGATTTACAAGCATTAGGGCCGGGGCATTGTGTGGGGCATGTGTGGAGGAGGTCCTGGCCCCTTTGTGTTTGTCAGGGCCCTCAAATCAGCTGCAACCCCCCCCCACCCCCCACCCCGTGCCCCACCCATTACCTCAACCCTCTGAACAAAAGCTTACAGAACACACTGATGTTTTGCAGGATTTTAGGAATTACAGAACAGACGTGTGCTTTCAACCACGGCAGATGTAAAAAGCTGTTCCCCAATTTCCACCACAACCTGCTTGTGTACAGTATTTGTGTGACAGACGTCCCCTGTATTTGAAACCCAATAATAAGTGACTTTACACAGTCGCCCATAACTCAGTGTACAGAGTAAAACAATTGAGTGAAAGGTTTGCACAATGAGGAGCTGAGGGAGGTTATAGTTCAGCCTGTGGTCTTTAATGCAATGTACTGAGTGTACTGCTTTCTGGATATGAAGCTTAAACACTGTGTGAACTCTCTCCAACCAACCAAATATTAAAAACAGTGACAAAAGGTTGAGTGAATTCAGGTCAGGTAAGTAATTAAATTAAGTTTTTGAACGGCTGCTTGTGTTAAGATGATTAAACACAATTTATTTATTTTGCTGAACGATACTGAACGATCTATTTTTTATAAGGTTTGTGAATGTAACTAAATATTGTGTATTGTATATAGGTAGTTTGGGTCAGTGGCTAACTGAAATGACTGTTCACTCATTCCCTTCTCCCTATTAAAGAAACATAATCTACATCTTTGAATGCTTCAGGCATCATTTTCTGCTTTCATTGACAGGTGTGATGTTACACAACGGTAATTTTCCTGTCATGGACTCGTTTTCTCTCCATTGTGGAAGTTTTGGAAGAATTATATGGATCAGAAATTACAGACTCAGAATAATGTAAAGAATAAAATTTAGATAAAGTGCAGTATACAGCAAATGACCACCACGAGCAGTTAATTAGAGCAGCAAATGTGTCTTGGTCTGTCTGACCTCTAATCCATGCTGTGGAGAGAAAACTAGTCCTCTTGTTTGCATAAAGATAGAAATACCAGATGTATGCAAACATATGTACCAAATCTAGTCAAAGAAAGCATTAGAATAAAGTGTGTCTGAAGAAGGAAACACTTTCAAATTGTTTTTAAATTAAACATCTTGCAGAATTTGTATTAATGCTTTTTGGGGGTTTTTTTTACACTACAAACCAAATAGAGTATATTTCAACAACTCTCCAACTGCTCTGTGTCTGTGCTGCGGGGTAGAGTTAATTAGCTTTCCCACTTAGCGAGCCTTTCAAGTCAACAAGGCGATTAAGGTTTTACTTGAGCCCTGCTAATCAGAGGGGAGATGGGTATCACAGCCAGCTGTATCCTGGTCTGTAAAGCCGATCCGCAGTCATCTGCAGACCCTGACCTTGGAAATGATGTCACAGGTCCAACCAGGCTGGATTTACTCGACATCATTTCAACACGCAGGTGCTGTTAGGGGGGAAAACAGTGATTAAAGTGCTTTCCATCAACCTGCTGAATGTGCTCGAGTCCGGCTCGATCATTGAGCTACACAAGGAATCAAACGAGAATATTTCTACAGTATATGCAGTGTATGTCAGTATCTGTCTATGAAATGAACACACAAGTATCACATAACAGATGCATGAAAGAGTCATTTTGAGTGTTCACTTAGTCTGGAATTTAAGCAGCGCTCGGTTTAACCAGGACATCCATCTGCTCTTTGTATTTTTGATAGTTTTAAGACCATGTGGACGTTAATACTCATCGCCTTGGCAACACACTCAAGTTGTAAAAGGATTGGGTCATTGAAATGGGAGAAAAGAAAAAGAAAAAAAAAAAAAAAAAAAATATATATATATATATATATATATATATATATATATATATATGTGAAGTCTTGGAGGACAAATGCTTGGATGCATTTTTTACCTGAATGGGCAAGGATGCACTAAGGAAATTAAATGAAGAAAAAATAATACAGCCACTTAGATAAATGGAGCTCTCCTTGTAATAATCTCACTGGCAGACAGAACTTGTGTTGATTATTCAGAGGAAATAGAGTTTGGAGATTTGCTTAAAATAAAAAAGTTGTCTGCTACAGAAATGATGTGACTGTATAAACCTGAATCTGAGTGGAACAGCTCACACAAAAGCACACAACGTCGTCGACTGCTTGTTGCATCAGAAGATTTAAAAAGATTAATGAAGGTACCCACTGTGCATGCACTGATGTGCTGCACATCAAAACACTGGAGACTGCAGATGCACATACAGTATGAACATATTTCTGCAGGGCTTTAACTGAGAAAGATTTTCCGATGAAGGCATGTGGGATATGCAGGTATTATTCAGGTGATAGCAGCGTTCTCTGGACATGTATACAGCGCATTCGGAATATGCTTCTCGCCTGTTTACGCTCAGCTCTGTGCGCTGGAAACAAACCAACCAGCCAACAGTTTTCCAGGCTGGAGGAGAGATGCTGCCCGAAGTTTAAGCCCACATTCCTGGTGGGAAGGAGAAACACACCGACTGTTAAACATTTAGAAACACTTGGATATCAGCAGGCTTTGGATGTACGTAATGGGGGGTTTTACGTCAGTCGGAGTATGAACGGCTGCATGTTCACGGGAATATTAGGGAAATTTTCACTTTTATTTGCAATGTAAACAGCTTATATTATATCATTATTGTCTTTTTTTGGAATAAGGGCAAAAACCAAAATATTTTGTGCAGGTAAACGTAGTCACAGATGGCAGACGTTGATCAGTTTCTGGTCCTGGTAGGAAGCATAATTAGCAGAATGGAAAGCACCCAAGTAGAAAAATGAAAGGAAAAACACGTCAAAGTCCCACCCACTGTTGTGATTGACAGGAAGCCCGTTGGGCGTGCAGTAACACTACAGCGTATCTAACAAAAGACAAACATGAGGATTTACCACTTTAACTTCAGCACCCACATGTCGAGAGAACAAAAGCAAACACTCTACAAGTAGCAACAGCCAAAGCTCAATCTGCACTTAAAGCACACCGTTCCTGTGTTTGTGTCCGCCTCTCGCTGCTTGTTCCTCTCCACTTGTTGACTCTCGACGCCACGCTCGCCTGCCTCTGACACCAACACCTGCCGGCCTGGAAAATGCCCCCGAGGTTTTGTTTGACTTACCTCGGCCCACGCAGCCAGGCAGCGGGGCCCTGTTGACTCTGTCCGCTCCTGCCTTTTTCTTTCTCTTTGTTTGAGTGTGTTGGAGATAAGAGGAGGCGCTCGCAGGGAGGGAGCAGCTGAGAGAGGGAGGCCATGATGGAGGGCAGGAGTGGAGGAGGAGGAGGAGGAGGAGGAGGAGGTGAAAAGATGGAAGGTGATGTGAGAGATAACTGGAAAATCTGAGGGGAGCTGGTGTGATGTAACTCACCACCTACTCGTCAGGAATTTATATTCTCCAAACAAAAAACTGACCTTTAGAGAAGAAGAATTTAAACAAATGTAAAGTTGGGCCTTAAGTAGCTGTTCTGTTATTCACTGCACATGTAGATATCACATACTGGACGGTGCTCCTGGTGGATGGATGGATGATTGGATGGATGGTTTGGAGAATATTACCGTGTGTGGATGGATGATGGATGGATTATGGGTCATAGATGGATGATGGATCAACATTAGCATGGATGGATGTACAATGGATGGTGAATGGACTGACGGATGGACGGTTGGTTGAGTGGATGGATTAATGACCGGAGGGGTTGGTTGGTTGAATGAGTGTATTATTGGATTGGCAGCTGGTTGGTTGGTTGGTTGGATGGTTGGTTGGATGTACTGATTAATGGATGGATGGATACATTAATAGATTGGCAGACTGATGGATGGATGATTTGATGGAGGGATAAATAAAAGCATGGATGGATGAATGAATTTGTAACAGATGGATGGGACTGATGGGAAATGTAGTCTTAATGCTGAGAAACATGAGCACTAACATGCACTTCCATGAGAATACAAAATTAGAAGCTTTACAGTCTACAAATGATGCTGTTTATCAGTTATATGAACGTCCACAGGCTGCAGGTAAACAAAAACACATTCATTTATAGATAAACACACACAGACACACAGGGTGTAACATTACTCCCTGTCCTGGACTAACAGCATTAGGGAGCAGTGGATGTCTGATTAAACCAGACAAATCGAATCACATCGTGTCGCTTTCATGTCCGATAACAAGTCGTCTGACGTGAGGGAAACACACAGCAGCAGCAGAAAGAAGCAAAGCCACCAACAGCAGACCTGATGAGGAAACACGTCCACACTGACGCCCGCAGAGCGTCTGTGATGTGAGGAGACACTGAACATGTGCTTACAGGAATGATCTGGAACAGTTTTGCCTAAATACATTTTTCTTCTCTGTATCTCAGCATTGATTCACCCTATGAAGCCATTTCCAGCTTCAGGGGGCTGGAGGCTGAATCTCCCCCAAACAAAACAACTCGCTGGACTGTTTTCTGATCGGATGCTCCAGAGTGAGCTCCATAAAGAAATAAAGACTTGACTGGCCTGCACATGGAGATCCTGACCTCAACCCCGTCCAGCACCTTCGGGACGAGCTGGACCACCGACTGCGAGCCGGACCTGATCGCCCAGCGTCAGTGTTGGACCTCGCTGATGCTCTTGAGGCCGAATGGGAGCAAATCCCTCGAGCCGGGTTCAACATCTGGTGGAAAATCTGAAACCAGAAGCATGCAGGCTGTTAGAGCAACACACCAAATCATTGTTTTTACTAAACTAGATGTCAAACTTTTAATGTGAAGATGACCATCATATTATTAACACTGTCTGGTTGCTGCTGGTTAAAAATACCCCAGATGCAATTTAACTAAATGGACTACATAGTTACACGTATATATGTATATAAATAACTGTATATAGTGTTTCTACTTTATGTTGTATGAGATCCTGTCTATTATACATTTAATTATCTGTATATAGGTTCTATGTGTGTGCAGTATGAAGGGACTTGTATTTTGTGTTGTAAAATGACCAATAAATGAAACTTGAACCTTTATTGTCATTGGTCTTCACAATCCAAACTACTGGACGAATTAACAAGTTGAAGATTTGACCTGATGATCATCCTCTGGGGAACATGAATGTCTCTATAACATTTCATGACAGTAGTCATTGAGACATTTCGACGGTGGCCGAAAACTAAACAAATCCACGAAAACATTTCATTAGACGCAGCTAAATAAAGCTGTACTGTTGAAGAAAGGAGCGTGTTTTACTGTTCGGCTGTACAGTTACAGTCCTGCAGCTCTGACAGCTGCTGCTTTCTGCTCCGACCCCGTCCTCTTTATTACTGTGGAAACGCTGCTGCTCTATTATAGAGAGTGTGTGTGTGTGTGTGTTATCTGTAGCTCTTATCTGCAGTCTGCTCCCCAGCTGGCTTACACCTGTCAGAGCCACACAAGGAGTGTGCCTCTGTGTGTTTGTGTAGTGAAAGTGTTTCTGTGTGTGTGTAGTGTAAGTGTGTGTGTGTGTGTGTGTGTGTGTAGTGAAAGTGTGTGTGGTAAAAGCTTGGGGGGGTGCGAGAGTGAGTGTGTGTGCCGGAGGTGTTAAAGTGGAGGTGAGACAAAAGGTTTCCATCCAGATGTTGTGAAAATTCTCAGATATTTCAAACAAAAAGTTGTCAAAAGAAATCGTGTGTCAGTTTCAGCCTTTTTTTCTGTCGGGTAAATTATTCAGTTTACTGCTTAAAACACATAAAAAAACACGTGTTTATGTATTTGATACGTTTGTGAAACAATTCATGAGCTGAGATTGAAAGTTCATTCTTGACCTTGGAGGCAGATGCTGAGGAAGACCGTCTGATACGATCAAAAGCTCCAGAACAGCTACTGAATTGACCCTGTGGGGAGATTATTTCATCAGCTGCTGTTTAAAAGGTCAAAAATAGAACTTTAAATCTCAATTTCAAAGCCGACATGGACGAGAAGTCCAAAAAAATAATAAAAACGTTTCCATGATAACTTGGCAAACTCAATCTGCTGATGAAGACCATGTGATATGATCAAAAAGCTCCTGAACAGCCACTAAATAGACCCTGTGGTGAGATTTTTTGATACAATCGGCATTTTAATGATTCAATAAAACAATATTGACAAGTCGTCATGTCCAGTGTTCAGTGTAAGTAACCAATCAGAGAGCCCCAGATGTTGCAGCAGGAGACAAAAATAAAAATAGTGAGATTTGATTTGAGAACTGATAAGAAGACACATTAGCAAACGGAATAAATAAAAGTAAAAAGCCTTTTAATTAAAACATCAGTAATTTATTCAGGACAAAACTGTAAAATGGAATTATTGTCACAATTCATAATAATGTAAATGCACATTTAATAACCTCATAAATAATTTTCAATATAAATTTACAACTGATTAAAACTAAAGAAGTTCATTTTTATTGAGTTTCAAAGTTCATTCTGGTTCGTAAACAGCAGTTAACTGTAATTTTTTAAAGTACAGAAGTATTCTCAGCTTCATGTAGTTAAAGTATCAGCAGTAAAGTACAGAAGTATTCTCAGCTTCATGTAGTTAAAGTATCAGCAGTAAAGTACAGAAGTATTCTCAGCTTCATGTAGTTAAAGTATCAGCAGTAAAGTACAGAAGTATTCTCAGCTTCATGTAGTTAAAGTATCAGCAGTAAAGTACAGAAGTATTCTCAGCTTCGTGTAGTTAAAGTATCAGCAGTAAAGTACAGAAGTATTCTCAGCTTCATGTAGTTAAAGTATCAGCAGTAAAGTACAGAAGTATTCTCAGCTTCATGTAGTTAAAGTATCAGCAGTAAAGTACAGAAGTATTCTCAGCTTCATGTAGTTAAAGTATCAGCAGTAAAGTACAGAAGTATTCTCAGCTTCATGTAGTTAAAGTATCAGCAGTAAAGTACAGAAGTATTCTCAGCTTCATGTAGTTAAAGTACAGAAGTACTCTCAGCTTCATGTAGTTAAAGTATCAGCAGTAAAGTACAGAAGTACTCTCAGCTTCATGTAGTTAAAGTATCAGCAGTAAAGTACAGAAATACTCTCAGCTTCATGTAGTTAAAGTATCAGCAGTAAAGTTGTGGTTGTGCAGTAACTGATATCTGGTTCTGTCACATTATCAGACTGTTGATCCTGAAGCATCAGTGTTAGAGCAGCATGTTCCTGTTGGAGCTGCTGCAGGTGGAGACAGGCTCAACTACTTTATATACAGGCAGCTGCTTCAGGCCAGGGGTCCCAACCTAGGGGTCGGGGCCCTCCAGAGGGCCACCGGATAAACCTGAGGGGTCGTCAGATGATTGATGGGAGAGGAGAGAGTTCTGATTCTTTTTTTGTTTATATTAACTTTGCTTTTTTTTCATGAAATGCTGGTGAATTTAAACCTTTTTTGGGTTCCAAAAATTATTTTTCGGAAAAACAGCTTAAAGAGATCTGAAGCCCAAACATGACATTCCTTTTATATTAGGGGTCACAAGGCAGAAAAAGGTTGGAATTGTATTTTATGTGTGTATCTTATGTGTTTTATATAAAATCTTATGTGCAAATCTCGATAAAAAATGAAAAAAGTACAACATTTCCCTCTGAAATGTCGTGGAGAAGAAACAACAACAGCAGACCTGTTGAAGCTTCTGTTCAAAAACACGACTTACAGTAAAGTTGACGTCTCAAAGCGGCTGCTAACTCTGTTTGAGAGACAGAGGAGGAGGAGTGGAACTGCAGGAATGTCTTTCAGATGCAGGAGTGTGTGTTGACCTGCAGGTGACCTCTGACCTCCGGTACACACAGTACACACAGTACACACAGTACACACAGTACACACTGCTCACTCTACAGTGTGTGTCTGTCACACATAAATATAAACAGATATGATCACTCGACTGATTTCTGAAGTCAGTTATTAGAATCTGCTGCAATGCATTCTGGTCCATTTCCTGCCTCAGTTGGTTTAGTATTTTCCGTGTTTCTTAATTTCTGATTGATTTGTCCCTCTGACTGTTTAAAGTCTCTGCAAGAACCCGACGTTTGGATCAATTAAATATGTTTTCAGACAACCTCGACAATCTAACTTTTTTATTTAGGTAAAGTAAAATGTTCAAGTCAAAATACAAAAGTATTCGCAACAAAATAAAGTATGCAAAATGTCCCATTTCAGAATAATAAATATGACATTGGATTATAATTATTGTTGCAGCCAGTGACTTTATATACTGGTGGGTAACTTAACCTATAATAATCATAATTTATTTGTATTGTCAAATATTTTGTATAGATAATCTGAATCTGCAAAGAAAGTTCGGTTAACAAATGAATGACAAATAAATGTAGCGAAGTAAAAATATATGAATTGTTAGATAAAGTGATGAACATGTTTTATTGTGTCTTCTTCATTTTTACAAAAAAATCATGTATATGTATCTTATGTAAAATGTTATCTTGTACTCCTCTTGAATTGTTTGTTTTGCCCCTGAATCATCATAAAAATGGAAACTCTGCTGGCGTTTGATGCCAGAAACGTGTGGATGTGACGTCGTCAGTGCAAATACCTTCACAGGAAGCTGCTTTCAGGGCGGCGACTGTCCTCCAGGACGCCGAGGTCACGTCCTCAGCGATGTTTACGACCCCGAGGTCGCCTCCCTGCAGCAGGAGGTGGAGCTGGAGGAAGTATTCAGATCCTTCACTTCACTGAAAGCATCACTATGAGTATTCAGAGCAGGAAATGTGTCCTGTGCAATTATATTATGTGATTATTATTACTGATGCATTCATGAGTTTATCATGTGTTTTATATGTAAATTCTTAATTTTCTTTAAGAAAATAGAAACGATAACTGTCAAAATAATGCAGTGGTGTAAAAGAGACACTTCCTTCTGAACTGTAGTGAAGTAGAAGTATTACGTACCTCAGATTTGTACTTAAATGCAGTATTTTGGTAAATTTACTCAGTTACATTCCACCACTGGCAACATGCATCACACAAGTTGTTTTTTAGGTTCATTCTGATATTTTAAGACAAAGTATCTTAAATTGTGACTGTTTTTAGCCCATAAAATGAAGGAGTTTGTATCATCCATCAGTGTGGAGAAGTCGATATTCGGGATTCAAATCCAGCTGTTAAACCACCTCTGGAAACATATTTTCATGTTAAAAACCTCCAGAAAACATACAAGACGGAGTAAAAACTGTTTCTCAGTTTGGTTTTTATTATATTTGGACATTTAGCAAAATACTGCAGAAACATCCAAAGCAGTATAAGAGCTAACGGTTACAAAACCAAAACAAAAAAGAAATAAAATCATGATTGCATTCAGTTCTTCTTGGAGAGCGGCTGATAAAACTCACTGATTGCTATAATGTCACTTGAACACGCCGTCCTCACACACCGTTTCCATATAAGTTAAAGAAAAATAAAACAATTTGGCTACATCATGAAAAAACACAGCAACAGATCACAGAGACCACACAGAGCAATAATTTACACAAATAATTTAATAAATACATAAATAAATAGGGAAAAAAAGAGTTAGATATACTGTATAGTGGTAATACAGAAGGCTTTGTAAAAAATAATAATCATATTATACCCAGCCAGTGATAAATAAGTGATCAAAAAACAATCAGATCAGTTTAAGGCAGTTTTACAGCAGGAGTTTCTAATCCGAAGGCATTACCGGCTACACTAGTTTTTACTCTTTTTTCTTTTCAGGCGGCAGCTACTGATCCACAGATCCACAAGCTATGTTAAAGCTAATCAGAGTGATGAGAAAAGGTCTTTTCAGGCCCGAGACTTCGGCTTTTTGTCGGCTACAGGTCGTCCCCTCTCTTAGGTCTAGAAGCTAAAAGCACTTGTGCAGAGATGCTAGAAAAATAAATTAACAGTCTAACGCTTTAAGTGTTTGAAATGTGACGTCAGGGATCCTTTTAGGGGGTGGGGGGGTTATAGGCCGGGGTTCAAACACACACCCAGAACCTGCTGAAGTGTCCTCGAGCAAGGCACTGAATCCCTGCCAGCTGCAGGCCAGCGGCTGACCTCTGACCTCTACAAATTGGTGCATGTGAGTCACTTGGTTGTGTTTTCTGCAGGAGCCACACCGCAAAAATACCCTTTAATTTTATATCAATCAATCAAGCCAGGAATCATTCCTCTTTATTCTGATGTGATTTGTGCATTTTGCTTGAATTAAAGTCCCAAAATTAAGACAAAAATGGACACATCAAGGAAGTTAGAGTTCAGTTTGTTCAAATTCTTAAAATATGAGAACAGTCTCTCAGATTTGGTCGTTTTGTTACCAAACAACTGAAACAAGAGAGAAGATGAATCCGTCAGCAGTGAAGTGGACCAGAGTCACAGCTTCTCCCCAAAGTGCCAAACATTTTTCACTTGATTTAAAAAAAGTAGGATTTTCTATAAAACAATCTTTATAAAAGGGATATTTTTGCAGTGTGACGCTGACATCCTCCCAGAAACAAGGCTGCATTTGCCGTCTTGTTATCTGGCAGTGTGAAGGCGGCCCCGGGTCCCGGATCAGCAGGCGGGGCGCAGCGGCATCTGCAGCAGGATCACCTGCCGGTTCTCGGACGGGTGGCATTTGTTGATGTGTCTGGTGAGTCCCGGGGAGCTGTAGAAGACGGCGGGGCAGTACTTGCACGGGTAGACCTGCGAGGAGTGCAGCAGGCGGATGTGCCGCTCCTGGCTGCCCCTGTTGGAAAAGTTCTCCCCGCAGACCGGACACAGGTGGCCGGTGGAGGCGCTCAGGTTCAGCGGCGCGGCGCTCTGCTCGCAGGCCGGAGAGTCCTCCTCCTCCGCCGGCTTCGGGGAGCCGTGCTGAGACGCCAGGTGCTTCCGCAGGTACGCCTGGCGCTTAAACCTTTTCCCACAGTGATTACAATCATACAGCCCTTCCTCCGAGCCGGACTCGGAGGGCCCGGGGCTGGGTGTGTCCCTGTCACTAGAATCCTTCGTCTCGTCCGGCGCTGTTTTCGCGGACGCGGCCGCCTTGTCGCTCTCCAGACTCTGCGCCCCGGCGGCTCCGCTCTGCGGCTTGGGTTTGTGCCACCGCCGGTGCGAGGCGAGGTTAGCGGGGCAGCTGAACACCTTATCGCACTCAGGACACCTGTACTCAACCCGGACTATCCTGGAGCACTTGTGCTGCGCCAGCGCGAACGGGTCCGCGTACGCCTCCCGGCACAGCTGGCACACGAACTCCCCCAGCGGGATGTTGTCTCCTCCGGCCGACTGCGGTCTGGGAGGCTTCTGGTCCACCGGAGCCTCTTTAATCTTGAGCCCGAGGACCGGAGATGTGGTGACATCATCCTCAAAGTGCAGTTTCCGGATCGCTTTGGTTCTCTTGGACGGCGGTTTGCTCTTGCGCTCGGTGTCGCTGGAGTGGCGCTTGGTCCCGGCGGCGGGGAGCGTCCCGGCGGATGCCGCGCTGGTGTCGGTGCGGCTGCTGTTGCTGGAGCCGATCTTCAGGTCCACCGGGGCGAAGAGGTGGTCCAGAGCGGTGAGCGCTGCCGGTGTGGGGAAAGACTCCGCGGACACCGGCGATCCGAGGTTGAAGCGCCTCTCGAAGTAGGAGCGGTCGTGGTCCTGGCTGACGGGGCGGGTGGGGCTGTACAGCGCCTGGTACACCGCCTCCGGGTTCCCGAATTGCACCGGTTTGGCGTCATGCTCCGGGGCCGTGGCCACCGCCCCGCAGGTGGGCGTGGGCGTCTGTGCGCGCACCGGGACGGAGACGAGAGGCACGGAGGAGCGCGGCGGCGGCGGCGGCGGCGCCTCAGCTGCTGGTTGCTCCGCTTCCTCCTCGTCGGAGCGGACCCGGTAGGACACCGGGTTGGTCTTCTTGTTCCGTTTCACCAGAAATCCTCTGGGCATGTTGGCGCTGGACGGGGAGCGGAAGGCACTTCGGACGCTGCTGCGGGGAGAAGAAATCCACTTTCAGCCGCTCGCGGACAGAAACATCTGATGCGTCTTTTTGTTGTTTTCTCCTCCTGCTACTGATCCTCTGCTCTCCTCCCGAGGTGCTTTCACCACAACATAGCTGCACTCTTTTTAAGGCGACATGATGACATTGTTCCCGTCCCCCCTTGTTGCCTCATCCCCGACCAATCAGAAGGAGCCGAGGTCCCCCGTGGATTTGGGGAGTGGGTGTGGGAGGATGGAGAGGCTGGTGGAGAGGGTGGAGGGGGGGCTGATGGAGGGAGGATTTGCAGATTGCAAAGCAGATGTACCTGAGGGTTTTATTGTATTTCACCCCCCCCCCCCCCCCTCCCCCCTACACACACACTCTCTCCTCCTCCTCCTCGTCTCGACCCGGGCACACGCCAGGAGCCTCCTGCTTTTACGGTCTGATGAGTTTCTATAGAAATCTACACGTGCCTCGGCTTTATGTGTCTCCTTTGGGTGTGTGTGTGTGTGTGTGGGGGGGATTTGTCCAAAAGGAGACATCCGTCCACATAACGGCGTCAAGAAGAAGTGGTTGGAAAAAATGACATGAAGGAAAAGAGGAAAATGTAGAATTTCAGGCTGGAAGGAGTCGAACTTTAAAACCGATTCTAGACATTAAATAAAAGTGAATATACGAGTTTACGCAGATTTTCCTGGAAAAACATGAGCAACAAGCCTGAGTTCATTTAACTGTTTTCAGATTTTAGAATTGAATACATTCAAAGACTTTCCAGGACGACTAAGGATCCTAAAAAGCAGATTTGAAAGGCGCCTTTACGCACCGAACGATGGAGTTAAATTCGGTCAACCACGTTGGACAAATATCCAACTAAACAAACAAACAAACAAACATTTGAAACCACCGTGGCCCTGCAGCATGTGCGCTGGCGTGGCAGTTAACTCCGGACATATGAATCCGTCATTTTACGCATACATAATTAATAGCGAGAGGAGGGTTTCCTGCTTTGCATCACAATGGCTGCGCTTGTGCAAGCTGTAGACCCGCCGTGATTGAAAAGGAAATTGCACAGTTGAAAAAAAAAAAGGAGGAAAAAAAAAGGAGAAGAAGAAGTGGGGGCCCCCAAAAGCAATCTGGCCCCCAGATACCGTCGGCGCGTGCTGTGCGTAATCAGTGCGCTCTTTCTGGGTCTCCAAATGGGGCAAACCGAGATTATCTGCGCGTTAAAACACACCAAACCCAAATCCTGCAGGTCGCGTGTCACCTGACGTGTTTCAGATGATCTCAGCTGGATCACTCACATTTCACTCTTACCTTTAACATTCGTTTTTTCCTTCACCTTAATGTGTTGGTGTTTTAATCTTGGTTCCATCTGAACTAAAGGCAGTTCACGCTCCAGGTACCGTTCGACCCTAAAAGTCAACAGAAATTCCAATAAATCAGCTTGTTTCAAGAATTTTCCTTTTCGATTCTAACGCAGCTTCATTGTCTTGTTTTCAGGAGACAGACGAACAGGTTGAAATCATCTCACCAGAAAATTCTTTCAGTTCAAGACTTTTAAGACTCAATTACGAATTTGTTTTAAAAGATTGATAGTTTTTATATATTTATCGAAATATATAATATATTATATATACTGCTCAATATATGATACTTGTTTTTGAAATCCAGCTGGAGAACATCACATAATATGCAGCTTTAACAAAGGATGAAAACCATTAGAAAACACAATATAACTCTATAATAACTTTAAAACTACCACAAGGATATGAGTCTCTATGCAGAATATTATCCCAACACGTTTAGAACAAGGACTCTCTAGAATATCAGTAAGTGCAGTAAAGTTACCTTTAAAGTCTCTGAATATACTTCTGAGTGCCACAGAAACACTTTCGGTGTCATAGATTAATTTGTATTTGATCATCTATTTATATTTGACCTGATCCTAAATATATAAGAGATTTAAATGCATGAAGACTGAGGACCCTGTGATGTGCTCGCTCATATAACTTCACATTAACGGGGCTGGTCGCATGTGAGTCCTGGTGTTTTCTCAGCCTGCGGCCTGGTTGGAGCTGCCGACATATGTTGTTGTGTGTGCGGTTATTTTCCCGACAGGCTTCAGCTCAGCCTCATTAGCATACAGCTGTAGAGTGACACCCTCCTCCTCCTCCTCCTCTTCCTCCTCCTCCTCCTCCTAAAAGCTTTCATCTCCAGCCGCTATAGGGCCTGTGGTTGGTCACGCTGCTGCAGAGTCACAGTTACAGTTGGCACTGATAAAAACACTGGTGTCAAACCACAAATTCTCATTTCACATGTTTTAACTGTTGACAGCTTGATATATTAAAGTTAGTGTTAGTCAGGAGTTTCCAAACTCAGACAGACATCTAATCAAGGACCTAAAACATTCATTCATTTATGTAAACAGTGTTATTGAATTTCATCAAATTAAGGACTTTATTAATTGCAGGTCTCTTAATTTTAAGTTACTGTTACATTACATATGTAACATAATAGTATACAATTTAAATTTTAAGTTGTGATATTTAGTTGCAATGTTTACTGAACTCACATAACTCATCAAATTAACACATTTTCAGTAATTGAAAAGTCCCTTAAATGCTAATTTGATCAAATTAACATTAAGGGACTTTTCTTTTAGGAATAATTTAACATTTCTTGAAAAAATCAAAAAAGTTTGAGAAGAAATAAACAATATCAATTTCATGTGTGCATTAAAAGAGTGAAGATTTATTTTTGGTATTATTGGAAATATTAGTAAGATTAAAAGTAGTTTTATCACTGCACTCCTATAACATTGAAGAGATATTGTAGTTTTTATTCCACACATTCTTCTTCCTTGTTAGAACATGGTGCCTACATTACCCACAATGCAACCCGGCAGCACCAGATCAACTCAAGTAAAAATAACTTTGTTTAAAAGAAAACTACACAGGGCACCTTTCCACTGACCGCATGATGTTTCGGTTGAACAGTTTATTCTGCCGTTTAAACACATTTAACTCGGTGATGTCACCTGTGATGTCACCTGCGATGTCACAGCTGTCCCGGACAGGCGAACATGGGCAGCAGGTTACGGTTGTAGGTGAGATATTTCACAGCGCTGCTTCTCATCTGCTGCCTGGACTCGTCCTCCTGCAGAGACACACAACCTGCTCAGACACGGCAACAGTCTCATGACAGAAAATATGAAATATCATCCTTCACACCTGCTTCCACCTGCTGAAGGCCGTCCTGACATGTTATATTGGTTACTTGTTATTTTATACATATTTCTTGTTACATTTTTACCTTTTGGATGTAGAAAGAAAGAAAGAAAGGGAGCCAAACTCCAATCTAACTCAAACTTGATGATATTTGGGATGAAGGTGAAAGCACTAACTGTGGCTGAGCTGATCTGCTGAAGCTCCTGCTCAAAGTCGGAGAACCTGTCGTGATAAACGGCCAAACACCAGCTCTGTCTGAAGAAACTGCAGGAGACACACATGTGACGTCAACAACCTTCCTGTCTTCAGTGAGTTCAGAACATCACATCCCTCTGAAGACTAAAACTACAACGGTTTACAACTACAGAACATTTAAATGTGTTTTTTCACTATTAAGCAACAATTCGGTTTCAGATGAAACATATAATGAGTTTATAAATTGCCTTTTTGATTTGTGACCTTTTACACAAAAGCATTCAGGGCCTCTTGTCATGTTCCACCAAAGAGACATTTCCCCTTTAAATTTCTCGGATGGTTTCGTTTAAATTACTGTTCAAAAGATCCAATATTTCACAAAAAAGCAAAGCAAAAAAGAAGTCCAAAATATAAAAACAGGTTTGTGTTTCAGAACTTTGTTTCTTCTCCTTCCTGTCTCATTAATCATCTGCTGACCCCTCAGATTTATCTGGTGACCCTTTGGAGGGGCCCGACCCCTAGGTTGGGAACCACTGGACTGACAGTATATGAAGTACTTCAAACTGCTGTAGCTCCACTTATGTACTCAGGTCTGTTACATAGGTAAAGGTAGTAATACTATACTGTAGAAATACAAACAAAAGTCCTTCATTCCACATTTTAAGTAACTAAAAGTATTGTGTTTTATTAATTTCAATCTGCAAAGTAACTACAGATATGAAATAATTGTAGTATGGAGTAAAAGTACAGAACATACAGAATACAGTGGAGTAGAAGTATAATTTTTGAAACTTAAGTACAGTACTTGAGTAAATGTACTTACTGTATTAATAAAAATATATACTAATATTTTAATTAAGGACTATTTTTACTTTACTTTAAAAACTATCAGGACTTTACCTTGTAATGGAGTATTTTTATTTTTACACTCTGCTGGCTTTCTGCATAGCTTGACACTACAAGAGGTATGTGAGAAACCACCTTTTCTTTGTAATTTGGGTGAACTGACCCTTTAAATAACAGTTCAGTCTTCAGTGAACCCTTGAATGAACCAAACAAACACACACACACACACACACACACACACACACACACACACACACACACACACACACACACACACCCAGAGGCTACACTAACTGTGTTGGCTGAATAACCTCCAGCCGCCACTCGGTCAATCAATTATTTTAACGGCTCTCGATGCTCCGCCAGCCTCCACAATGACTTTACGAGTCAGCTGAGCGAGCGGCGTGACGAGGAATCGGCCTCTGCGGCGGGGAGGCTCCGGCTTTGTCTCGTCCCGGACCGGCCACAAAGACAGATTGGGGAGCTGCATAAACAGATTAGGAGGCGGGGGGGACAATAGATGTCCATATCTCGGGGTCATTTGTGTTGAAACCTCAGAAGCAGGTCACCCGCTGTTTGACAAACACACACACACACACACACACACACACACACACACACACACACACACACACACACACTGCAAAGTCACACCAGCAAACATCGAGGCAGCGTGAGGACAAAAGACACTGAAGGCCTAAATCTCTCTCGCCTGTTCAGATGTGTTATTTAGACGTGTGAGGTCATCAGTCAGCAGATGAATGATGGGAAGTTTCACTACCTGCAGCTTTCTGAAAACATTTCCTCTCTCAGACACTGTCTCAAACAGTGGAAGTGGCTTGTTTTTCATACCGAATTTGGTTATGAAAACAGCCATTTCAAGGAAATAACACTGCCACAAGAGTAACAAGTGTTGTTGTACTACGGCTGGAAGTGCATAAATCAAATGACGCTCCTACAGAGGCTGGACGGACTAAAAGAAAGACTGCACAGAAGACAATAACAGGGAAGAAAATATCACTTCGGTAAAGCTGTTTGTTGTTCTGTTGTCAACAAACTAAAACCCGACATCATGTGATTCACCAAACCGCTCATTTCTGCAGGTCTATTGTGCGTCGACGTCTGTTTTGCTGTTTGTTCAACTCCTGAGTTACTGAAGCTAATAAAAGACTTCAGCAAAAGATGAATCTACAGAAAAAATGTTTCTTCCTACATTGTTATTAATGCAGGAGGTGTTTTTTTCTCTGATGAGGAATTATGACCTGGGTTCAGTTAGAGATTTATTGTGTTCCTAGAATACAACCTATACAGAAGAATTAAAAGTACAGGCATGACAATTAAAGGATAATTCCAGTTTATTTCAATTTATTTTTAAAGTTTGTTTCACCTTTTCTATTACTAACAGGTTGAAAACAAACCCCCAGGTTACTCAAAATTATGACCCAAACGGTCTGCTTCAGCTTCGACCTGCTGTACTTTCTGTAGTTAATGTGAAGTAATTTGTGTGGGATTTTAGGTTAAGAAAATGTTACATGGACATTTCTGAGGGAAAATTCAGTGCAACAAAACAAAAAGTCAGGTTCAGGATGGATTTCTTTGGTCTGTGAAAACTCTTTCTAATGCTCCCTTCTTATTGTTCGCAACGTTGTTAACAAACCACAAATCATGAGCCATATTTTCCTCTTCCCGTCATGTGGTGCCAGTTGGTGATTGTTGTGGCATGGAAACGTACGAGTATTTATTTTTGTGAAACTGTGAAACTGTCTATTTTTTAAAGCAGCCCGAGGTCTATGCACATAACTTTTTTTAAAAATCTTATATATTCTAGAAATCTTGAAAAAGTTTGTAGATTTTCTTCTCTCAAAATGCCTGCAGACCTTTTGTAAACGAACAGTAACTGTCCTTCTGTCTCCCACCTGTACAGGTCGTGGATCAGGCAGCGGTGGTAGCGGCTCGACAGCTGGCCCAGCAGCTGCTGGTGTTTCCCATACAGACTCAGGTAATTGGAGATGGGGAGGGGCTTCAGGGAGAGACAGGTGAGCGTCTCCACCAGCTCGTAGCAGTCCAGATGTAAACAGAAGTAGTTCCCCGTCTCCACTCGTCCGGTCACGATACCTCCGTCCTGTAACTTTACATGGAGGAGCACACAAGTTAGTGTCCTGTATTAACTTGAACTGCTGATCAGTGCCTACACACTGTTAAATATGGATTAAAGGATATATTATTATCCAATATAATCCAATAAACAGTCTGTTGATTTCTGACTTCCCTACCCTGTCGTCATCATAATGAACGTAGACAACCAACATGGCTGCTATTGTTTGTACTCACAGCTGTAAAACTTATCAAACGTTACTGAAACACGAGGAAATAGCTAATTTGTTGGGGACTACTTTCAGCTGCGGATGAATCCACATTTGGTGCTCTAGTGAGTATTTGGGGCAGCAAGACGGTTCAGCTGTCAGTGTGGGTTTTGGTCTTTTTCATGAGATCTGAAAACAATAACAAAAATATAAACCATCACCAGAATCATCCTTTAAACTTTCCGGTAGCAGGAGTGGGTACTTATACAGTATATATAACACATGTAGTCGTAGTGGGAGTGAACATCTAATCACAGTGGAAGTAAGTGGCTCAAATCAGATTTGTTTCTACTATGTGACACATCTTACAACACAACAACAGCGTCAACAAATTTAATCCCACAGTTTCAATTCAGAAGTGGCCCATTTTCATATATCCTAATACACAGCTGATTTGTGGCAGTTATATCAGGGTTCAAGCAAATTTCATGTCACTCCAATGTGATGAAACTCCAGTGAAGAAAGATGAACGGCAGCTACATAAAAAGCTAAATAAAAATCTTTTGCTTCCTTGTTATATATACTGTGTGTTAACAAACACTGCTGTTTCAAGCAGACTGTGTGTGAACCGGAGAGATACTGAACGTTGGACAGTAAAACCTCACATGTTTAACAGCAGGACCTGGTGGGTTGGCAGCAGACGGTTTGGTAACGTGCAGGTAGTTAAATCCTCCAGGCAGCTTCCCACCTGAGGAGAGACAGAAAACACACGACGAAAGTTAAGGTGTGATGTGGTTCATATAACTCATGTTGGAATAGAAAACAGGAATCCACAGGATGTGGACGTCATGTTCGAGTTGTTTAAACGATAACCCAAAAATAGTGAACGCAGCAGCTCAATTGTTAATTAATTGATCAACAGAAAATGTATCAACAGCTTTGGTAATCGATTAATCGTTTATGAAACAAAAATATCAAAGATTCTCTGGTTCCAGCTTCTGAAATATGAGGATTTTGCTGCTTATCTCTTCTTTATATCATTGTGAATAAATGGATTGGAACTGTTGGTCGGACAAAACAAGAATTTAATGATGCCATGTTGTATGAAAGTTATCAACTTTTCTTTTTTACTGATTTCTTACATTTTATGGACTAAATGAATGAACAGAAAAAATATTGCTAGCTGCTCCCCTATTTGACAATAATAAAAGGCCACTGAAAATCTAAAATTAAAAAAATATCAATCATTAAAAAGACCAATCATGGTGTCAATGATAAGAGAAGATGCTTTTATCAGAAGAAAATCTTCAAATATGATTAGTTTCAGTAATGAAACATGAACTGGCACCAAAACTGGAACAACTACAGATGCTTCATAACATACATTTCACTGTTTATCCGCCCACAGAGGAAAACAGAGCCGAGGCAATGAACGCAGATAGCGGGCGGCGATGTGGCATCTCTGCTCTCCCTGAGCATTGAATTCGCCCTGAAAAGTTCATGTGTGTCTCATCTCTCTGAGAAGGGCGAAGCAGAGTGGCTGTTGTGTTTATGTAACCTGTTGAGTGGCCTTGGTTACTCTGTGAATACATAGCAGCACAATACAACATTGTTACACCCTGCTATGGTTTGAGTGTCCGCCACAATAGCATCGTCGGTGGGTGGGTAAAAGATTGGAAAATGTTCCACAAAAGCATAATGAAAAAATATCGGCAGTGCAAATTCTCTCAGATAAAAGCCGACAAAAACATGGACAGGGAGAAGGACACAGAGGAAAGTACTGAGGTAAACTCACAGACCCAGAAAACATATGGAAATCTGCCGATGAATGTGAAGGAATTGTTCTGTTTGTTTGTTTGTTCTGCTAAACATTTAAAAATGATTCTTAACATGCTTGTTGAAAATGTATTGTATGAGTCCCAGAAAGTCCCACAGTAAAAGCTCAGGGAAGCTTCTATTTTACAGAGGTGGGGCGATTAACCAGATGTTCATCTGCAAAACCGACCAGTTACTCTTTTCTTTTGTAAAAACCAAAAAATACTGTTTGAAAAACACTTATGATGAAGGGTAAATGTCACATTTATTTTGTTTTTTGAGTGTGGAATGGGCTCATTGTTGCTGCTTGTGGCCGTAGGAAGGAAAACCACCCACTAGCACTGCGGTTCTCACTGTGAAGTACCAGTGGGTGTTTTTGTTTTTGACCTGGGGGGGGGGGGCAGTAACCGGCCCATTATGGCTTAGAGCAGCACAGTGAGGCTAAGAAGATGCCGCACTAGAAAACTTACTCGAACAAGTGACACAAAGGCGAGATTCATACCAAAGTGACGGGGAAAAAACACTATTTCTCAGAAACAAAGCTGAAATTAAAACTCCATAACTTTAACCTTTAATATAATTAAATCCTGTTTTTCTATGTTAAGGAAGGTGGATTTTCATTAAAAGAAAACGTTCATGTGGGGATTTGCAGTTGGAAAAACTACTTCTAGAACCAGTGGCTTCTCTCACAAAGAAACTTGTTATCACACACAAGAAACCAAACCTAGAAGGATGAAACTGAAGAAATGTGGTGTCTGTTAAAACTTTATCAATGGATTTCAATTCTTGATGAAGAGGTTAACCAACTGTAGAACTAAGTGCAGACCTTGAATCTTGGGCTGTACATGCAGCGGTACGAGGCGATCCATTTCAGGTGGAGGCTCGTCCGCCGGCTCCAGCGTCGGGTCGAAGAGGGGCAGCAACATGGCCGCCAGGTCCTGGCCAACTTCCTTGGAGTTGAAGTGCGCGTGCGAGCACTCGTCTGCATGGAAGCAGCGGGAGAATTTGGTGAGAGGTCCGGCACCATAGATGGCCGAATCGCTGGTGTGGTAAGTGGCGTTTATGACTAGTCTGCTGTCAAAGACCAGGAAGGAGTTGTTGATGCTCTTGAAGGCGTCGTAGTCGACTCCTTTATTGGAGAGGTTAATGAACACCTGAAAGGAGAACATGGACGAATCACTATGTTTTCTGTTTCCTTGTGATTTTTATCCTTATATAGCAGGTTGTCTGTTAAAGCAATAGTTCCACATTTATACACAATACACAAGAAGAGATACCCTGCCCCACCCCCACCTGACTGGATTGGTTCATTTGTTCAGTTGTCACGGAACTGTGGATGTTCAAACTTTCTGTGATCCGGATTTTAGCCGAGAAGTCCAAGATGAGGACTGGGTAAATGCTCCATAACAAGCGAGTAAGTGGCCTTTGAGTTAAGATTGTTTTGTCAGCTGGAGTGCTGGTGTTTGTTTAGAAATGCCAGAAGAATGAGAACCAACTCCATAGCTCGAAAACATAGCAATATACAGTAGTATACATATAATACAACATAAAATACTCTGATGGAAACCAGTGAAGCTGGACTTAGTTGTAAATTATTAGCAAAGTTGTGAAGCACCCTGTGAGGTGTTCCTGTAAACAACAGTTATGTTTAAATTCAGTGTTTTCTCACCAAAACACATTGTTCTTATCCTTGAGGCCTAACAAATCTCCTTTGTCATAAAACATTCTCTAAGCCACATATTTGAATATTTGGAACCTGCATGGTTTGACAGTACGCACAATGCTTACATGTAAATGCAGAATATAAGGACAACAAGCCTAAAATGAAAAACACACATTACCAGACAGTAGAATCCTCTACTGTCTAAAACAATGAAAATGGGAAACACACCAAAATCATTTTGTGCTTGACAAACACAGCCTGCTTCCAGGAGGCAAATTAACATCCCACCAACAGCCACAAGCTGGTGAATTCAGGCTGTTGTTTGTGAGCTTTTCAGCTCTACCAGACACCCTGGCCGGTAACCCACCATTGTTTGGAGAACATTTTCTTTTGTAAAAACAAATACCGGACTGAGTAAGCAGTGAAAGTCACCAGAAACTTTGACGTACTCCACACTGCAGATGGAGGGGCTCTGCGTTGGTGGTGAACGACACGGATGTGAGAGGATCGGGGTGTTCTCCATTGTTCATCTGGGCCAGCACGCAGCTACGGTGGACCTGGACCTTGGCCTTTTCCATGGCCGTCGCCACAGCCTTCTCTATGTCGGGGTCACTGAAGCAGGAGGTGTCGGGCTCGGGAGGTGGGAGGACTAGATGGATACGATATCCCTGGATGCCGAGGCTGAGAAAAGTCTCCACGGTGGTGAAGACATCGATGCTGTTTCCGTAGATGACGGCGTTATCTGGAGAGACACAAGGAAGTAGTGTTTTCATCATCTTTCAGAGTGTTTTCAACATTTTTACAAAACGAAAATTCAGTCAGAGACACTAACGTCAAGGAAATGGCGATTTATAGCACTTTTAGACCACCAATACAGCCCTGGAGTGTCATTAGGATTCACCCTCTGGAGACCATGAATATCTGTCTGTAATTTAATGGCAATCCATCCAATAGTTATTGAGATATTTCAGTCTGGACAGAAGTTAGCCAAATCATTCAGCCCTATTTTCACAAAAAATTCTCCCAAGTTCCACACAATATCTCCAACAGAGGATCACCAACAGTGGAAATCCAATTAAAATGATACGTCTTACTTTTTGAATAGCACTGCTGAAACGGCAGCAGTTATTATTCCTGCGTATGAATAACAGATATAAAACATCATGACTAGGTTTCAAACTTTCTTATGCACAAAAAAATACAGAAAAAAACACCCATTGCAGTACACTTGAACTGAACAAGAAAATAAATGTTGGATTCATTCAGGCACAGAAGATGTTTATCTTACAAAATTATACTATTTCAAATACAAAAGAAGTTCTTCAACTGAGAGGATCTGAATAGTGACCATGAAGCGTTGATTTCTAAAAGAAGACATCTGTTTGCATTTAATGACATTCTTAATTCTCATAACTGTCATGATATAAATTATTTCCTTTTTTTAAGCCAATATTTTCCAGCCAACAATAGATTGTACTCAGGTTTTCCAAACAGCCTTGGAAAAGGACAAGAACAGCCACGCATGAGGCCCTCAGATTCCTGAACCATGAACCACAGACGAAAAAATAAGAAATCAAACAATGTAAATCTGAAGATCTGAACGTTATTTTTCCCATGATTCTCACTGTTCAGAGAAGCCTCTTGACATTTTACAGAACATACAAACTCCTATACAGTATAATGAGGGTATGTACTCCTCTTCTCACTGATTATATTACAGTTAAAGCACAATGCCTGGAGCAGCATCGTCATGCCAATGGTCTGTGAGACAAAGACAACAAAAACTGACATTTAATATGTGCATGAATTTATACTTGTGTAGTTTTTTGGTGTTTTGTTAGTGCTGAACTTCGTTTAATGTTGGTTTTACAACAGATCCTTTTATTTGGTGTAAACACACAACAAAAAGATGTAAAAAAATCATCCACATTTCTAACTAAAATCACTTCTAATTAAACATTTACTGGTTACTTTGTACATTCACATTTTACATAAAAAACATGACAATCTTAAAACTGTAATAAAAATAAATAATAATAATGGGGCAGTGAGATATAACTGTAGTTCTTATTGCGTGCTTAGTTGTAGGCGTGTAAAATGAGGTGGGAGCTATTGTAAATCTTCTTTTGTGAGTGGTGTGTTTGCATGTGTGTTATTTATTTATTTATTAAGGGACTTTTCTGCCATATTGTATGCAGTCTTCAATCCAAGACAATTTTCTTCCTTAGGAAACCATAAAAGCAACCTTGACCATTGACCTTGAGTTGTTGGCAGTTCCACAAACAGAGACGTTTGAGATGGTTTCACTTAAATAACTGTTTGACATAGGTAAAATTAACTAATATTTCATAGAGAAGTCCAAAAAATGAATACAGAACTTTACATTTAGCTGATACAACTTCTGAAGAATTTTGAGTGCATTACTTTTTTGTGTAATGGAGTATTTTTACATTGTTGTTTTGGTACTTTTGCTTAAGAAAACGATCTAAATACACAGCAGGAGTAAAAGAGAAGAGTAGAGCCGGCGTTTTTACCGGCTGCTGTTCAGTGTCTCTGTCCGTGGTGCTGAATGAGAGGAGCACTGCTGCTACTGAACATCAAGGCCAGCAGAACACAAAACGTCTCATCAATAAATCTATATTGCACTGCTCTCGTCATCTGTTTACTTCTCCTACTAGAACTACCCAAGGAAACATGTTTTTCTTATGTCTACTAAAAAATGTTTTCCTAAGACAGTCCAGGCACATTGCTTTGTAAAGGTACAAGCGTTAAAAAGCCTTTATCAGGGTCCTGGGGTTGACTGGTGTGCAGTCTACACGAACTGGCCTTTTTATAATCATACTGTAATAAAGGCCTTGCCCCTTTATGAAGGAGCGTGCATTTGTCCAAAAACTATTAAAAACACACCAATGATCCTCTCTGTCGCTCTGGGTGTCCTTCATCACCATGAACTATCCTGCTGCCCCAAATACTCACTACAGCACCACATGTGGATTAATCTGCTGCTGAAAATAGTCCCAACAAATGCACAATTTCCTCCTGTTTGTTTGATAAAAACTACAGAGAGCAGCTGTTTTAGGAAATTACAGAGATGTTTTTTAGAAATGAAACTACATATTTGTGAGGAGATTTACATCTTCAGTAAGAACCAACGGGCTTGGAGCTGAGAGCCACAGACAGGAAGTCAGAACGTACTGAGAAACGGACTAACATGTCCCTAAATTCTATATTTTCATGGGATTTGTCGGTAAGAAAACTATCCTTTAAAGCGAGTGCTGAGAAAGAACAGAAATGACTACACTCTGCTTTAATGCTAAATTTACATTCACTCTGTTTCGTTTTGCTGTTTTTATTAAAATATGGAAATCAACATGGTATCTGCTGGAGTCTGCCATTGCAATTTGCATTTATTAATGGTTTTCCTTTATGACTGGGATCAACTAATTAGTATGTATAAAAGCCTCACTCTAGATCACTGCACAATTCCTTCAGAGAGCAGATTAATTTTGCCTAATGACACTGTGTATTTTTTCCTGCTCTGAAAAGCCTGGCTCTCAGAAAGTGATATGATAATGGAAAATGGATGGAAGAGGCCGACCTGATTCACAGAGATGAAAGATTTCTCTGCAGCTAATTAGCTGCTAATTATACCGGGGCACTTCAGCGCTGACTGGCTGAGTAATGACATACTACTACAGATTAATTTGTGATGGATTTCTATGTGTGTGTGTGTGTTCACTTACCCTCAAGCTCCACAAAGTTGGCACAGAGCCAGCGGCGAGCAGCCATGCAGTCGTAGAGGTCGTTGAGGGTGAAGAGGTTGGATGGGATGGGTCCGGTGTATCTGCGGTGAGCCGACTGAGCCTGCAGCTGGCTGTTTGTGGCGGGCTGGTTCAGATCCACACCAGTGGGACAGGGCACCTACAGCACCCCATGACACACACAGACTGTATAATGTAACACAAACATAACTTGAGAAAAGACAGAAGAACAGGATAATTAATATTGGCATATTTTTACTGGCATACAGCACTTTGTTTGTAGTATTGAAGCTTTGGCTGAAAAAGGAAAAACGATCAAAACATGAAAATTTACACCAGTAATTAAGAGCTACTACTGGTGGCGTCAGCCTTCAGTCTAAAATCATTGATTTTAAGAGGGGGGTTAAGCGAACAAATTACTGGTAACAATATATTTGCAGTATAACCAAGTACAATCCGACAGCTACTCCTCTTACCTCTTTAACCCTGTAACCCTACAGTGACAAACTTGTGTTACAGCCAACTCGATAATATTCAGATTGGTGGATGAGAAGTGTCTCATTGTCTCACCTGGTACTGCAGGCCGGTGCAGAGGATGATGTAATCGTAGGGCACCTTCCTCCCACCAGACACACGGACGTATCTGGACTTCCTGTTGATGGCCACCATCTTCCCGGTCACCACATTGACGCAGGAATGCAGAGGGAGCTGGTTCAAGTCTCTGCTGCTGTATGCATGACTGCAGGAAGGGAAGAAGACTGAGCAGACTGAGAAACTTAGAAGACTGCTGTTGCAATCTTGAAATCATTCAGGCCAAATTTACATCATATTGTTTATTACATGAGTGCACTTATGAATTTAAAACAACAACTGGATAAGTTCTTAAACTCTGGGGTAAGGTAATGTAGTTGTAAGTGATGACTTGAGTTTAATTACACATAAATTAACCACACAGGTTTAATGTTTTTTGAACATTCTTGTAGTATGTTGGGAGACATCTAATAAGTTACCCAATGTAAGATGTAATTGCATGATTTTCCATTTTCATGTCTGATGTTGTTACATTCACTCACCTTGTGGACAGAAATCCGACATCCTCGTGGTTGCAGTCGCTGGGGAAACCGTGCGTTGAGATGAGGGTCAGGTTGTTGAACCTCAGGTGAGGGCTACAAGAGAACAAACAACACTGAAAAGCATGAGTGCTTTTCCACAGAATGGAAAGAGAGGAACGTTTTCTGACGGGGGAAGGACAACTTTTCTGTTACAACTACTGTCTTTATCAAGTGATCTGCAATAGCATTTACATTTACATCCGCAATGTCAAGAGGAAAATAAAGAATAAAATCTTAAAAGAGGAGTTAAGTTAGATCAGGTGTTGGCTAGTAAGAAGTTGCCTCTTCATTTGGGTAAACGGAATTTATTTTAGTTATTAGTTATTAGTTTTCATTATTCTATTTGTTCATAGTTTGAAGTTAATTAGGCTTGTTTTGGCTCAGGTGGTTATATATCCAGGATCAGGATACACACAGGACCTGACTGAGACATAAACCAGGAGGTAAAAACAACCACAGTCAAACAATAAACCTTAGTGCATAAAAAAATAGAGAACAATAAATAAACAAAATAGGTATTCACAAAGCTAAAAAAGGTAACAGTGCTCTCACAGAACCTGGCTGTCCATGTTCTTATACTTTTCAGTCTTTAGCCATTAGTAAGAGGATTCCTGTAGCATCTCGTGTCCCCTTTTCAGTGGCCTGAAGGTGTAAATTTCACCATTTTATCAATGGATTGTACTATAGCTGATTTTTGGTGCAAAATGCACCACTTCGTCCTCTGAAAGTAAAAGCTAATTGCTTTTCTTATTTTTACCATAGAATTCACTCATCTATTTGTTCTTATTTGGTGTAATTTTAATGGGATTAATGTACACATTTATTTTATTGGTTTCTTGTATGTAGGATGTTGTGAATAGAAATAAATCTTGGGATTTATTGTGTCATCCTTGACATTTTTTGTAGATGTGTGTGATTCTTTGTCAATCAATTCTTTGATTCTTATAATGTCAAATAAACTACACTGAACTATTGAGTGTTTAAGTTCATTCCTCATCTTGGAAACTGTCTTAACACTTGAGTTCCACTAGCTTTTCTCAGATCTGTCTGAGAGTCTTCCTGCTTAAAGACATACATTTTAAAATCCTGAGCAACAATAAACATGAATAAAAAATTCAACCGCTGAAGTTCTCCAGAATTCTGGTGAATCTGTGGCTCCTGAGCATGAAAAATCCTGACCTGCCCTCCTGCCTCCTGTGTGTTTACTGTCCACAATATACAACATCTTTTGTGATGCAAATGACCTCTTTTGTGGTGGCCTACAGCACGTTACACAGCTGATAACAGCGCCTCCAGCTCCTTCGTCCAGTGAATAGCAGTGTGTGTACCTCGCACCGCCTTATCACACTGACGCCTCTGATCACCTCCTGCGCCGTTCTTATCTCAGCTTCCTGTTAAATTAACGCTCACCGGCACAGATCTACAACACCAGACACCAAAATGCTGGTAGACTGACTGGATATAGGTTGGATGGCTGTCGTGTTATATTACTCTCTTGGACGATATGGGAATATATAGAGAGATGTGGTAAACCTTTTAGACCATTGGGGACAATTTTTGCAGATCAAAACTATTTTATGATAATATTGGATTTACAGAATTTTTTCTGTATGTTGTAAAGTACTTTCATTTTTATTGATTCATTCATTTTTTTGTCAATAAAATGTCAGAAAATAGTGAAAATTCCCATTTCCCAAAGCCAGAGACTAGTCTGACATGCTCAAACCCAAATATTTTCAATTTACAATAACATAAAAACAGAGAAAAGCAGCAAATTCTCCCATTTGAGAAGCTGGAACCAACACATTTTGTGCATTTTGTTTTGCTTGATAAACAACTTAAATGATTAAAAATGATTGATACATTTTTTGTAGATCAACTAATGGATTCATTGACTAATTGTTCCTTTACAAGTAATATTACTCACTGGCAAAAAGAAGATAAATGAGCATGTGAGAGATGAGAGATTTATTGATCAGACCAAAGATAACAGATGGATCAAGTAGATTTCTAAGCTTTGACTCATTAGTGGTTTGATCCTTGATTTTGAACATGCAAATAATATTGGACCACCAGACAACGAGTGCAAACTTTCCTTGTTAATCTGTGCCAGAAGGTGGATTTATGCCGCAGCACTGAGGCATTAAGGCCCATTATTGGTGTCTGGATGCGACTGAATCAGGAGCCCTGGATTTGCTCTGTTATCAGCCGGTGACAGACGGCCGCTGTGACCCTGCAGCCTGACCGCGGCGAGCAGAGGGCCGAGCCGCTGCAGAGCTCTTTATCTGTCTGACCCCGTCCCAGCCAGTAATGGAGTTAGGGGGGTGGTGCTGGTGCTGCTGGGCTGGATTCAATGAGCGCATGGAAAGCTGTGTTGGAGTGGGGGGGGGGTGAAGGGGGACGGACGTTTGGCCAGGGCTGATAAGGGGGGCCCCAGCAGGCCGAAACTGACCCATCATTCACCCTCTCAATGCGTCTCCGCCTCGCCATTAGTTCAGCGGACACTAACTGCCTCATTAGTCAACTCATTAGTGACAGCAAACACAGATCGCTGCAGCAGATCCCTGACGGGGGGAAACAGTGGAGTGGCTAATTAAAGGGGGCCAGCGCTGGCCCTGCTGAATGCCAGGCCTCAGACAGCTGTGTGCGCCCGCCCCGGCATCACCACCGTGCCAGGCTCGCCAGCTCTCAGAGCCGTGAGATCTCACTCGCACAAAACAACGACCCCGGTTGCCTGGCAGCTATCGCCTGGTTCTGAATCAACAGCCCTGCGCTTCTTATTATCTGCCGGAGCAGTTAATCTCACAAAGCGAGGACGGAGGCAAACATGTAAGACGTCCGACCTGGAGTCAAGTGACATTTCCAGAGATTGGATTCCTGGAATAAAGGGCGATAAAGAAATGAAAGAGAAGCTTCAGTGTGGGACACCTCTCTTGGGGTTCAGGGTTTCTGGGGACCCCAGAGTATTTCTCAACAGACACATCAGAATCTGTGATAAACATGATCATGTGAATACTTTAACAACTTTAATAACAGATGCCATCTGTCTGTTATAGCTCCTGCATCATCTCTGTGCACTTCACTACTCATCTCCGTTCACTGGAGATAGAAGTGATTATCCTTCTGTTACCTAGACACTAACTGACTTTCCTCTGCTTATACAAGTTCTGGTTGGGTAAAAGTTTTGATCTGGAGCCTGGCCCTAGTTAGTTTCTACTGCAGGTTGCAGCATGCAATGATTCCTAATAGAGTCTTTTACTCTGATGAAAGCACTTTCTTCTGATTATTATAGTACAGATAAACTCATAACCAAATATACAATATCAGCTATTACTTAAACATGTGGCCCACTCATTTTTTGGGGTCAAAATGTAGTTTAAAGACATTTATTGTCTTGGTTTATATTGTGTTCACATGGTGCTTATTCCTAAATAAATGGCTGGTATTACTGGTGTTATATTTTTCTTACTGTCCACAAATCCCATGAAAAGACCCAATCAGACCAACAATGTGTCTCCCAAAACCTTCTGGCTTCCCTGTCTGAGGCTCTCAGCTCCAAGCCCATCGCTTCCTACTGAAGACATAAATCTTTAAAGAAAGATCACGAGTTTATAGTTTCATTTTTAGAAAAAAAGCTCAGTTATTTCAGCTGAGCAGTTTTTACCAAATGTTATACAAAAGTACATTTGTCGTAGACTCCTTTCAGCGGTGGATTAATATACATTTGATGCTCTAGCGTGTCTTTCTCGCAAACAGGCTGCTGTGTGCACTGTTCTTGATGGGAACTTGGAGATAACAGGGCACATACACAATGCACAGATGGTGAGAGGTGTGTGTGTGTGTGTGTGTGTGTGTGTGTGGGAGGGGGTTAATAGGGGCCTGACAGCAAATTTTTGCCCCAGGGCCCCTTAAGAGGTTAATCTGGCTGTGGTTACGGAGAAAGAATTGTGATGTTATTTGTCACTGCTGCTACTAATTCAGTAAAAGCCAGTATATCCACCGACTACAGCACATATGGGAGAAAGATGACACCGAGGAGCTTTATCTTACCAGACACAAAGCACCTCAAGGAAAGATAAACCTGTGTCTGACGCCCCCACCACCACAATCCTGGCGTTAATGGTGACCTTTGGCTCCATGGTTAACTTTCTGCTGATGAGGCTGAGAGCAAACGGTGCCTGAGAGGAACAGAGAGACGGAGAAGACAGTCAGTCACATACACTGGTTAGTGAAAAAATCTGGAGGACATTTGTCACCCTGAAAATGACTGGTGCTATTTTCTGAAAATTAAATAATCCATCAAATGCATGTACCCTTAATTATCAAACCACTAAAAGCATTACAAAATAATGTGTCCAATTATTCCCATTTGAATACCACAGGATGAAGTAGGAACCAGCTTTCATTAAAGCACTTAATCTGGTTGCTGACGAGACGGTTCAGCTTTCAGGCAAAAACCTTTATAGTCTATGGTTTAAGCAAGGTGTGTGCCAAATCTTACGCTCCTAAAACTACCGTCCTTTTACAGGTGGTTGGCAAATTCAGATTTTCCAAAAGACCACTGAACAATTAGAGAAGCTAAAGTAGATACAACTTGGCTGAAATACTTCATAACAGAATCCAGCTGAATGAAAAAGAGGAACAGCTCTATTTTATAAATGGAAGCAGTCAAGTGACTAGAGGAGTTCTGCATATTTAAACTTTAGTCTTTTTATTCCTCCAAATTGTTGTTCTACATTGAATTTGGGTATTTAATGGCTTCAGTAGATAGATGGATTAGCCTACAAACAAATCCATTAAAAATCGGTATTTTTTTCACTTACACTTCCTTGCATTTCATATGACAATTCTTTTATAAAAGTATCCGACTTGTAAATCTGGCGTTACGCAGTTTAAAGAGTAACTTAACAGCAGGTAGAAAAGCAGTGTTTTGCTGCCCTCTCTGGTGGAACGTTTCAGGTCTGTCCCAACTGTAACCACAAACAACAGTGACGTCACGGGGTCCCGGAGTACACCTGTACATCAATACACGGGTGTTAAGCTACTCTTTGAGCATCTTTAACAAATTAAATGACTTGGGCAGTCATTGCAACGAGTGACAAACAGAAAATGGCCTCATAACGAGAGCTAAATGTATGATTACTATCGCTACTAACTGTCTTCTAAAATCATGATATCGTATTAATTTGCAACTGCAAATAAGTAAAAAAAACATTATGCCACCTTAATTATGTTTTTTAATCAACATAATGAGGAAGGGTATCTGCCAAGTCGCTAAATGTTCACCCAGAAGGTATATTTGGTCTCCGGTGTCCATGGCTCAAAATTTGACATTGCACATCACCCTGGCAGCAAGGCAAGTGTTCTTTAAAGGTATCTGGCAAAGCAAATTAGTTAATATATGAATGTAACTTCTAGGACAACCTCCTAGTCCAACTGTGTGGTTGTGGGAAGTGATGCAACAATTTTCCTTGAACAATTCAAGAAAACATGGCAGCCATTTCTGAATTATAGTAACACCAGGCTCTAAACTTTGTCCAGTGAAATAAACATTGTAATTGTCCCTTTTATCACCTGCAGACCCATAACACTTGGATAGTTGTATTGATCTTTTTGTAATCATTAATTTCTTAAAATGTATGATTTGTGTACTTTCATCCCACCGTCTGTTTGTGTGTCAATCGGGTGTTTGCTCTACATTCATATGTTCAGAAATCAATAAACACAGTTAGAATAAAATGAAACTTATGAAGCAGTTAAGTGCAGCCTCATATTGGAAAGAGATGGAAACACGGGGATCAAACCTGTGATCTGACAGTTAAGGAACACTTTACCGCAATAATTACAAAAGAGCCTCCCAGGAATTAGTACAACAACGCGTTCTAATTTCCCAATTCCGCCGACGCCAAGCGTCTCTGGTCCTCGCCCTGTGATCTGAGGCAGCTAATGGCTCCTTCATCATCCATAATTAGGCAGATTGGCCCCACAATGCACCTTGTTGGATGAACACAGCATAGAGTGAAAAAGGGGTAAACCCGAGGGGAAAATTAACCTTTGTGTAATATTCAAATAATTTCCACGAGGGCCTGTGCGCCCGACATCTGTCACATCCTGAGAGATGCTGTGGCTCAGGGTTTGATTAGCAGGAAGATAAAAGAACATATGGTTATTTTATAGGATAAATGTAGATGTGTATGCTTCAGAAGAAAACGTAATCTCAATATTTGTAATTGTAGCAGTAAAACAAAAGCAGCTTAATACTTACTTGTGAACATATTTTCCAGATTTAAATTTTAAACCGCAAAAACATTTGTTCATTTTAATACTTTTGATACATTTTTTTCATTGTTATCAGGTCAAAAGTGACCTACAAAGGCACATCAGTAAGTGAGTTTCGGGAGATACTTTGGGGACATATTTTAGAGATCAGGTAGCTTCATTAGAGTTGTGACATTGGAGATATTTTGGGAGCACAGGGTTGTGGAAGTATACGTCCTGTTTATTTTGTGGACATGAAACTCTCCTGGGTGATTCATCAGTACAAAAAATAAACAACTGCATTAGGAAATGCTGGATTTTTGATAAAAAGTTGAATGTTAAAGCCTGTGGCCTGTGAACATACCGAAAGAGGAGAAGTCAACGACTCCCAAGGACCATTTGGGCATGAAACACTTATTCACAGAAATGTGAAAATTCTGCTTTGTGTGCTACTGTAAACATTCAGCATAACCGCTATCAGAGACCAGCAGAGATAGAGATTTATTTATAGGAAAATGTTGATGGTTATTATGTCCAATAGATGTCATCCATTAAAACACTTTTATCAAAACAATATTTACAAAATGTATCTTGCAAACACTTATTTTTAAGCTGTGTGTTATGCAGACGCTGTATTTTGACATTTATCTAAAATGAGTATTACTTTATATGTAAAAAAAAAAAACTGTATTTGTTATTACATGCAGGCAAATTAAATGCCTACATGCATCCATCTGAATACTGCAGGAATTAACCAGATGAGGTATTCAGACGAACAGCTCCTGTCTCATCTGCATGTGCGGTGGAGCAGGTGCAGCAGCTCTTATCACGGCGGAGACGCCTCACCTTCCCTAAACACAATGACCCTGGCTCTGTGTAATACGATCCCGTATTGACAGAGAAGGGAACAGGTGCTTTAAATTTGATTAATCATCCCGAGGTCGACATCAGGAGGCAGAGGCGAAGCTCGGAGGCGAGGCTCTTATCTGCACAGAAGCCTAGAAATCATGACTGCTGTGTTACCGAGGTGAAGGGGGTGGACCGGGTTTGATGGAGTGAAATGAACATGTGAGTGTACAGGGTGACGCCTCGGGTCTAAAGGCCGCTGATGTACATGTGGTAAATATTTGAAGTGTAGGACATTAAAATAAATCACAGCCACAATGAGATCAGCCAGGCTCGGAAGATTTAAGACCAGAACACGGGTAGAATTAAAACAAAAGATTTTTCACCTGTTACTTTCATTCTTCTTCAGCTTCTTGGGTTTTTTTTTTAAGAAAAGAAAAGTTGCTTTCAAAGTGACACAATCTGCTGAAGCTAGTACTAGAAATAGATGGCGAGACTTTGAGAGACATACAGGGCTGAAGTAAAAACTTTGGTAGAAGGATATTGTTAAATCTGATTCATGATGACTAAAATCTTCCCTCAACTATCTCATTACTCTTCATAGTTAATGTGTGAAGAATATCCACATATTTAGCGCCTTTTTAATTTTGTACATTTTCAGATTTCTTTGTCTGTGAAAGAGACCTGTAGTTTCTCTAAATTTAGGAACTTAATGTAATGATGTGCAAACAGTGTTGTATTGTATTGTACTGAAGTTATCGAGGACGTCATAGAAGTCAGAGAAGCTTGCTGAGCTCGTCCAGGTATACACCAGCCACACTTTTTTAGCTTTTTTAAAGTCTGTGTTTAAATGTTTACAGCTTTAACTTCACTTATTACCCCCAAATGAATCATTTCTAAAGGTTTTTAGTACAAAATGTTTCGAGGGCAGTTTTCAGCAGAAGTTATGAGCTGACCAACAAGAACAAATATGTGTAGCCACATGTAAGGAAATATAGATGTATTTTAAATGAAATGAGCAAACTGAACATTTTTCTACATTTTGTTCAAATATATAACGTCTCAAAGCCGTTGAGAGGCTACCAAAAATAAACTATTTAATAAATACGTGTTGCATATATGTTCATTCCATCATACTGTGTTTTATACCCTCTGTACTGGAGTTTGCCCTCCATACCTTTAAGTGAAGGACATTGTGTGTCGCTGTGAACAGCGCCGCCTAGTGGTCAAGTTAACGCCCTGCTGCGCTTCCTCCTCCCTCCCCCCTCATCAGCCTCCAGCTAATCTACATTCCCTGGCAGGCCGCTCCCTGTCAGCCAGCTGCTGCTGTGCCCACCTGGTCCTCGGTGATCTGCCTGGAAGGGGCGTTGATGCCAAGCTCCTCCAGCGGGTAGACGATCTGGCGTCGCGGGCGGACAGGGACCGCGCAGTTGAGGACAAAATCCAGATGGTGGACGCAGGAATTCTGGGTGCAGAAGAAGAGGGCACAATGTCAGTGAGCTCAGAAAGAGAAAATCCCCTCAGAGGTTAAACAGCATCAGTGTGGGGGCTCAGGAGGCAACTGGAAGGCGACAGGGTGATAATGAGCTCCGGTGAAGAGGTTAGATGATGCAAGGTTTACGCCACTGATATGAGCTGCCTGGAAAAAACATCAGCCAGTGCTTCATCCACTGCCTGAACACAGATAATTCTCTAGTTACCTTCTGCCATTATACTATCTGCACATCATCATCTCCCAATCTGGTGCTTGTTTGCGGAAGGTAATTAGAAAAGGAAGTGGAGGCCTCTACACGTTGAGGAAATGTCTTATTATGGTGTTGAGAGGTGGAGCTGGCAGCACTGTCGGCACCTGCTGCCCCGGCCCCGGGGACGGCAGCCTGCTGAGGGCCGCGCTCTGCAAAAAATGACCTGCTTAAAGCTACAAGATTTTCATGTGAACAAATTCATTTTAACTTAACTTGCTTTAAGTTAAGTCTACAGGTATCTTAAAAACCCTAACCACTAACCCCAATGGCAAACAATTATATAATAAACACAAATGGTATAGCTTCTTTAGCTAAATTCAACCAAAAATACAGACTATTTATTGCAGATATTAAGGATTAAGGTTTATAGCTGAGGTTTGACAGGACAGAGGATAAATGAATCAGACTGGTTCGCTCTTTTTCAAACCAACCTTATTAAAATGTTAACCATCATTTATAATCATGCACAGTAGAGCCTTCAGTCTGAAAGGGGCAATAATTTAGGTCTTTAAAAACCACAACCAAGTTCTCTTTAATGTAAAGGAACTCAAAAGTGGATTTATAATTTTGGTTTTGATGGCTGCAACTTGTTCTAATTGTTCTTTCATAATCATAAATGATTGGAAACATCACTGTGATAAACTTTTCCAATATGATACAGTAATGAGTTTGACCAGTTTTTAAACTGTTACATCCAGCTTTTACACAGAGCTACGTACTGATTTTGTCAAGCATCAATTTATGGATGAAGATGTGAAATTGGTCTTGGACATCAGTGTGTAGCAGGTCTGGACACAAAATAATCATGAATTAAATGTCAAATTTTAAAAAATGATTTCTAGTTTTCCTGAATGATTTTTCTACTATCTTGGAGTCACCAGCCTAATTTATATTCATGGAATCTGTGTTAAGAAGAAAGAAGAAAATTCTTAAAAGTGCAATTGCCACTTCTGTCAACAAGTGAAATCAACTCATCACTGGATGTGAGTTTGAATAACTATTTTTTGCAGTGTGAGAACTGAGGATCATTACACTAATGACAATATGTGTCTGAGCAGACATGCACAGAGGCTGGAAGGGCCGGGGTCCAGTGATGAGGGGCCAGTAAGGGCCTGAAGGTCCCTGTGCACCCACCTCCTGACTGTGGTGGGAGGGGTAGACTCTGTGGTACAGGCAGGATTTGTGAGCCAGCCGGAGGACCTCCTTAAACAAGTGTTTGGTGAAGTACTGGAAGGAGGGTTTGAGGACAAAGTGGCGTATCTGAGCGTGCTCCTCGTAGCGGTGATGGCTGAAATAGATGAAGTTCTCGATGTTGTAGTGGGAACGAATGTATTCGATGTCCTGACAAAGACAGATTCAATAATGAAGTCAGTTTCCTGTAGATAAACTCCATTAGAGAGGAACATTTCCAGGACAAATATTTGTATTTAATATTTTCGTGTTCTTTTGTTTTATACAGTTTTTGTTCCATTAAATAAGAAACAAAAGCTGGTGATTGTAGCATAAAACATATTTCAGTAACCTTGACAATATCAAAGCAAACTGTCCAATCATTATTTTGTGATTGAAATTACAATCAAAAAGTAATAAGAACTGATTTCACCTCCGAGCAATCTTTTCTTCAGTTCTACTCACTCTGAGCAGACACTTTGTTAAAACCTTTCTTTTCTTTTCTTTTCTTTTCTTTACCTTTCTTTTCAATTCTAGTCAAGATCCTGAAGGTTTCAAAGATTCTAAAGATGTCAGGCTGAATTACAGGAAACAATAATGTCTTTCATACTTCAATATGCTTTTTACTTTCAATGTGTGTGTGTGAAAAATATTGCTGAAACTAACGATTATTTTCATTATCAAAAAAAAAAGTCTTCTTTTAAGTAAAATGTTTCACTGGAGTTCAGCTCTTACAGGCGCAGTGTCGTACCAGAAACAACCAACAACACTTTCAGCTTCACCTGAGGACAACGGATTGTAAACTGCACCCACCTGCTCGTCTCTGATGATCAGGATCCCCACAACCTGACTGTGCACCTTGGCCACGAAGGCCTGCAGTGGCACCCCACCCTGATAAACAAGAAAACACGGCAAAATAAATGTACATGTACACGTGTGTATTGAATTGAATATGAGCTGCGTGCACCTTCTTGTATTAATCCAGTGCCATGAATACACATGAAGCGGCTGCATTCTCATTTGAGAAGTAATTATCAGTTTTGGAGCTGCGGCAGTGACAGCTGGGGTGTCAGTCAGAGAGGAAAATCCGTTCAACTGAATTCTCACCAATCTGTTCCCTGGCATACGTGCGATACTCCTCGTTATTCCAAGACAATCATCATCACCAGCTCGAGTCACACTTGATTGTCCAAAACAATCATCATTTCATTTTAAAAGTTAAAGGGGGCCCAGTTAGATATCCAACCTTGTTATTATGCTAGTTAAAACGATTTCCAAACACCATTACGGGCCAGTTTCTGTTCAGGAGGAGAAAATTGATTAATTTTCAAAACACTCGTAATTTTTTTTGCATACTTTAGCAACGGTAGATAAAAATAAAAAAGTACATTGCTATATTTAAAGAGAAGACAGGAGGAAATCATGTGGGAACAAGGGTGTAGGTTTGGTTACAGAGTTGGGGTTCACCATGAAGTCACAGGTTCTTTAACCAAAGATGCTATTTCCTGCATTTACAAACACATATATACACATCTAGCAAATCACATATTATGGTGAAATTGGTTATGGTGCTTGAAGAATAGTAATCCAATAAAATAAATCTGAATCATTCATGCACTAACCCTACTTAAAATCACATTTAGTTCATTAAAGGACACCTGATACTTTTATAGCTTTACTTAAAAAAGCTCTGATTGGATCTGTTTTCTTATGAGAATATGCAAATAAATATGTAAGTACGTTTGGGTAAACAAAAAAAAGCTTCATCATATGGCCCAGGGTGAAAATATATAGCAAAGCACTCGCTGCTGTTTGTAAAACGTATTGCTGTGAGCTCAGAGTAATAACTGAAGGAACCTCAGATGACTGTATCAACACAAACAGTCACATAAACAGTGTGTAGAGTGACTGAAAGTGAAACCCAAGGTGGGGGGGTGTTGATCAGTGTGTGTCGACTGACCTGGTCTCTGCGGGTCTCATAGAAGTAGTCCAGGTCCTGCAGCAGGGACTCATTCAGTCTCACACCCTTCACCAGATCAGAGACAGCCAGCCGGTCTGCAGCCACAGCCGGCCTCACCTCCACACCCCTGCAGGAACAACCGCATCATGACCACAAACTGAGAGGAACTCAGGTCTGTACATGTCAGTTTAATTTACAGGTGAAGCCACAAATGTCTCGGGACCTCCTCCCTGAGCACTAACTGATGCTGTCCTGGCAGCGCTGATCTGACAGTACTCATGCTGCCTGGAAGAAACACAGGATGACCCACCTGAGCCCGAGGCGATGGAAGACATAGAGTTCACGGGGCAGCGAGCTGGTGGCACGGGGCGGCACCCGGACGAAGCTCTGCAGCAACGGGAACTCTGGGGACATCGTTGGTACAGTGATGATGCAGAAGTCCAGGTCCTGACAGACAGACACAAGGACAACAAATACCATCATATACGCTTCACTGAGCACATATGTTCAATACATCATAAAAACTATCTGGCATTTCAAACTGTTCAAGACCTGGAAATCAACATCATGTCTATTTGATAACTTTAAAATTCCTCCTGATGTGTAAAGGAATCCAGTTTTTTACAAATACATTCTGGGATTTATTTCATTGCCTGGTAGTCATCTTGCACATCTTATTATTCCAGGGACACGGTTGTATTTGTGTTATCTCTCTTATTTATTGTTGTCTGCTTGTGCAACAAAATGTTTAATGACAAATGTCTTAAACGTAACATGCAAAGATGATACTCACAGGGAAGAGTTTGAATATATATGGAATAAAGTCTGCTGATCTGGAGGCAAAGAAGAAGAAGTTAAGTGAAAATATGTGTCAGTGCCAACTTCGGAATCAAAGCCAAACTTGCCAAAGCTGGTGATCATTGTGGTGGAACAACTGGCCGACCAATCTGCCCGCCGCTTTCAGCTCAACTTCTCGCCTTCAACTCTGTCACGCTGTCACTTTAAGCGCAGCTCTCATTAATAACATGTTCACTCTCTGCAGGAAGCGACTCGACTTCATATTCAGCAACAGCTGGGAGGTAAGGCGGTGGTGAGGGGAGCTCAGCAGGAGCCAACTAACAGTCACTCTCCCTGCTTTAACACAGCATATGACTGATGTAAGTCTGGACGACTGCCATCAGCACCACCTCAAACATTTAGAAAAGTGAGAAAATATTTAATGGTATACTTATTTAAAATATAGTTGTTGTTTTTTTTTTAAAAAAAGGCTTGTGGTATCTGACTTTTCATTACTCTGAATTATAGAAACTAAATTATGTATTTTTAAGTATTTTTTGGCTGAAGTTGCATGCTACGCTTTAGTAAGTACATGCAGCAGACAGCACTAATTCTTTCACTTTTAAGTTGTATATCTCATATTTAAATACAACAAACTGCTCTTTCCAACATACTGCAGTAATTTGTTTTACTGTGTACTTTCCTTGGCTTACACATCATGTTGCATGTCAAAAAATGTTAAATATGAATATCTGATTATATGTGTCCTCTATTTATCACAGCACATAAGATCAAGTCTGCTGAAAATGTTTGTGCTCAAGACTATTTAAGTATTTCTGCATTTAAAGGATAAGGCAGCCATTATTTTATATTTTTCTTACTGTCAACAAATCCCATCCCAACAATTGTCTGATTCCCTCAATACTTTCTGACCTACCTACCCTGTCTGTGGCGCTCAGCTCCAAGCCCATTTATTCTACATTACATTACATTTATTTAGTTTATTTATTTTGGTTTGACCACGTTCTGGATGTAGGACAGGCCTGAGCCTTCCCAGCACGGTAGGCAAGTACCAGGGACTTGAATTGGATTCGAGCAGCCTCAGTTAACTCAGTTGTTAACTTCTCTGTCTGAATGTTGAAACCCCTGAGAAGCACTAGCGGGGGGGCGTGTTTGGGGATGTTCGATAACAGGACGTCTAATTCCTCTAAAATGTTTCATTTCACCGGGTAAGTTACAGACACAGCGTGAAATTCGGAAGAAGAAGGAGTGAAGTGTGGAAGGGGGTAGAGAGAACATTTCCATTCGGGGGAGATTAGCAAACCTGTGCCACCCCCCTCTGCTGGCAGGTTTGGGTGTGTGGGTGAAAGAGTGCAGGGGTAGAAGTGTTGTCTGGTGTGATCCAAGTCTCAGTGAGAGCAAGGAGGTCCAGAGATCGCAAGGAAGCGTAGCCAGAGATGAGCTCAGCCTCGTGGGTAGCTGACTGGCAGTTCCACAGGCCCTGAGAGCAGGTGTCGGGTGTGTGTGGAGTGGGAGGGGTGGATAGGATTGGAGAAGTTACAGTGAGGATGTGAGCGGTCTGAAGTATCTACGAGACGAGTGATGTACAGGAATTGAAAGTATACGCATATCAAATGAGGGAAAAGTGAAAAGATACTGAACCCTGACAAAGTTAAACCATCATCCTCTCCTGAGAAAGACTCCTTTGTCTTTGTATGATGAAGCTGCTGCTTCAAACTAAGGGTGTTTCTCACTTAAAAAGGGATAAATCTTTTTTGTTTTGGACAATAATGGAGCTCTGAGGCTCAGAGAAAGAAGATATAACAGGCTGTGATATACTGTTGTTGACAATATGAAAAATATAGAAAATGTATAGCTTTATCCTTTCATTCAAAAAAATATTTTTTCATTAATTCCGTCACCCGCACCTCATCCAGACCTTACCTCATTTCATAATTCTTGTCAATAACAAATAACTGAATACAGAAAGCGTTGGATTTCTCTGCTCCAGGTTGTCTGGTTGGCTGTGTCTCCTCCTGCTGAAATGAAAGTGACAATAACAAAGAAACACACCACAAAGTAGAAGGTAAACTTTTACTAAAATGTATTCAGTGTATAACTCCTCTATATGTAATCATGACTTTAAATTAATTGATTAACAAATTTTAGGAAGGAAACACCACTGAAATGCTTCCTTCTTGTGACTGCAAGTTTCATCACTTCTTTATTTATCTGACCAACATCTGTAATATGAGTTCAGTTAAGTTACCTGCTGTGAATCACATGTTTGGGTTTTTCTTGGTTCTTCCTCATCTTCTCCTGAGTCAGACGGAGCAGCAGGTTCGTCGGGTTCTTTTTGTTTGTGCAAACCGTCATACTCACTCAACTCAAAGCTGTCGTGGAGCTGTTTCAAAACAACGTCAGAGGTGACAGTGATGAAGCCAACCGCGACTCCGTCACTCTGTGGAGGACGAGAACACACAGACATCAATGCACATCACACATCGTACATCCTATACATACTATAAAATTAGGTATCGCAGCATCACCCACACTGTGTGACTGACAAGTGATCTTTGGGAAGTTTTTGGAATCACGATCTTGTCAAATTTAGGATCACTACAAGTTTGGGGTTTAGTTGAGGCAAAACGAAAGAAGTTAACAGCTGTAGCAGCTGTTTTAGAGCTTTTATTCATATCGACTTCTTCCCCATGTTCCCCTAAAACTGAGCAAACTCCTGCTGATAAGCATCATGTGATAAAATGGACCTTGAGTTGAGATAAAAAAAATTTGTGATCAATAAATACTGTTTTTGAACGTGATCAAAAATACGTCTTGGATTTTTCCAACTGGGCTTACAAACAGCTATTAAGTGCTTGTGACACAGAAAGCAGAAGTAAACATGCTGCATCTGTAACAGATCATCTACCAGGACAAGAAAATAACCCCAAAAAACATGTTCTGTAGCTTTTTACAAAAAGTTAACGGCACTCGCAGAGTATCAGCCCAACCCTCTGGGACAATGTTTGACTGTTTGTTCTCTGAGTGCTGAACATATTCAGACAAAAAGCCCAAAATGCTTCAGATGTCTGGACACAATATGTTCAGTGAGAGCATGTCTTGGCCAAGTATCAGCTTGTATCTGCCATATGCTGGCGTGAACACATGTCAGCCTGACAGGCGGGGAGGGGAGAGAAGATCTGTCGTCTCCCACGTCCCGAGGGAACGGACCCCAGCAGGGTTTGTGACAGTCAGTCAGAGCATCATCAGCGAGCTGCTATTACAGTATTGGCTGAATCGGTGGATCAGAAATGACTGGGCACAAATCCCATGACTCACATAAGATCAGCCAACCAGGAGGGACGAGCTGCAGTGAATGGTTTCTCTTAATTCAATAGCCTCTATGGAAGACTTTTCAAAAGGCTACAATCAATGAATTCTGTGTGTTTAAGTGAGAAAAGTGCCAAAAGTTGGAACAAACCTCACAAACAGCGGTGTGATTTTTGTCGTTCTGTGCCTCAATGAGCTCTGACACGAAGTACGGCTTGTCTGCTGACAGGATTTGTTTCTGCTCTGCAAATATGCGCATGACGTCGTCATGATCTTCAACCCTGTAATGTCCAAAAAGAAGAGTAACCTACACCTTAAAGCTCCGCCAATAAATACATTTTATATTATAATGAATCAAATTTCTCACTGTAACATGAAAGGTGCTTAACTTACTAATAATCAAAATTAAGGTCAAAATTAGCGACTAGCTCGTGAAGAAAGTGAAACATTCAGCAGCTAAAGAGGCAGATCTTTTTTTTATCAGTAGTTGATGGAGACCAAACCAGAGCTGGATGGAGAGAGGACTTACATTCATCAAGTGGACACAAACAATACTCCAATAGCATGATAATGTTACTGCATGTCTTCTGGATATGTAAATAGGAAATTGTTTGTTAAAATGTAAGCCTGAAGGACTTCATCAGGTGTTAATATGTTAAGACTATGGGTTTGTCTGTTTGTTGGGGAGTTATTCTGCCCCCAAGTGGCCAACATTTTTTATACATGCAGCTTTAACTTTACTGTTACAGCAAACGGTCCATATCCATTCAATTCTCCTGACAAATGTACTATCATCACTCTGTGTGCTTCTAATGAAATGTTGGCACAATGTTTGACTGTTTAGTATATGTTTATATAGAATACTATAGTCACTAAATGTCTCCTTGCACTGTATATATATATATACTGGAACATTTAATTTTATTCTATTTTATTTTATTTTATTCTATTTTATTCTATTTTATTCTGCTGCATTGTATTGTATTGTATTGTATTGTATTCTATTGTTGTACTGTATTTTATTGTATTTAAATATACCGGCTGCTACGATGACCTAATTTTCCTTCGGGGATGAATAAAGTAATCTATCTATCTATCTATCTATCTATCTATCTATCTATAGTATATGTTTGTGTTTTGAGTATAGGATTCCAGCCAGCTCCTGACCTTTGTCCTGACCTGAGTTGAAGACAACTGTTCACATAAATGTCCACCACCTTGATCTCCACACCCTTTTCACTGCACTGTATGAATATACACTACATATACTGTACTGTATATGAGCTACACACAAGCATTGTTTTCTAGGCAGCTGAAATCACCTGGCTGGGCGGATATGAAGCCTCGGACAGTGCTCTCGTCTGTGGCAGATTAATGCCAAGCACCGAGGCCCGGGGTCCGTCAGGCGCTGCAGCGGCTCAAACACCTCATCCAGCGCTGGCTCTGGTCAGACAGCAGTCACAATACTCAGTCTCTTCAGAGTTTATTTTTGAAAAATTTATAAACTTAGCAATGAATTTGAAGCAGTTCTTTACCTAAATCACCAACATTTGGGCTGACCAGGCAGATGTATTCAAGCTCTGCGACTGCATTAAAGACAGCCCTGTAAAAAAAAAAGCATAACAACAACGGAATTACATTTGTCAGACATCTTATAGACCTCTATGAATATGCTTACGGAATGACACAACTTAACCAACTGAATTCAACTTTTTAAAAAACAGCATATATCCTTATTTTTTCATACCTCATTATTTCCTCCACACTTGCTGTGGCGAAATTCAGCTGTGCCACAAAAAGGTGGAGGAAGAGTGTGTTCATAGGCTGCCGAGGGAAGGACATTTTTGTAAGTTTTCTCCAGTTGTTAGTTTACTTTCATTTCACCTGGTCTAAGAAATAGCTTTAAATCAAACTTCAAATAATGAAAAAGCCTTATGAGTATGAGCAAATAGCCATATTAGTTCTGTTGGGGCCAAAGATTCATGTGATCCTGTATAATTAAAAACTATTAGCATGCATAAATAGTGTTAATCTTAAAACAAGTCTGAATGTCTGAGATATGAATGATACAGACTGTGCATTTTTCAGCGCTGAAGTGTTTCTGCAGGAAAGGTTCCCAGTGAGTCTGATCCACCAAGTCTCCCACAGGGTGATCGAAGAAGGAAGCGTGGGCCAGAATTTCGTGCTTTTCATTGGCAAGAGTCACAGCCAAATTGGCTTTCTCTCTGGGAAGTGAAGGAGAGCAGAGAAGAAACAAGAACCAGATAAGATCATGTGAAGATGATCACTATGATTACACACAAAGCAAGATTTCAAGGGGACAAAAACATCAAAAGGTCCATACAAACATCTAAAACTACTTTTTTAGTATAAATAACTCACCTGTCTGCCATACACCCTTGTGATCATATATTTGCATCATCATTTGGCCAAAATATGGTTAAATAAACTGCTTTCATGGCCAAATAACTAAGAATTCAGTGGATCCTTTCATGCTTTTTTCCAGTTTTTGTAAAGGAAAAACTACCAACCCTTTGTCCATTTATTTTAAACATCTTAATTAAATGTATACAAAGTAAGTAGCTAGATTAAATTAAATTAAATTTAAATCTAAAGACACTGCATAAAGTAAGTACCAGTGTAAGGAAATGGAGATTGGCATCTAATACAAGAAGTCCTTCAACGCAAACAGTAGAAAAGTGCATATATTATTAATAGTAAGACAGTATATTGTGCATACACTGCAAAAATAAGCTTTTAGTACAATTACCAGTTAACTGTGAGTCAGTGTTAAGTACAAGCGAATATCTTTGGTTATGATTTGCTGTTATTGGGATTTGTCGTTATTTTTGACATTTGATGATTAAAGCCCTGGTGTCTGACAGGTATTTCACTCGCTGTGTACTTGAATGAATGTTTAGCCTTACAGCAGATGGATCACGTTGACTCTTCCAAACACCTCCAGAGCGCAGGGGCCGATGAGGCCGCCGATCCCCTGAGCGTCCGCGGACTCGCTCCTCCTGACGGTCACAGATTCCTCCAGGCCATCGGCGGAAGTTATGGTCCTCATCTTCACCGGGACTAATTTCAATGGAGAACAATCATTTCAGTCACCACAATAACGACAAAAAAACAACAACAACGACAACATAAACTAACAACAACTCACCTGAAACGGATTAAAAACCTAACAAACTGCTACTACTACTTTTTTTTAGCGACTTTTCAACTGTTTGTGGGTGAAATTAGAAACAAACTCAACCGTGGCTCCATTAAAACCTGCGGGCCGCCGTCGCCCTAACAACAGACTGCGTCACCATAGCGACGGAGCGCGCAGGGCATGCTGGGTACTGTCATGGTGGCCCGCGCCGCACGGACCCAACGCTCCGTCGCCTGTTCGTCGCACTTTTGTTAGTCTGTCGAAACATTTTAGACTAAGTTTGGTTTTTTTTGTGGTGTTCTTGGGTGAAGCCCGCCGACAGTAAAAAAAAATGGCGTCCACCGCGGCAGGAAAACAGCGGATTCCGAAGGTGGCGAAGGTAATAAAAAAAAACAGAAAGTCAACAGGAGCGAGAGGACTTTATGCTAAGCTAATGCTAACAAGTAGCGCTGGCTGAAGTTTAATGAACGGAGCCAACTCGTAGTTTACTTTCAACCAGGTTCATATCTTTATATGTGTATCTGTAACCCCGTTAGAATATACATTTTGTAGGATAACGGTTTCAGGGTGGTAACGTTAACCTGGCGGAAACCACACGAGCTCGACTAACAGCTAAGCTGCCTTCAGCCGGTTTATTTCCCCTCCGTGCCGCGCTTTGTTTGGGTTTCCTGCCTTTTAGGTTTATATCGTACTACAGATAAAATATTGGAGAGCGATTTCCTCTGGGAGGGAAATCCATTGCACACAAACACATATGCAATATTTCCTAAACATTTCAAAGACAGCGTGCAGAGTTGGCTGCATATTACATCCTGTAGGAGGAGGAGTAAGAAGTGTTTATATGTTTCATGTACATACAAGTGCCAAGCTCACCTTTTTATAAGACACCTTACACCCTGACAAAGTACATTGTCTCTATTTAAGAGACTGGATCTCCCACAGCTCAAGTGTTGTATATTCAGTTAACAGAAGAAGTTAGTGTTGTACCTGAACGTAGCAGACTTAAATTCATCTGTAGTTGTATGTTGGTGTTTCTTATACATGTTATTTAAGTATAATGTCATCCACTCCTGCATTAACATTCATATACTCATATATAGTTGTACACAGACATATTAAGTACACCTTCCTTCTTTCTATATTTTTCAAATACTGCTAAAATACACACAGCTATGATTTGCTCCTAGTTACTTTTAAATATATTCCCTACTTAATGGAACATTGTGTGTTTGGTTCGGGTTTTGTGTTGAGATTACAGCTTGATAAACACAGTCGTTATCCTATGGGCTGAAATAAACTGACTTAAACTCTATTGATAGTGTCACAAGTTAAGGATATTCAGCAGTAAGACATGAAGAAACATGAAGACGTTACCCTCACGACTGGAGCAACATCACATTAAAGGACTTCTTGTATTTCAGGTGAAGAATAAAGCTCCTGCAGAGGTTCAGATCACTGCTGAGCAGCTGCTGAGGGAAGCTAAAGAGAGGGAGCTCGAACTTCTGCCGCCACCACCAAAACAGAAGATCACCGATGAAGAGGAGCTGAATGACTACAAACTCAGGAAGAGGAAGGTAAGTGATTACCCCTCATTTTTTATGTTCACTCAACTACATGTGTTATGGCTTTAATGAAACATGAGTTAACTGTTGTCTTGCCTTTTCTTCAGGGGTTTGAGGACAACATCAGAAAGAATCGCACTGTCATCAGTAACTGGATAAAATACGCACAATGGGAGGAAAGCCTGAAGGAGATCCAGAGGTATTGTGCCTGTAGACAGAAACAGCAATAATCCAACTTATTTTTTACCGTCAGTTTTAGAAAATCACTGTTATAACAAAAAAAACACCCAGATTGTTGGTGACTCCAAGGTGCTTTGCGAAGTGAAGTGAAGTGGGTCATGGCGAGACGGAATGTTTTTTTGTGTGTCCACACAGTTTTTGTCAACTGAAATAACAATGTTCTAGTGAAAAACCTGCTTCACATTGTAATTAGCCTTTTTCGTGTTGCAGATCATCATGTTGTCAGTATTTTGAAAGAAATCTAATCAGTCTTTCATAGTTTTTGCTAGAACAAAACTCTTAACAGTCCCACACATGTCTCTGCTGTCCAGTTTCACCTCATCTGTGCTTCCTCTGGTTTCAGGGCTCGTTCCATTTACGAGCGAGCGCTCGACGTCGATCACCGCAACATCACTCTGTGGCTGAAGTATGCCGAGATGGAGATGAAGAGCCGGCAGGTGAATCACGCTCGCAACATCTGGGACAGAGCCATCACCATCCTCCCACGAGTCAACCAGTTCTGGTATGAATAACATTAATATACTTATTACTTATAACATAATACTTATTAAAGCCTCTTGTGCATAAACACCCAGAAAAAGATGAACATCAGAGAAACATGTAGATTTGTAAATGTGTTTTTGCTTCTTTTTTTTTTTTTTGGCTTTTTCACTTTTTTGAAAACAAACACGTTATGCTGTTTCTCCAATGTGTTAAAAGGAACTATGCATTGTAAATACTACACTAGGTTGATGTTATTCTTTGGGACTACACACTTGGGAAATATGTTTTTTGGTACATTTACTTAAGCGCTGTTTAATTTGATTGCGTTGCTAGGAAACCGGTGACTAGCTGCTTACATTAGAAAATACAGGAAAAGAAACACTTGGATCTGTTTAGAATGTATGTTTGAAAAGCTTGATACATGTATGTGACTTAAAAGTGTAGATGGAGAATATTTGGTGTGTGTTTGTAGCCTACTTTTACTACTTTTTCATGGCTATCCAAATATCTACCTGTGCTTTATTTACATTTGACTTTTTGTCCTGTCAAAGGTACAAGTATACCTACATGGAGGAGATGCTGGGGAACGTGGCCGGCTGCAGGCAGGTGTTCGAGCGCTGGATGGAGTGGGAGCCCGATGAGCAGGCCTGGCACTCATACATCAACTTCGAACTGCGCTACAAGGAAGTGGACAAAGCCCGCACCATTTATGAGCGATATATCCTTTTGTTGGTGTTTTCATGTGTTGTGTTCTCAGTATTGATCCACTGGGAGGAGGTTGTGTTAGGTCAAATTCAAACTTTGTCTTTATCATAAACATATGGATAAGTTTATCGTCAATAGGGCTGCTCCATCCATTCATTTGACAATTATTTTCTCAGTTATTTGGTTAATTGCTCAGTCCAGAAAGTAAAAAATGCCCATCACTGTTTCCCAGAACCAAAGGTGGGGCCTTTGGCCAACAGTCCAAAACCCAAAGATATTTAATTTACAATAATATAAATAAGAGAAAAGCAGTAAATCCTCACATTAGAGAAACTGGAACCAGAGTGTCTCTGAATAACAAATTGCAACAACAAATGATAAATTAAGTAGAATTCATAATCCAGTTACCAACACGTGTTCATGTATCCATGAAGTGTTACAAGAGTATGATCATTTGCGTATTGATCATTTGCGTATTGATCATTTGTCCCCAGTTCATACCAGTCATCTTTTCATTGTTTCAGCTGTAAACAAACACATCGATAGAGGACATCTGTGACAGTCGTTGTATTTTGTAACCTTGGGGTGATATTTGTTTCGTAAGAACTCCTTAACTCCGCTGCACTCGTCATGGTTCACCCCGAAGTGAAGAACTGGATAAAATACGCTCGTTTTGAAGAGAAGCATGGCTACATCGCTCACGGCAGGAAGGTGTACGAGAGGGCGGTGGAGTTCTTTGGAGAGGACCATGTGGACGAAAACCTCTTTGTGGCCTTCGCCAAGTTTGAGGAGACACAGAAAGAGGTTTGTGCTGCCCAGTATAGAACAAAACCAACTTGTAACAGACTCCTATGGTTTCTTGTTATGCTAACGAGATTAAAAATGTTTATCATTGTGCTTGGATTGCAGAACTAACTTTGTTATTGCTTCTTAACAAAACTTGTTGAATGATTGTGATTGTATTGAAATGTCTCTTCCTTCACAGTTTGAACGTGTTCGGGTGATCTATAAGTACGCTTTGGACAGAATCCCTAAACACCAGGCACAGGAGCTCTTTAAGTATTACACCATGTTCGAGAAGAAGTTTGGAGACCGGAGGGGGATTGAGGACGTCATCGTCAGCAAACGAAGGTTCCAGTATGAGGAGGAAGTCAAGGTATTTACCGTGGAAAACTGTATGGTCGTATTCAGGTTGGGGGCTTTCCCATTAAAAATCTGCTCTTAATCTTTGATCCACATGAATATTTATTATATTTTATGTAGTCACATCTTGTTTTGAATACAAATAATCTATTTTGTGGCAAAGATTCCTTTAGGTAGAAAGCAGCGTTGAGAATGTTTATTTACCTTTCACGTCCCGTCTGCACAAGCAGTTACTTCCCGTCCTCATCACTGACATTTCTGTTTCTGTCAGGCGAACCCACACAACTACGACGCATGGTTCGACTACCTTCGCCTGGTGGAGAACGACGCCGACCCCGACACAGTGAGAGAGGTTTATGAGAGAGCCATCGCCAACATCCCCCCCATCCAGGAGAAGAGACACTGGAAACGATACATCTACCTGTGGATCAACTACGCTCTGTACGAAGAGCTGGAGGTCAAGGTCAGTGCACTCGCTTTTCATCATCATCATCATCATCATCATCCTTCATTTCACGTCAAGGGACTAATGAGAAAAGAATCATATATATTAGTGCAATAAAAAAAGACTTAAATAGTGTTTTTATAACAACAGATAAACCAAGAGCGTTAAAGAAAATAAGTAGTGCAGCCAAAGACAGTTCCTCTCTGAACCAGTAGCTTCATTTCTAATTAACATGCCATCTCAATGGAAAGACAAATAAAACAACAATAAGATATACTAACTGTATTTAATACATTTTTATTCTTCTTTTTCTCAGGAACCTGAGAGAACAAGGCAGGTGTACCAGGCCTGTCTGGACCTCATCCCCCATAAAAAGGTAACTAGATTTATGCTTTTCCACTTTCTTAGAGTCTCAAGGCAGTACGAGTGTCACTGCACTTAAACAGAATGCTGTTATGAAACTATTATGTTTCTATTATGAAACTATTATGTTTCATAATCTATACTAAAATATAAAGTGATATGGTGATCGTGATAATCTTATGTTTTTGTTTCAGTTCACATTTGCTAAGATTTGGCTGCTCTACGCTCAGTTTGAGATCCGGCAGAAAAACCTTCAGGGAGCCAGAAGGGTCATGGTAAGATTCACCAGATCTGATGAGTTTTCCACACATATGCTTGTTATTTAGATCAACACAGAGACCAGGAAGAAAAATAAAGTTGGAAATAACATCCTAGTGGAAGGCATCTTCATAGACTGAAGACAGAAACACTTCCTGTAGATGAACTCACCATCATTGCTTCTGTCCTCAGGGAACAGCGATTGGTAAATGCCCAAAGAACAAACTGCTGAAGGGTTACATCGAGCTGGAGCTGCAGCTGCGTGAGTTCGACCGCTGCAGGAAGCTGTACGAGAAGTACCTGGAGTTCAGTCCGGAGAACTGCACCACCTGGATCAAGTTCGCAGAGCTGGAGACGATCCTGGGAGACATGGAAAGAGCCCGTGGCATCTTCGAGCTCGCCATCGGGCAGCCGCGACTGGACATGCCAGAGGTGCTTCATTCATCTAACTCAATGCATTTCTGTTCCTTTGTTGAAGGAAGGTAGGAAGCTCTGTAATAAGGCACAACGTAAATATTGTGACTCAAGATGGTTGGTTAGTGTAGCCAGACGGAGAGAGATAACATCTACGAGATAACATTTCCATTATGAATATTTAATCAAACTGATTCATCGACCGTCTTTGATGGTTACTTAAAGACCTTTTGACGTGTATGACAGAGTAAAGTAGAAACAGACGTAGCAGGATTGTCTGACAGTCACAAAATCTGCTTTTAACATCTTTCCTTCTGTATCTTCATGACAGAAACTTTCTTTGAGACCAACATGACTTGGCTTCCACATATTCAAAGCCTCTGTGTGTTTTCTTTTTCTTTTTCAGGTGCTCTGGAAGTCCTACATTGACTTTGAGATTGAGCAGGAGGAGTTTGGAAACACCAGAAACCTTTACAAAAGGCTGCTGCAGCGCACCCAGCACGTCAAGGTGAGAACCGCACTGCAGCTTTGAATTCACACTGACGCTTTGTCAGATGTTTTTGCAAACCATCACTGACTTCTCACCGCCCTCTTCCTCCTCCGCAGGTTTGGATCAGCTACGCCAAGTTCGAGCTGTCGATCGACGGCCCCGACAGGCTGCAGAAGTGCCGACAGATCTTCGAGGAGGCCAACAAGAGCATGAGGAGCTGCGAGGAGAAGGAGGAGCGCCTGATGCTGCTCGAGTCCTGGAAGGACTTCGAGAAGGAGTTCGGTTCTGACAGCACCATGGAGAGAGTCAGGAAGTTGCTGCCAGAGAAGGTGAAGAAGAGGAGGAAGCTGACGGCCGAGGACGGGGTAAGATCTCATACTGAAGATAACAGACTGCAGAATGTTCATACGTTTGGCTTTATACAGCTCTATGAATTCAGAACGTTTTTTTTTTTTTTTTTTTTGTAGCACTAGAAAACCTTTTGATAGATTTTACCTTTAAAAACATATTACAAACATATACAGAGTAAACAACTTCAGCTCCTTCTTTCACAACGTCTTCATCACGTGTTAGTGATTAATCACTTAATCACTAACACGTGTTATAAAGACATTTATATAGTCTTTAAGTTTGCTAAAACTCAGCTCAGTTAATCTGGAGGACAGCCTTGGTTTTAGACTGAAGTACAATTTATGTGATTGAGACAGATAAAAGATATTTGAAAGATAATTAGTGTAGTTGTACTGGCTTCACTATGGCAGAGGACAGTACTGGGGTCCAATCAATAAATCTGTAGAAACTAATCAAATTTATCCATAACTCAATAAAATATGCAGAGCATTGATCAGGACAGTGGGGTCTGTCAAGTGACAATTAACTTAAAGTAGAGTACTGAAACTAAAGATATTAAAACAGAATGTGTAAAATCTGAGTCTTGGATTGATCTGATGGGGAATAGAGTATTTTGGCAATATTATGTAATTACAGCCATGCCAATAAAGCAAATTTGATTTTAGAAAAGTGCACAAATGTTATTTATCGTAGAAAAACAAACCTTTTTTTGGTTCCAGTTCCTTTTCTGTGTTTAATATAATCAGAATAATCAGCAGCCGGTCAGGTATTAATCACAATCTCTTCCTGATGTTTCAGTCGGACGCAGGTTGGGAGGAGTACTACGACTACATCTTCCCAGAGGACGCTGCCAACCAGCCCAACCTCAAACTGCTGGCCATGGCAAAGATGTGGAAGAGGAAGCAGATTGTGGAAGAGGATCCTCCAGAAAAAGATCCAGCGGCCGAAGACATGGCGTCGCCATCCTCAGACGAACCTGCCGCTCCTTCTGAAAACCAGCCGGAGGACGACTCCGACAAAAACACTGCGGCTGAAACACAACAAGAGAACGACGATCGAGATGACAGCAGCAGCAGCAGCAGCAGCAGCAGCAGCAGCGAGAGTGACAGTGATGATGATGGAAAGAAAGGAGAGAAAGAGGCGAAAGAGAGCAGGAGTGGAGATGAAGATGAAGATAAAGATAAAAATAAAGATTAGCTTCACGTGTTGATGGATGGTTTTCCCACTCAGGGACTCGAGGGGACGGACGTTCATCCTGGATGGATTTTTCTACTGATGTTTTTTTTTTCTTTTTTTAACAAAAACAACAAAAACCAGCTCACGAGTCTTTATTGTACGACCATGTTTCCTTTGTGTCATTATACAAACATCAATTCAAACTCGCCTGTTGTCTTATTTCTTGAGCAAATGTTAATTTACAGGAAGTGAAAGTGAACGGGTGTCCGGTCATTTGGGAAATAAAAATGTGTAAAGTCAGTGGCTCTCTGACTATGACTGAGTTCTGAGAAATGGTACGCGGCCTCTGTGACAGTCTATGTACAATGTAACTGAGCAGGACCTGTAATTAAGTATAATTCACATCTGATTATGGATCAGGAGGATGCAGAGAGCCACAGTCTACTGTTATTCGATGTCTTCTGGTCTGACGGGATGTGGCAGCGGGATGATCGACTTCTTCTCCGTGTCTCTGGACAGAGCTTTCCTCATATCTGCCGGGAGGAAACAAGAAATATAAATAGTCATCTCAACTTCTACATGGTTTTGTTCTGGAGGAACGGCGCCCCCTTCTGCTTTGTGTTATAAAGCCAAACAAATGATTTCTGAAACTTCTTTTAAAAAACTCAGCAGCAGCTTCTCTTTGTAGAAAATGTCCCTGTTCTGTTCCACACAATTCCCTCAACAGCTTGCAGGGATTATTCAGAGTCTCAAAATCTCTCCATGAAACTAACTACTATCTGGGAACTGAACCAGCTAAATCCTAAAACAGTTTCTCTGCACAGTTTTGTTTTCTTTTGCCTCCCGTCCACGGGTGTAACCTCCCTGAGCTCACTGTTTAAGCAAGATGGCTGAATACAGTGAAATGAACTGAAACCAGCAGCTGTCTGAAAAGTAGGAAATTAACTTAAAAACTGATGCTTTGAGGATGGCTACAACCCCTCAAAACACCTGTATTGCCCCTTTAAGTTTTTCTTAAAGGGACAAGTTTGATTTGTTAAAAACTACTATATTTTTTCCATATTTGTCTGATTTCCGTTCTGAAAACTCGTCTCACCATAAGCGTCTTCGTCCGGTTCTCCGTTGCTGGCAGAGTAATACTCGATCACCGTCCTGTAGACGCTGTAGCCGAGACGTTTGTACATGTTCACCGCCACCTGGTTGGACACTCGCACGAAGAGATCCACGAAGAATCCGCCCTTCCTGCGAAAGCACACAACACAGCTTTAAAAGTCACAGTAACACCTCCGTGACGACGAGACAACTTCAGTCATCAGCTGTTCACAGAGCCAATGGGACAAGCTGATTTTCAAAATAAAAACATCAAAACAAAGGCATATTCTATCTTTGTGGTGTGAATTTGAAGCCTCACACCTTTAAAACCCCATTCTGTGTCCAGAGCCTATGTGGAAAATGTGTTTTAATATAGAAAAACATGTATTTTAATACATAATTCCTGGGAACTGATTGTCAAACATTCACACAGAAGGGGAAATATAAGTCTGACATATTTGTAACTTATACAAATGTAGAAAGAAAAAATATATTTAGAAAAAGAATCCAATGAGAACATTTATATTTTAGAATAAAATTTCATCAGATTTTACGGATCTCAGTTTTGTACAAACAGCAATTTGAAAAAGATGTGTGTACAGATAAAATACAAATATAATTTTTCTCCGTATGCAGCTTCTGCTTAATTTAAATATATTTTTTGTTACAGTATTTGCAGATTTGAACCTCAGTAAACAGTGAAGTGTGTCCCTGTTAGTTCTCCATAATGCTGCTGCTCAGTCACCAGGGTGCGACGGTACGAACCTCTCTGAGATTTCCTCCAGCATCTCCATGAGTTTGGCGGCGAGGCCGAGCCTCCTGAACTCCGGGGCGACGGACAGGGCCGTGACGTGACCGTGCCACTCCTCCCGGGCCACAGATCCCTCCGCCTTCCCCATGACTGCAAGCAAACGAGTCACACGGGCCTCACTGGAGAGTGTGTCACAGAGCATTTCACATGCAACACATCCACAAACACACACTTCAAGGGGTCAGCGGATGTAATGAACAAAAGGCTCATTTCACAGCAGACATTTTGACTTGTCATAGTAGCAGGTGTAACCACAGGTGGTACTAAAAACAGTAACGATGGCTCCTGTTAATTCTAGTGTCCAGTAAATCATGACAGATTGACAGTGAGACAGGAAGTCAATTCAGCCATCATATTATTTCTTTACTGTGTCAAATTATCTTCCATTAAAAAGGCCTTTACACATGAAACAGTAGTATTGTTTTGAGAAAGTACAAATTTGATGTATATGACCATAAAGTATTTTAGCATTTCACTGGTTGCTTCCTGTTATATTCCACTATAGAGGGACGATGTGACTAATTTGACAGTTAGTCTTCACTTTGGTGAATCCATTTTACTTGTTACTGCACTAATTCATTGCAGTCTAACTTTTGTTTATGGTGTCTCATTTTTTTTTTCAAATTTGTACCAACTATCACTGATTTGGAGACCCAAAATGACGTAACAAGGATGACAGATTAGGTTCCTTCTTATAAAAAATAAGAAACATTTAAAAAAAAAAAAAGGAAAAAGGAGAAATGTGTTCAAGCAGCAGATTGACTGTATTGCTCTGTAAGCAGAGGGACTTACTGTAACCCATCAGTTCACCACCCGGAGCCTCAGCAACGATGAAGTACTCGGGCCAGTGGGCCAGGTACTGCAGGTAGAATGGGATCCCATACTGGAGGTCAAAGGTCAAAGAAAACTACAGACTTCTGTTAGACACTAACGTATATTTATATGTTCTTTTGTTGTTGTTGAAGGATACAGTTTCTGTCAAAGGGTCCAGGTTGCTGTTGGACAAAGCACACAAACATCAGTTAGAGAATGTTAAAATCTTTTATGAAGACACAAACCAAACTCCATGGAATAATTTCAGGTTTCCTTAATTAACGTTATTTACCCACATTCACGTGAAAAAATGACTCAAATGTATATTGATTTCCCGACCGGACACCATCACTTTCACATGAAATTACATGTAACAACTGATCTTAGCTGACTGAAAATACACAGCGTTGACTGATTAAATGTGCGCCGATTTATCCAGAGGACACTAACGACTCACGACGTGTTTCAGTCAGGAAATAAGAAGTATTCTTTCGGCCGACGACAAAGGGAAAACTAAATTCTGTGATTGTTTTAATGGAGTTTGGCACAGCATTCCTCCCAGCCAGCAGCCCGCCTGGTTAGCCTGCTAACGCTGCTTCACGCCAAAAACAGGACGCGGACAACTTTTCTACACAAAAACACGAGACAGCGGCTTCATTAACAGAACACGTATGGCAACACGGACAAGATCCCACTCACATATTGTTGAATTTAAATAAATCATCGCATGTAAACGGTCTTAATGTTGTCATCTCGGCTGGCTGCTCTGTGTCCTTTCACCTCACAGAGGGAAACAGGAAGAGAAGCTGCAGCGCCCCCTGCTGACCCGGAGGTACTGCAGCAGCGCCCCCTGCTGACCCGGAGGTACTGCAGCAGCGCCCCCTGCTGACCCGGAGGTAAATAAGTTAATTTAATCAACAACCCACATTTAAGGGTACTTGTTCTTTACTTGAGTATTTCCATTTTATGCAACTTTATTCTTACTAGTTTGAAATTCTCCTCCTTCTGAAGCTAAATAAACTGTTTCAAACCCTCTTGGATCAGCTGGAAAATGCATCGAACAGGCTGTTTTTCTCATAAAAAGTTGTCTTTTTAGAGATACGTGGTTCTCAAACATGTGATGATCTTATAGACCAGGATGCATTGCTGCAGATTAAACTAGCCAACAGGATATAAATGAGCTCAACCTTAAACATCTACAGCAGGAAAATGCAACAGACACTTGAATGCAGCAACATGAGGACTTTTACTCTTCATACTTCACTTGTAACCTTTATTATCACCATCTGCTGTTGATATGATGAACTGCACCCAATCTTTAGACACATTCTTATTTTATTCTAGTGAAATGGACTGAACCCAATGATTGTAACATTTAATGCCAGTTGTTAAAGGATGAGTTCACCAAACATATTTTCTCACTGACCTCTGGTGGTTCATACACACACGATAGTTTTGCTTGTATTTGTCCAGGTTTTGACATTTCTGCTTCCATAACAAAAACAACAGAGGTGAACAGAATTTAATTTGTTTATTCCAGAGAGTTTGGGATGTTTTGGGGGTCTCTTGAATACGTGATGATTACCACAACTCATCCTGACAGGAACATGAACGTGTGGACAAAACTGCACGAACATACATCAAATATTTGTTGAGATATTAACCCAAAACCATAAAACCACCAGACTACAGAGCAGCTTCTTTCCTCAGGCTGTGAGACGCCTCAACTCGTCCTCCACACTGATTATTTTTATATATTTTTAAGTAGCAATATGGGACAATATCTCTTCCACAACCCTGTGTTGTAAAATGACAATAAATGAACCTTGTATTCTTGTAAATGTCCGCCTTGTGGTGAAAAGTCAACAGCAACATGTCAAATCAACTCTTTTCATAGGAACTCAAAGACTCAGACTTTGGGCCCTTGGGTTTCGGAGCCCCTTGGGAGGCCACCTACTTTTCCAGCTCCATGTGGGCGCAGTCAGACCGAGCCATTATACATCACGGGTACATTTCCCTCTGTGTGAGCAGTGTAAATATCCTCAGAGTGGACACACCTAGTCTCGGCTCCTACATGAAGCCTCCCTGGAGGGCCTTCAGGTAAACGGACACTGGCTCAGTTCATCAGGTGAGACTGTATGAGGAGGCGGGAGAGGTGGGGTCACCTGTGTGAAGGCTGCTGGCTGACATCACCTGCTTCCAGCACTGAGCGGAGGTTCAGTCATGAAAATGGAGCGTCTCCAAGTGTGGGGATTCTTCGGCCTAATCGCTCTCACCGCCGCCCAGAGCGCCACACACAGGTAAACACACACACACACACACACACACACACACACACACACACACACACACATACAGGTAAACACACACAGGTACAGACAGTCATCTGGACACTTTAAGGGTTTCTGTGAGGTTTATTTCCTGTCAAAACTGAGGAATCTGTATTTTCAGCTCATTTCTATGTGGTTAGTGTTCTCCTAAAATAACTTATATTGCTATTTCTATATATATCTCTATATTTTATACTTTTTATGTCTATTTTTCATTTAAAAAATGCAACAATATTCCAAAAACGTTTCTTGTAAGTGAAAACCTACTTCGAAATAAATCTGATTCTGATTCTGACAAGAAATCACTCACAAATTGTTGAATTTAAATAAAAAATCTTAATATTGTTAAAAAAACAGGATTTTTGGTGTTAAATATGAACTAACAACAAAAGTACAAAAGTTTATTTTTATTCTTACCATATTAAACCTAATCTCTCATTATGTATTTTTTTCTGATTTTAAATCCATTATTGTATCATTTGATTGAAAATGACTACTTTACTTACTAATACTTGTACTGAAGTAAAGGATCTGAATACTTCTTCTACTGCTGGATTTCTGCCTCCACTCCAAAAACAATGGAGGTTAATAGACTTTAGATTGTGATGAAGATTGACAGGTCATTTAAAAGAGCAGCAGCGTCTTTGTTAATCCACATAACACATTATCAACAGCTCATGACCACAGAAGATGTGTTTGTCCCTCCAGTGTGTTTGTGTATTTAACTTGTTCTTTATGCCGGTCTGGGTTCAGCCCGGACCCTCAGCCCTCCTACCTGCTGCTGGCTCCTGTAGCCCTCCGTCCTGGAGTCCCAACATCAGTGTCAGTCACCATCCTGACCACCTCGCCGGTCGTCGTGTCTGCTCACATCGTTCATGGCACCCAGACCGTGGCTTCAAGCTCCGCTGCAGTCGAAGGAGGTGAAACCTTTAGTGTGTCATCAGCAGAAGTCTGTCTCCTGATTTGAATTACTTACAGTGAAATTTAACGGCGTTACTGTCAAATTCTGTTTTTAAAGGTTCAACCAAGCTGCTGACGTTGGCACCTGTAAGTATGATTTCATTTTTAAGCCTGGCAGCGTGGCTCTAGGGATCGATGTTGGTCGGTTTTGTGCAGACATTCATAGTCCCCAGAGGATAAACCCCAATAACTAAATCCTTTTCATTTAGCACCATTATAAGGTTGACTTCTGTAATGTCCAGTAACTGTCTCAACAGATATCGAATAGATTGCCATGAAATTTAGTTCAGACATTCACATTCTGTAATTTCTTCGATGATCCAGTAACTTTTCCTTTAGCTAAATTTCACTTTGTCCAAAACTTTGGTTTATGACATTCCCATCAGCCTCAGCTGTACTTTGTGTTTAGTGCTAATTAGAAATTCATAAACAGAATCAGGTTATTTAATTTGCCTCCGTGTTTTGGTGCGTAACAGTAGTAGATGAAACAGTCAGAAAAGAAAAAGAAAAAACAAAAGTCAGTAGATTCAGTCAGTAGAAACAGATTCGATCAAGTGAAATTCAGACAGATGTTGAGCAGATCCAGAGTTAAAACCTTTTTATCTGGACTGTAGTCTGACCCTTTAGTGCACAGACACCTGAGAAGCTTCAAAAGCAGATTTCTGCAAAGGTCAATCAGGTTTTAGGGGTCTTGGATTTCCATTATTAAACAGAATAACTGTCCTTTGGTCTATTAGTCTCCAGATGTTTTGGACTTTTAGAGTTAAATGGAGCTAAATGTCGTCCACCTGCAGATCCAACAGAGCGAGTCCAGCTACTGGCACCCTTACAGCCTGGAGGTCAAAGGTCACATGGGTAGCAGGGAGGTCTTCTCCAACTCAACACAGCTGCACTTCGACCCCAAAGGCCTCTCCACCTTCATTCAGACCGACAAGCAGAACTATCGCCCCGGGCAGGTGGTGAAGATCAGAGCGGTGTCCGTTCACCCCGACGGGAAACCCTACGTGAGCCCGGTGGACATCATCATCAGAGTGAGTCTCACTTCAATACGCATTGAACACCGTTTACATATACTGCTCAAGTATCAATAATCAAACATATTTACTATCAATCACTCCATTTTATCCACAAGAATTCCCTGTATTCCTTTTATAAGCAAACATCATATTTAACATTATATTTAATTTACTCTTCATATGTTTTGTGTGTAAAAATCTTAATTTGTAAAGTAACTAAAGCTGTCAGAGAAATGTAGTGAAGTAAAAAGTACAATATATCCCTCTGAAATGTTGTAGACTAGAAGTAGAAATCATCAAAATCACAGCCATACTGTATTATTCTTCAGTATTTTGTTCAGGTTTTTTATTGGTTGGTTACCTCTCCAGCGATATTTAATTTCTCTCTGTGCACGTTCTACCTGATCCAGGATCCGAGGGGGAACCTGCTCCGACAGTGGCTGGCTGTAGACGGCGTCCTCGGGGTTGTGTCCAGAGAGTTTCAGCTGTCTGAAAACCCACCTCTGGGTGAATGGACCATCGTCACTACAGTCAATGTAAGTCTGCTACATCTCACCCAGTCCACTAAGTGTACCGTACTGGGCTTTAATAAGGACTGTAGGAACATTAAATGGGAATGAAACCTATGTGAAGCACTTCTTAAATATGTCTATAGGAAAATATTCATTATAAAGTATATATTTCAATTTACTTGCTTTATTCTTTCACTCAATTTTCAAAGATTTTAAAACAGAGCACAAGTTAAATTCCTTATGAGGCTAAAGATGTTTTTGAATTACATCATTTGAGATACTGTACACCATTGAAAGAGCTCAGTGAATGAGAGCAGGCGGACAATTCTCTACCAGAGCTGCAAACTCCAGACCTGGACTCAAGTTAAACATAAAAACTATGAATTAGACTTAGATTAGACTTGAGTCCACTAGTATCTAGTAGAGACGGTGTTGCCTCATAAAACTAAAAGACCATCTTGAGTTGCAGTTTGATTATGAAAACTTGAGATTGGAGTGAAGACTTGCCATGAAAAACTTAACGAGACTAAAGATACAGATACTCAAATGTCGCCCTTGAGGCTTTAACACTCACCACGCTGCACACTAGAAAAGATGGATGAATAAAAGAAAGACACATTTATTTATTTTTCTCAGCTCCTTCCCATTAGTCGAGGAAGAAATGTAAGTAAGAAAGCAAAGGTCATGTTATGTAAATCCAACGGGTTCATCCTCTGTCTGTTTTACAGAGTGTTTCAAGTGAGAAGCATTTCACTGTGGCTCATTACGGTACGTACGTTTTCTCTCTTTTCAGTTACTTTACTTCAGTATTTCCAATTTATGCTACATCTACTCTGCTACAGTTCAGAGGGAAATAATCTGCCTTTTACTCCATTATATTTATTTGACAGCCTGTAATTACTAGTTACTTTTCAGATTAAGTTTTTACATGAAAAATAGGAACATTTATAAAAATACAACACATTGTTAAAGATTAAACCAGCGACTTCCAACATTTTTGGCTTGTGATCTTTTACAAAAAAGCAGCGTCTTGTTGGGGCCTCTTGTTGCATTTCAGACTTCTTTGTATTGTTATCAGTTTCAACAACTTTAACTTTTCAGATAGTTTCATTTAAATAACCGCAGAAATCCTGTCCAAAGTTTAAAAGAAATGTATATTAATTTGTGCATCATGTCACGACCCCTCAGATTTATCTTGTGACCCTTTGGAGGGGCCAGACTCCTAGGTTGGGAACCAGTAGACGTTGTTGTAATGTTTCCTTTAGTAAAATCCCTTCATTGTGTGGTTGCAGTGCTGCCAAAGTTTGAAGTTGTGATAAAAGCTCCGGATGTCATTTATCACAAGGACACTCTGTGGGGCTCCGTCACAGCAAAGTGAGAACCCTTGTTTCTGTGGTACATATTCAATTTCAATACTTTTATTTGTATTAATGCTCTTGTTTGTGAATAAAACCTAAGGATTATTGAAGATTATTGTGTTTTTATCCTCAGGTACATGTACGGGAAGCCTGTTCAGGGAAACATGAGTTTAACGTTCCTCCATCATTTTCATGGTACTGAAGAGGCTTATCATGAAGACGGAGAGGTGTGTCGTTTAATCTTCTTACTGTGATTTGGAGGCAGACTATTTTATGTCAGTATGTCAGTAAATAAAATACTTTGGGATAAAATAAGACATCTCATTCACAGCTGGTAAATTGAGTTGGACATTTATCATTATTTATCATTCGTTTTAACAAATATTGTTATTATAACAAATTTGTAATTAACAGGTTAATTTGTAATGACTGAATATCCTTAATGACATCACTGTTGCTATAATTTAGATTGATGGCACCGAAGACTTCACGTTTGACATTCCTGATTACCACTCAATGAGCAAAAGAGCTGTAGAAATGGACTTCTATGATGGATACATGGAGGAGTGTCTAATGATTGTGGTTCATGTGACTGAACACCTGACAGGTAATCAGCTGTGACCTCACCTCCAGGCTACACTTATTAACGGTCATTTGTATTGATGAATGTGAAAGTCTCATATTGTATGCTCACTACATCACCAAGCTTCTAAAATCACTTATTTTTCATCTCTGTGCCACTTTTTCTATGGTGATCAGACTTTTAGACCTTATTGTTGGAAAATACAATTTACAGAGAATATAATTAAATACTTAATAAACACTGTGTAAATCAATTAATTCATTAATTCAATAATCACAATGATTTAAAAAAGATCTTCCTGGTTTGGAAGCCCTCACCCTACTCAGTGTTTACACATGTTTCAAACAAGAAAAACATATTATCATGTGGATGATCATGGATGGACTTGCACTTTATTGATGTTTAATAATTGCACTACTTTGCATCTGCTTCACAACAATTTTCCTTGGGACACATAAACTTCTTTCTTATCTGATCTTTCTTGCGGTGTGTTCTTGACTTCACTGTGGATGCTTTTTATATTTCAGGTCTTACATATAACAGTACGGCAAAAGTGTCTTTGGCAAAGCACAGATATAAAATTTCCATCGATGGCTATCCCCAAATATTAAGGCCCTCTCTGAACTTTGCTGCCAGGGTAAGGAAAGCAAATCTAATTTATAGTTTCAATCTCACTCTTTTATAATGTTTTTTATGGATTAATTTTATACTTTCTCCATTTCCTTTTTCTTATTTAAGACAGTTTACTTTACATTGATGTTTCCTCTATCAATAACCAATAATTAAATGTTACGAGTAACACTTTCATTTACTTTTTTCCACTACAACTAGTTCTCATTAAGTACAAAACCATACACAATAGATTTTACACACTGTATATTTTTACATGTCTACATAAGGAATTCAATTTAAAAAGCGTATAATCAATAGTTTTCTTGATTTTGTAGCTGAAGGTATCTACATACAACAATCAGCCACTGTCACTGGAGGATCAGCAAAAGACCGTTCAAGTGACAGTGATGCAGCGAAAGCGAAGTCCGTGGAGTTGGAAAATGGACGAGGTGGAAGAAAGGAGGCCTCGTACAGCAAACATGTCAGGACCTTCAGGAAATGTCCATCCCCGTCCAGAGGAGATGCCGCCTAAAGACATGGCGTTTCTCGTCCCTGCAGATGGAGTCATACCACTCTACATCCAGCTCATGAATGAAACTGAAACACTTACAATTGATGTAAGACGTTCTTTTATCACCTTAAAACTTACCCTTTATCCTGACTGCATAATGAAGGATAAAATCTGACTCTTCAGTGTGATTTTGATGCAATGCTAAAACAGAAACAGAGAAAGAACTCACAGCTGAAAATGACAAAGTACATGAATATCTTGTGCCATAAAGCACCATGAACATTACAACCTTGGGATTACTTTACCATTAATATTTTGTGTAGTATATGAACAAAGTGCTCGTTTTTTAACCCGGATTAATTGAAATGTAAAGTGGTGTATCATCTGCATAAAAGGAAAACAGAAAGCCACAATTTCAGATTTCTGGAGCCAACTGATCAAAGCATTTTTTGACTAGTTGGGATCAGCTTTACAAAATCCCATCCATTTTCAATCCTTTGCTTGTGACAACCCATTCTAAGGCCAACTAAATGTGCACTGTTAAATTATCTGTGGAGTTTTTGACCTTTAGTAGCAGGGATTATTAAATCAGCTGCAGATGCCAAAAGTATTTTCTGTAACATAATATTTAGCACCAGGGAAAGAAAACTAGACTCTTTCACACATGTATCTGTTTGTTTACCCTTCAGGCTTATTTTGAAGACAGCCAAAACACTCTTCAACTCTATAGAAGCTATACATCTCCCAGTAACTCCTACCTGCAGATTCAGAAACCCTCCGGACCTGCAGAGGTAAATATGAGGAACATGAGAAACATAGTCCAAGCTTACACCTATGGCACATGGTTCATTTACACTGAAACCTACATGATGCACTGTACTTTATGCACTTACCACACTTCCAAATACATAAAATCGCTGACACATTGTGATTCTAAAATAATCATTAAACATCACAATCTTCTCTTCCATCAGGTTGGTTCACCCCTCCTGCTGCACATTGAGAGAAATTTTCCAATGACTGAGATTCACTACCTGGTGAGTACCATAATATGACACTAAAAGAAGATGCTTCAGAGTGACTAACATTTAGTGCAGATGCAAGATAAACTTATCTAGACTTGATTTGTATGATCTCATTTTATAGGTCGGTTTTTTTTATTTCATTTAAATTTTGCACTGCTATTTGTTTGTAATGTTTTCTGTTGTGGTGCTCTATCAGTAAAGTTTGTTATTGTACAATTTTAGAAAGTCAATATGTCTGTCAACTCATTTTGGATTTGTCAGCCACTTAGTGGCCAAAAATCAATAAATTTAGCTTTAAGTATAACACACACACATATATATATATATATATATATATATATATATATATATATATATATATATTATAAAAGGTCTTACAGTATGTCTGTTTTCTATGTGTGAAGGTGAAGTCCAGAGGTCAGGTGGTTTCTGCTGGGAAAAGCTCTGGTGTTCTAGCTTTGGACCCAGAAATCAGCTGGGCTCCTCTGGCCTGCATCATCGCGTACTGTGTGCATCCCAACGGAGAGATCGTCAACGACGTGATACAGCTGCCCATCACACAAACTTTACAAAACCAGGTGATTTATTGTTACAGTTTTTAAAATTTTGGCTTAAAAAAGGACAAAGTAATATTTGTATTGTTTTAGTAGGGTGTATTGTATGTATGATGTCATCGAGGCAGTAAAAATAGTGCACAGAAAAGAGGAAACAAAATAATTAATTCGTCATCATGAACCACCTATGCAAACCAGTTTTAAGGGAGGAGAACCTGATGGCTACGTTGCCAGGTGTGATGTTGTCTGGTGGTGAACAGTGGTGTAAGGTGGTGTTGGACTGGAGATGTGTGTGTCTGTAATGATGGTGTATGACTGACCGGCCTGTGATTGGCAGGTGTCTCTGAGCTGGAGCAACACCATGAGGAGACCAGCTGACGAGGTCACACTGAGGGTCGCAGTGGAGGAGCCCGGCTCTCTGGTCGGGATCCTGGTGGTCGACAAGGCCACAAACGGGGTGGGATCACACAATGACATCACCAAGGAGTCGGTGAGAATAACTCCTGAATCACTGCTTGTTCACATCCCAAGCTTCATTGTGTATTCTGACTCCAAAATACATCAGATTCACATGTCTCTGATCAAATGAACATAGTATTAAGGTGTGATATTATGAACCGGTAAAGGTTCAGGATTGGGTTGCAGCTGCAAGTTTCAATGTCCATCCTAAATTCTTAGTAACTACTGCATCTCAGCAATATATAGTGGTATAATTGTACAGATGTTCATTGTCCCCAGATGATGAATCCTACTGACTTTGGTGGTTCTCTGATCTTTCCTCCAGTTTTCACTTTTTACAGCAAAACATTCATGGTCCCCACAGGATGAATTGTGTGAACTTTTGGGAATCCCCTAACCTTTTCCTAATTTTTGCCTTGGTTTATGGCCAAATATACAATAAAAAAGACATTTCCCTCAGCTTCAGCTGGACTTTTTCTAATTAGCAAATGTTAGAATGCTTAACTGATGGTGAACATGATAAACATTACACCTGCAACCCATCACCATGTTCGCAAAGTGAGCACCATAAAACTATGTAAGTTTGTATGTTTTTTGTAATATTAGGTGAACCAACCCTTTTAATCCTGAGCTAGATATTTGCTATGATGGGATTGAGAAATGACTGAGTGTATTATTTGTTTAGAACTTGTTAATAACAATTTAATTCTAAACACACTGCAAGTGAAGCAGTTCGCTGTGACTTCAATCTGACCCTCAGTCAAAGAGATAAATCCTGAAGCCTGAGTCACATGTTTCCTGTTTGTAAAAGACAGTATATTGTCTTGTAACATGTTATGTCATTTACAACAGATCTATGAATACCAGAAGCTCCCATAACTCCCCAGAGTCCCCTCCGGTTTAATATCTTCTTTTTAACACTAACAGTTTTCCAGCTATATGTCCGTTGCCCTGACACCCATATTTTTCCTGGTAACATCCCCTGCAGGTGCTTCCATGAAACCCAATCTTCCGCCCCCCCCACCCCAGTATCGGTTTAATGTGAACTGAGGCACCATGAACTGTTTTATTCCAGCTTGGTCAAACAGGTTTTAAACAATAAGTGGTCTTTTTGTATCACAGCCTGTTTTGTTGGTCTTTGTGGGCTTTAAAGGACGTTGGTGTTGCTTTCAGGTGCTGAAGGAGATGAAGGAGTACGGCGATTCCATGGCCGACGCCTACTCTGACATGTTGACAATGGGAGATCCATACTCCGTCTTCAAGGTTAGCCTTCCCAGAGACACATCACATCTGTTTGTTCTATCTCGAAAATATTGTATTACTCCCTGTTTACTCAGGGACGCAAACGCTCCAAAATGCCCTTGTTGCTATATTAGCTTTCCCATTATTGTGCATTAATGGAAAATATTTAGTTCAGACTGTAATTCTTTGGCCAGTGGCCACTGAAGCTGCTGAAGTGTCCAATCAAATGTAGAATGAAATGTGTGTTTTTGGTGCAGAGGTGTGATCTTGTGGCGTTGACTGATGCCAGTTTACACATGACGGATCTGAAACCTCTATTTCGTAAGTTTTAAAAATCAACATTTATCAAAAGCTTGCCTTTCAGAGTCATGTTTTTGAGTATTGCGACACTTGTCTTCTAAACAGCAGGGGAGGGAATGTATGCCATCTCCCAGACAGACAGTTCAGACATGGAGCAACAGCAGGAGCCACGAGAGCGCTGGAACTTTCCAGAGACCTGGATATGGATGGATACAAACACAGGGTGAAGCTTCAGACACATAACAATTGTAGAATAACTAAAAAAGGATTTTGTGTTGCTGAGGGAAGATTTGCCCACTTATTAATAATATTTGGTGAATTTTCTGCATTCTTTTTTGGCTTTAGGTGAGGTTTGAAGACATCGAAAGTTACCCATAAGACAACATGTGCTGTATGTTTCTGCAGAGGGTGTAGTTCTCAGGCAGGGATTTAAGGGGAAAGGCAGTAACAGGTTTTACTGCTATGGGCACGACATTTTTCATTCCACTGTGGGAGTTTTTGAGGGCACTTTATAGCGCATAAATTATACCCCTTAGAACCTGGACACTCAAATAAAATGGTGTAAAGTGACCATAACTATAGTGCACTAGGTTGCAAAAAACAATAAGTGTGATTTCAGACTTAAGATGTGGGTAAAGAGGATGGAGCCTGGAGCAGAGGTAGGACAAAGATGACAACAGCACCCCTAATACTATATTTTCCCTATATTTTTACTTTAATTACACTAGATGTGGGAGTGACGGAAAAACTTCCCCCAACATAAAAATAGCAGGTTTTATTATTACTGTCAAAGCTTTTTAAACAAAAACATCTACAGTAATGTCTAAAACTGGCAATATACAGTATAGTGAGGAATTACAGACATTACATGCATGTCAGTGGCTCCAAATTGCATCAAAAGGGTAAATTGTTCGAAATTACAAAGACACTAAAGCTAAATACTATAAAATAAAGCTATACAACAAGCAGTCTGCAGAAGGTCTCATGACACACGCAACTGTGTTTTTTTTTACCGCTGTTTCATATGAAAATCATGTTTTTTATCTCTTTTCCCAGTAATTCAAACTCAGCAGAGATAACTCTGACTGTACCAGACAGCATCACAACCTGGACAGCCACAGCCTTCGTCATATCTGAGAACCTGGGCCTGGGCATCGTAGAGAGGCCTGTAGAGGTATTTACATCATTTCATTGACTTAATGTAAAAAAGACAAAATAAGACTCCTAAAAACACCTTGAGAAACTTCCTGAAATATAGATAATTTCACCTTTTGTCTTCTTGACAAAGCAAATGTAAGAATGTTATTGGTATTTGTGCTGTTTTCATTTGAGAGTATTAGTATTGTCCTGGTAGTGTTGTTTACACCAGATGAGTCAGGATACAGTTTCCATGTGATTGTCCTGCAGCTCACAGTCTTCCAGGACTTCTTCCTGTCCTTGAATCTGCCGGCCTACATTATCCGAGGAGAGGAGCTGCTGCTGGAGATCATTCTGTTCAACTACCTCCCACACGACATGGAGGTCAGTCCAGATAGATTTTCACAGGGTTTAATAATGTGGAACATGTAACATAATTTGAAGTTCTCTGCCAAGAAAACCCTGTGGAAATTTAGTATATCTTTGTGTGCATGTCATTCAATCTAATTTACTCCACTGAAGTCAATAGATTTTTCTCTGAAAATTAGCATTTAGAGCACAGAGGCTCTTCCTCAGCACACCTCTAAATATCAGGTCATTTTGCAGGAACTCTCTAAACTTTCAGCAGTGCCCTGAGCTTGTGTCATGTTCTGAGTCAGTTGCTGTAGTGTAACAATTACTATATTTGTATTTCGGGTTATGAAATATACAAACAGTCTTTGTCTTACAAATAGTGATATAGGTCACTCACTGGACTACTCAGACTACATGATATATCTGCTTTAAATCAGTGTGTCGAGTGTGAAAGTGTGATATACAGTATGTCACGGGGTAACAACAGTAGAGTACAGCAGCTGTTGGATTACAAGTGAATGTGGGTTAGTTTGTTTTAGGCGTCAGGTTGCTATAATCTAATGTGGCATCAGTGATTTTAACATTTAATACAACTCTGCTGTCGATGATAAAGACATGACCCAGGAGCTCATCGAATCCTTAGAGAGAGAGAATTTATGTTTTAATTTGATATTCTGTTACTCTTTTGTTTCCTCCCACACTCTTTGTATTTGTATTGCCAGACTCCTGCTTAATGTGATCTGGGTGGGTTCCTTGTGTCTCTGGTGTCAGGTCATGGTGATTGTTGCAGAGAGCGAGACCTTTGCGTTTGTCTTCCCGGACAATGAGGAGCTCTCCATGCCCAGTGTTCGGAAGGTGTCCGTGGGGAGTCAGAGCGGAGCGTCCGTCCTCGTTCCCATCAAGCCGCTGGTCCTCGGGGAGATCCCCATCTCTGTGAAAGCCATGTCGTCCGTGGCGTCTGACTCGGTCCGCACGACGGTGCTCGTCAAGGTGCTGTGAGAAAATCACACAGTCGCACATTTATTGATAAGTGTAATTATTTAGCAGGAACAATACAAAAACAAACACTGTTACATAGGGAGAAGCAATGCAACGATTGTAATTGTAATTTATAATTTGTATTCCTCGTCCCAAATTAGGCTCATTGATGAAGTTTTGGCAATAAAGGGCCTACCATTAAAGGAATAGTTACACAATTTGGGAAATATGCTTATTTGCATTCTTGCTGAGAGCTAGATGAAGAAGATTGATACCACTCTTATGTTTTTCTCCTCAGTATTTTTCTTAGTTACAGTAGCTTAGCTTAGCATAAAGACTGGACACGGGGGAAACAGATATACTGGCAATACTGACTCGTGCTCCACTCATCCCATGTCTTTAAGCTGTGAGCAGTTCAACTAAAGAGTGATATTACCATCTCAGATTAGTTTATTTCAATAAATTAACGAAAGCTAAAATATGTAAAATTGAATCACTGGTTTAGGGTCTCGAGTTGATATGATCAGAAGTTACTTCCACTGAATTGAGGCTGTGAGGAGTCAGAGGTTCAGAACAAAACATCGTCCACAGTGAGAGTTGGACCTGCCACTTTGTGTTTGTCAGAGCATCTGTCAACCTGCTGCAGCTCCAAAACAAACACAGAGTGTTTCAGACAGGAAACTCTTCTAATGTAGCCGCCCCTCATCTGCTGCTCTACTGTAACCCAAGAACTCTTAATCTTGTTTTACAGCTCTGCATTTCCCAGAAACATTACTCACCAGGTTTGTTTGTGTGTTGTGTGTCCATATTCTGATCCTGCAGGCCGAAGGACTCGAGCAGACGTTCTCCGCCTCGCTGCTGTTTGAGGTCTCTCCATCGCAGTCGAGCCTTTCCAGAAAGGTCATGTTCACCTTCCCGGCAGATGTTGTGGAGGGCAGCGAGAGAGCTTCAGTGACGGCTGTCGGTATGTAAACAGGGTGAAAGGTAGAATCTTGAGTCAAGACCTGCCGGGAAACAAACACAGATTCAGCCTCAGATCACCTGAGGTCTGATTCCTGTGACAGATTAACAGAATGCAACACAATGTTCACTTTAGTTTCACACTGCCCTACTTTCTTAATTTAAATTGAATATATTGAAAATGAATATTGTTTACATACAGTATGACTTCAATTTAGATTTTGGCCTGATAACAGTGACTGTCCAAAAAAATTTGAATGAAATTTCATTCATCGAGCATCTGCGCACAAGCTTTAATTTGGTCAAAACTGGACAGACAACGCAAACCTGCTGTTTGTCACACATATGGACGCCAGCATGTTTCAAACTCTAGACTCACGTGTTCCTCCACAACATGGATTACAATAACCAGAGGAAGTTGTCTATATGTTTTGGCGTCCGTGGAACACACATGTTCACACAGCAAGCCGTGCAGTAACGAGGTGCAGACGTGCGAACATGAAACACACACGTGCAACACAAGCTGCAGCACGCCGAGGTCGTACAAGATAACAGAGAGAGTCAGCATTGTAGTGATGTTGAAGGTTAAGTGTTGTGTCGCCCGTGAGGAGGAAACTACTGATGGAGCAGCTGGATGTAGTTTGTCATGTGACCAGCGGAAACATGACTTCACTTGTCACTGAGGGGCTAAACATGGCCTTGTGCTGCAAAGTTTTGCAGCTACCTGATGAACATACTGATGACAAATATGGAGGAAAAAGCTACATGACATCTGTTAAGAAGCATTAATCTTAACTGCAAAAACATGAGACATAGCCTCACCAGATGTTTTAAATGTTTACACGTTACACTCGTTTATGATGACATTTTAATAAGCCTCTGAAATGCCTTGACAAACACACTGAGGACTTTTCTAATGAGATAAAAAGACTGAAACCGTCGTCAGCTAAAGCAGTGAATCTGCAGGGCTTCAGGCATTGTTTCAAATATTCAACAGTCAGATATCTAGCCAAATTGTTTATTTTTTCACCAATTTACACCAAAAATAAAAGGTTTGAACTGATTTTCATCCAGATCGAATGTCCTGACGCATCAGAAAGTCATTCTTCTGCAGCAAGAACACATTCATTTAGCACAGTTTACCGTAACTAAGGTCCTCAGCTCAGAAAATGCTTGTGGTAAAAGAAACTGAAGAGAAAATAAGGACAAAAACCAAACAAATGAGCTGCTGATTAAACACCAGAGTCCTTTAAAGAGTAACTTACCATGCGGTAAAGAAGCTCTTCACTTCCCTCTCTGGCTGTAACCACACCCAACAGTGATGTAACAGTGTACTGACGCACCCTGGAGTACACTTCTACATCACTGCAGCGAGGTGACCACCGGAGGGCAGCAGAAACAAGATTTTAAGCTTCATTAAGTTGTTCTTTAATGTAAATAAATAATAAATAATTAAGGATATCGCCACAAGTGTGACCTTAACAGACTGTTAGAGATAAATACTGTTTGGTTTCTAATAATTTCAACTGTTCAAAAACACAGTTGCAAGAGAAATGCCACTCTTTTGGGAACAATAGTAATAGGAACTAATATAAAAATAGTTTAAAGGCTTGAACAGCTTGATAAGATGTTGGGCTTTATTTGCATATATATGAGGTTGAATCTGAGATCATCCTACTGACAAACATCAGGAAATCTGCAGACAGTCAAATCTGTGATGTGATGTGTTCAGGTTGGCTCAGTAAACGTTACCCGTCTCCCCGCCGCTGCTCACCGTGTCTGATTTGTCTGGTTTCCATGGCGATAAAGGTGACATCCTCGGCCCGTCCATCAGCGGCCTGGACTCTCTGATCCAGATGCCTTACGGCTGCGGGGAACAGAACATGATCAACTTTGCACCAAACATCTACGTTCTCCAGTATCTGAGCGCTACGGGACAGGCCGACCAGGACACCACGGACACAGCCACAGCCTACATGATGAAAGGTGCCAGGACATTAACATACTTAGACCATGGAAATATGCAGTTTACAATGACAACAGATTTACCTTCAAAATTTATGGTACATTTTTAGACAATGAGTCCTTGATTCCAGACAAAAGAAGCATCTCATTTTTTCAGTTGGCTGGCCAGTAAGTATCCAGATGCTTTACTTATGTAAAGAAACAATACCACACTGTAAAAATACATCAGCAAAATGTATTTTAAGTATCAAAAGTAAAATTATAAAAAATGGCCCCTTTCAGAGTGTTACATTAAATCTCAAAAGTTGCTTTTCTTTTTAATCATATGTGTGCAAGATAATAATTTGTAAACAAGTTATTATCTTGTGCAATAAGATAAAACATTTTTACATTTTTGGGACGTGATGCTAGAAACGTCCACCTTCATATGCGACCTTTAATAACGCCACTTTATCTTCTTTCTTCTTGAAAATTCTTCGATTCTACAAAATTCAACAACAACAACGTGATTTACTGTATTTTGGAAACAGTTTTTGGCTCTACTGAGTAAAATAATGAGATTTTAGGGAAACACATTTATTTACTGACATCCTTATCCATGTTAAAAACATCTGTGCACATGCCCAGAAGAAGCCAGAAGATGACCTGGCTGCTGTGTAATCTCTGGTGTCCTTCTCCCCAGGTTATGAGCGAGAGCTGTCCTATCAGAGAGCAGACGGCTCCTTCAGTGCCTTCGGAGACCAGGACCCGTCCGGAAGCACCTGGTGCGTTATAAACTCGGGCACACGTGTAGTTTAAACTGTGGACAGGAAAACACTAACGAAAGAAACTCCCTCTCCGCAGGCTCTCTGCGTTCGTGCTGAGGTGCTTCCTGCAGGCGCAGCCGTTCATCAGCATCGACGGCCACGTGCTGAGCAGACTGGCGGCCTGGTTAGGAGCCCAGCAGGGGGCCGACGGGAGATTCGAGGAGCACGGCCGGGTCATCCACACCGAGCTCCAAGGAGGCCTGGACGGCCCCATCACCCTCACTGCCTATGTCCTCATCGCCCTGCTGGAAGACAAAGACATCAAGGTGGGAGTCAAGAAATCAATCTAAATGTATTTGTACACTGTGGCACAGGTGAGTGCAGGTCAGAGAGCTTTACAGCTGACTGATGATGTTATAATGAGATAATGAGTTTGATGGTAGAAAATATTTCAGAAATCTAAAATATCATCAGTAAACATGAGATTTTGCTGTAATTCCTTCAAAATTAAAAAGCTACAGGTTCTTTCTATGGCTGCTATTTCATATTCATGCTTGACAATCGAGAAAACCATCTCAGAGAGGACACAGAGGCACATTTGTTTACCCAGAATGCACTGCAGCTACAGGACAGATGGGGATTTGCAAAATGACATCCACTTTTCTCTACAGATGACAAATTGTTCCATTTACCACATGTGAAAAAAAAAAAACATAAAAAAGTGCAGTTGTTTGATTTGACTTTGGCTCCTAATTCGGTGGATATCTGTTTCCCCCACAGGGATCAATAAAGTTTGGTCCTAATGAGCAGTCTTTAAAAACATGAGGAGTGAAATCTGGACGGACTAATGCGGCCGCAGATGGGCTGTTGCCTCATCGCGCTGCGTCTTTATATGATCTGATCTCATAAATGCCTTTGAGCTGAAGTGACCGCTGACGTGCTGCCCTGTTCCCTGTCTGTCAGGCTCAGTATGGCAGCCAGGTGTCTGCAGCCCTGATGTTCCTGGAGACCCGTCTGGCTCTCGGCATCTCCAGTAACTACAGCCTCAGCCTGATCGCCTACACTCTGGCTCTGGCCGGCAGCTCCAGCGCTGACTCGGCGCTCGGCGAGCTGATTGGACGAGCTAAGATGAAAGGTACGTGACCACTTTTTAATATTTTTTCTGGGTTAAATTAATTGAAAACATTGTTTTTGGTGGTTAATAAATATGTGAAAGTCACTGTTCTCCAATGAGCTCCTCTCTTTTATAATAAACCAAATAAATCCTATTTTCTCCTCTGTGAGCAGACGGTGTGCCGATGTGGTCTTCCCCGGACCGCGGCCTGTCATCGTCCTGGCAGCCTCGCTCTGCGGACATCGAGATGGCGTCCTACGTGCTGCTCTCCCAGCACAAACTGGGTCACGTCGCGGAGGGCCTCAGTCTCATGAAGTGGCTCAGCCGACAGCGAAACCACAACGGAGGATTCGGAAGCACTCAGGTGAGAAACAGACACAGAATCAGTATCGTCTCGTAAAAACTTTGGGTGAGGAGCAAATAATTGTCAGAGTGAATAAAACATTTCTCCAACCACAGCAGGAACTGGATGCAACAGTCTCAGATTGTTTTTGTTCATGTAAAAGGAGAAATTCCCATCTGTGCCACTTCAGCAGAAAACTGTGGTTTGTGTGACATCAGAAGGAGGCTGTGGCCGTCTGGGCATGTGGTGACTACAGAGGAATTAACCCCTTCAGCACGCATACACACACACACACACACACACACACACACACACACACACACACACTCACACACACACACACACACACACACTAACAAAAATGCATGACAGATGCTACAAGGAAACAAAACAAACACAGAACACTGAATAAAATGCAGCAAGGCCAAACATGACTGTACAAACGCAGATGTACATTCACAGCTGTAAACAGGAAATCAGCAGCGATATCAAAACAAGAGTCCCTCAGCGACTGAGCTGTAACAGGATATTTCTCACCAGGTTTTGTCTCCTCTCTCAGGACACCGTCGTGGCTCTGCAGGCCCTGTCCACGTACGCGGATCTTGGCGGCTCTCACGACTTTGACCTCACCATCAGAGTCAACGCAGACGCCTCGACCCCCGTCGCCTCCTTCCACATCCACCGGGACAACCACCTGCTTCACCAGAGCCAGCAGGTACAGCCAGACCAGTTTACCAGAGACAGAAGCTGAAAGATTATCTGGCAGTGTGTGAGATCAGGTCAGAGAGAGAGAGAGTTTTAGGATTCAACAGTAGAACTAAATCTGTTAACGTCGTCCTGATTTTGGCGCTGACAGAAGCAGTGTGGTTTAACAGTTATGACAGTGGAGTCCAAACCGTTTAGCCCCTAAAATGAAGCTGTCCCTTTCTTCAAAACACCATATTTTGCTACAGAGAGAGCCTCGTACCCTTCAGTATAGTCTGTATGTTTTCCTGTGTGCTGTCATACAGCTGCACGGTGGGTCTTGAGACTGTGCTGCACCTTGAAATGTAATATCGTGGCTCCAGTTAGGTCATCATCAAGAAAACTGTAGGTGAAGAACCTCAAAATTGTACTGAAGTAACAGTATGGGGAATAAATGTTCTTAGTTTCATTGCACCTCTGCAGGCAGGGCACAGAAATCTGGAGGCTGAAATTTGTCGTATCTTGTTTCAGATTGAGCCAAAGGAGGACCTGAACCTCCAGGTGACTGCAGAAGGTCGCGGACTCGCCCTGTTCCAGGTACCAGCACAGACACGCTCGAACACTGCATCACTACTATAACAGCACATCCTGCTGGTCTGCATCCACACGCACATTGGATCTCCTCAGCTGCTTTACTCAAGTAGAAGTACTGATACAAAAAAAAAGACTAATGTTCATTGATGGATACAACAAGAAACGTCTTTTCTATGTCTTATTGTCCATTTAAGTTGAAATCAGTCCTGATGTTTGGAAGGCTGCGCGCAATGATGCGAAATAAAAAGAATCACCTCAAATGCATTTTAGCAAAAGTAACGAGACTGTTTTAGGGGGTAAAGTAAAAATCAGAAAAATAAATAAAGTAAAGTAAAGATACCTGAAAACTTCCCACCTCTGAATACATAATACACATTAATGCCAAAGCAAAAGCTGAGACTAAAGGCTGGGCAGCACATCAACATGACAACTTGATGAGCAGCACAGGAACACAGAAACATTTTCCTTCTCCTGTAAACCTACGTCTTCTTCTTCTTCTTCTTCTTCTTCTTCTTCTTCTTCTTCTTCTTATTCCTCTTCTTCTTCCCCAGCTGAACGTGTTTTACAACGTCAGGAGCGAGGGGCTGATGAGGAGGAGGCGAGACGCCGGCGAACACGACGCGTTTCATCTGCACATCGAGCTGTATGACACGGAGATAAACTTAGCACATCTGTTCATCTGCAGCAGGTGAGACGGAACAACCAGCAGCATGTTCCTGACGTCTGTCACACTTTCACTACGCCCGTTTACAACAAGAAAACGTCATCAGGACAGACGTAACTCAAGGAGATAAACAAGGAAACATGTGGATCTGAGAACAAGATCACATAGAATGAAACCTTTCAAAATAAACTTTAGGCGTGGAAAATTACTTAAATGAAAATGCTGACATGAAACTACTCACTTCAGATAAATGATGTTGCATTATGTATTTGTGAATCTGTTATGTTAAATTTGTAATATTGTTATCATATTTATTTTAGTTAAATGTATATAAATATAGTACTTATATTATATATTTATGTTATTTATTGTTTATCAGTAATGATTAATATTACATAGTAATAAAACTATTTTCTGTTGAAATTTAATATTTTTCTTTTTTTAATTATTTTAACTTATTATCAACTAAATGTGAAATAAGATACATCTAAAAATTTAAATACAAATATTAAAAAAATAATACAAATTCGTAAGACGCTCTGTTTTATACTAGTAAAGTTGTTATGAAGTTGTAGTTGTATTTTTTATATCGTATTACTTGTTCTGTTCCTGCACACGTGATGACATGTATTTTTCTAACGCCCCTGTTCGGCCCCTGCAGTCTGTACGAGGGTCTGGGTCTGAACGCGACGGGCATGGCCATCATGGAGGTGGGTCTGCTGAGCGGCTTCAGCCTGCCGCCGGACGGCGTCCAGACCGACGAGGTCATAAAGAAAGTGGAGACGCAGCCGGGGAAAGTCATCCTGTACCTGGACTCTGTGAGCTCGGCTGAAACACAGCGTGTGATGACTGACTGTTCTCTCTCTCTCCGGCTGCAGTGGAAGACTAAAATGTAAATGTGTTTCCAGGTGACGACAGAGGAGATGTGTCTACTGATCCCTCTGGTCATGGAGTATAAAGTCGCCAAAGTCCAGGAGGCATCTGTTGTCATCTATGATTATTATGAACCAAGTAAGAAATGTAACGTCTTCATCTTCATTTGGACTTTTTATACTATTACAACTTGTTTTCTGTAGCGAGAGGCGCATTTCTGTTGCAACAAGTACTAATACCACATTGTCCTGCATTCAAAACCTTACTTAGTAAAAGTATGTCAGTATTATCAGTTAATGTACTTAAAATACTTAAAGTAAAAGTCCTCCTGCTGCAGTAAAGAGTTCCTGTCAGAGTTTTATTATCTCTGATGTTTCTGGATTAATATTCCTGCTGCGTTCATGTGTCTGTTGCATTTTACTGCTGTAGATGTTTAAGGTTGAACTCATTTTAACTCCTTTATATCCTGTTGGCTAGTTTAATCTGGCTTTAACAGAAACACAAAAAACATAGAAAAATGCCTTTCAAATGCAATAATAACTGAACAAACAGAACTTAGATGTCGGTAGACTGATGTTGAACCTTTGACCTCTGACCTCTGACCCTCTCTTCTCTTCCAGGACGGAGGACGGTGATGACCTACCAATCAGAGTGGAGGGGCGAGATGTCCAGCTGCTCCTTCTGTGGGGAGGACTGCAGTCAGTGCATGGTAGACACCAAATATGACCTCAACACTGCGTCACACAGCGGCCACAACTTCCTGCTGACCTGTTTACCTTCTGTTCTGCTCCTCATCGTCATTGTCTTCGGCGTGTAAATACGATCAACAAATGCTAACTCAGCTTCTTTTTAAAAGCTGGTTTTACTGGTGTTTCACATCTGTAAACTGGTCTGTTTACATTCTGGGTCTTACAGTATGTTGGTACTGCAGTCTGTGCTAAACAGGGGAAAAACAAAAGTTAGTTTAATGACAAATTCAGGAGAGAAAGTGTTATAATGCTGCTGGGAACTAATGGAAGTTTTGAACTAACCACATGTGAGCAGATCTGTTTCCTCAGATGGTTAAGAGCTGGAAAAGGAAATGTCTTATAACTCCAATAGGTGATATTTTTAAGTCAACATTAGATTTAAAGTAGTTGAAGTAGTAGTAGAGCAGTGTGGTGTCTAATTGTCTGTTATAGTGCTAAACCCACTGAGAATCAACACCAGCAGCAGCTCTACAGAGAGTTTCAGCCTCTTTTAGCTCACAGTTTTGGATTTATGGTACATTTACATTTTGGCTCAGTCTCATTGGCCTCGTTTCGACCTGCAGCAGGCAGCATGTGTCAGTATATCAAGTATATCAAGAATGTCTTTTAGTGTCCCAGCTTTGGTCTGGATACGGTCAGACATGTCTATCTTTTTCAGACATCTGAAGAGCTTGGTGTCATTTTAATCACATTATACAGGACATTAACCTGCAACAGCAAACAAACAAATATTAGAATAAAAACCCCTTTAACCCATTGTATTATTTGCATTTGATATTATAACATTAATATTATTCACTGTGCATGTGAACTAAATAATGCTGAACTAAATATGTTATCTCATATGTTCATGCACTGCCATGTTTTTAAGATACATTTGAAATTTCTTTTTTTAATGAAATGATTGAAATCTAGGATTGAGGCTTCTCTTCCAGTGCCTCATGGGAACATTTGTTATTGATACACAAATGTATATTCTCCAATGTTCATTTTCTTTTATACGAAACAGATCTGCTGGTTTCACTGTTTATTCTGCCTGCCACCTTGCGTTGATTAGAATTGTCATAAAAATGTAGATTTTGTTTTTAAGTGCACAACAATGTAGAAGAGATTTATCAAGTATGAATAAGTAAATGCAATGTAGACTGAGGCCAAAAATTAAATGCGACTGTGACATTTTTATTTTTTGGATTTCTTCTTTTTGTGTCTTCAGTCACGTTTGTTATTTCAAGAATTGCTGGTTTGGTTTGCTGGTTTGTCCAGAAAAACAGTTAAATTGGCTCAACTATTGGTGCAACATAATGGAACAACATCCAGAAACGCATCGCGTCAGCCAGTGGAATACTTAGACGCTCCTGGTAGATTGGGGGAAATCTACTGTTTAACCAGTAATGGTGGCTACTGTATACAGACTTTGAAGTGTAAAATCAGTAAAGTTTCCCTTTAATAATGACCTCAGTGAGTTTTTTGATGTGTTTGCTTGATTAACAGGATTCTTAGCCTATTACAGTCATCTGTGGTTGCTGCCCGCTCCAACGTAGCACTACTGAGCTGAGATCTGAGGATAGCTGCTCATAAACAAAGGAAACACAAACGGGACTAAAAACTTGACCTCCTTGGTGAACATAATACAATAAAAAAGGTCTTCATTATTGTATGTGAGACACATATTTCATATGAATTCAACCCTCTTTAAGTGTGTCTGTGGTCCCAGGAGGGGTCCCGACCCCCAGGGGGAGGACCAGCTGTGAGATGGAGGACAGTAGTCGTCCCACAGCTCTATAAAACAGCACTAAACAATCAATATGAAAGATTTACTCTTTGGACATGAACCTCAGAGTCGCTTTAATCAGACTTTGACAAAGTGAAACACAAGCAGAAGCCTGAGCAACGCTTGAAGAGCTCCCATAAATCTGCATAATAAAGCAGGTATGCTGCCTAATGGTGCAGGAGCACAATAAATCCCTGCAACAATCAAAGTGATGGAGGCATAAACATTAACGACACCGCGCCATAACTTCAAAGATCCAGCGATGAGGAACGGCTTGAACTTTCCAGCGAGCTGAGCTGAGAATATTTCACCCTCATGTGGACGTGAGAAGCAGGTGGGGTTCGATACCGCCGGCATTTACCTGCCTTCTGGCTCTTTATGGTCTCAGAAGTTCTGCCTCATTGCAGCTGACCTCCATTCATGGTGCTCAACGCCCTGCAGGTCACCTTTTCTCAAGAGTACGAGTCAGCACGAGTCATTTGTTACCAGTATCTGTTTTCTGTGCACAATTTAGTTGGAAATAATGTGCCTCTAAAGCTACATCAATTCACTTTGCTGGACACTACGGTGAAAGGAACAAGCTGAAAATATCAGACCTATTGTGTTTAAGTTTGTTTTAAAGCTGCAGGTAGTAATTTTGGCCACTAGAGGGCAGAAATACTCCAAAACAAAGCACACGTTTACACTAAAAACTCATTCTAACTGAAGCAAAACCTTCAAGTTAGTTCAGACAGTCAACGCAACAATCACATGGCAGTGCAACATATATCAAACACAACCTTTAAATCATCTATATTTCCCTCGGGGTAAGTTATCATTGTCACTCCCTGATATGAGTTTGATGTACTGACATGGGGAGTGACAAGGTCCCATCCAGAGTCTGTTTGTCAAACATCAACGCTGGACATATTCTACATTCACGTAATAATCTTTTCCTTGTGAGTTGTCTGACTGGACTGTGTTTTCTATGGAAGCATGTGGCATTCACCACAGGAAAAATTAATTGTTTAAATGAATGTTTTCTCATAACTGGGTGATACAGATCTCACAAATATGCACAAAACACAGTGATATACATACAGCTGGGACACATTAAAAAGCACATTCATTAGGATTAGTGCTGGAATGATTAGTTGATTAATTGATGATGAAGTGGAATATCTTCAGGGTTTTGGGCTGTTGGACAAATCAAGTATTTGCCAACTTCCCCATGAGCTCTAACTTGTGACTTGTAACAATTGGGGACAATGCTTGACGATTTTATTGAGTAAATTATTAACTGATTAATCAAAAACAAAAATTCTCTACAGACACGCCAGCAGCTCTGTGAGGCTGCACTTTGGCACAGCGTTGCTTTGAGCTAAATGGTAACACTGACAATGCTAAGACGCTGACTGATCGATATGTTGTTCATCATGTTCTCATGTTACATCTGGTAATTAGCACTAAACACAGAGCACAGCTGAGGCTGATGGGATTTTCATTAGTTTTGCAGATATTTGGTCGTAAACCAAAGTATTGGACAAAATAAAATGATGGAGAAGTCAGGGGAGAGAACAGTTCATCCTGAGGGGAACAATCAGGGCATTCATTCCAACAGTTGTTGAGGATCAAAACCACAAATGTGAACCTGCTGGTGGCACTAGAGGAAAAGTCAGAGGATCACCAAAGTCAGTAGGATTCATCCTCTCTGGACCATGAATGTCTGAAGAAAATTTCATGGCAGTCCTTCCATTATTTGTTGAGATATTTCAGTTTGGACCAAAGTGGTGGACAGACCGATATTGCCATCCATAGAGACACTCCTTTGGTAAATAATCAGTTTGGATGTTGATGCAACTAAAGCACATTCCTTGTTTCCCCCTCTTAGGATTTGTGCAATAAAATCAGAACACAAACATCTTCTCTGTAACAAGCCAAGCTATGAAAACAAAAGTGTGAAACTCTCACTTTCTCTGTAAGAAAGAGGCCAGTTTGGATTATTTTGGACGGAGCAGATCCCGCAGCAAACACAGATCAAAGCCACCATGCTGGACCAGCGCGCTCATCGCTCAGCGCTGAGAGTGAACCAGACCCTGTCAGAATATAAACACGACCGCAGAGGCAAAATATTTCCTCCACAGAGCTCCTAACTCCAAACACTGGCCCTTCGATGCTTCATCCATCAGCGAGCAGAGCTGCACCACATGTACGGTGCACTCAGTCAACACATGCGCTGCAGACCACGCCGCTCGTTCTCCTGGACATCAAACAATGCAAGAATGTCACAATTACACAGCGCTGGCGCTACCATATTTCAAGAGAGCACTTTGGACGAAGGAGATGAGTCATTAAAACGTGCAGCTGCTGCCATCTGGGTTCACTCAGCAGCCGGACCAGAAAGGTTGTTTGTCCTGGATGAAAATCTGACTCTCAAGAGCAGAAAGTCACATCCTCCTCTGAGGACCTTCAGCCTCCGATCAGAAGGAGAAAAAGTGAAGGAAAAGTGGAAATGACTGAGGAGTCTCTGGTCATTAGGCCCTCGTGATGTTTCAAAGGACCCTCAAATCTACACAAATCTCTCTTTAATTAATGGTTGGATGGTGGAGGAAATAGATTCATTTCATATTATTGTTTAAACTTTAAACACACCCTTCACTGTTGTACTTTTTAATATAATACAACATTTAGAGAGCCTGGAACGTGTCAGTAAAACCACCTTCACAGTCTGTCGGCTTATTAACTCTGCCACCCAGCCAGGGTTTACCTCCACAGGTGTCTCTTTTCTCCTCAGGACTGTGGGTGGACGCGTGTGTTTGATTGATTGACACCTCCCTCAGTCTGTTGTAATTGGTACTTGGAGTTGCCATCAGAGCTCTGCCCACCTTTAACCTGAGCACAGGTCTGATCAGAATAAGTGAAAACACCTGTAGGAAGGTAAAAAAAAAAAGGTAATTCCATACCTTTAAATGAATGAATTAAAAGTTAATGGACTGGTATGAGCATAGCATCAGCATTTGGCTTAAAGCACAACTGGGCCAGAAGAAAAAAATGAAAGCTGAAAGCTCTTTATATACTGCAGCAGACTTTCTTTTTATTTTATTCGTTTACTTCCACTGCATGACATTTGCAGCAGGATCAAGCTGATCTTCATGAATTGTCCCTGATGGAGCAGAGACTGAAAAACCTGCTTCCAGTTTAAAATTGTTCACACTTTCAGTTGAGACGGACGAGCTGCCAGAGAGGAAGAAGCTTCATCTTCTGACGGATGGTAACTCAAATCTGAACACACAGACATGATGCACATATTTTTACATTCAGTGTGACGTGCACTTCCTGAGGATTTCATTATCTCCAATGTCCACAAGAATAAATGTCCAGAAATCAGCTGAAAAATCAAAGACATAAAGATGCTCCCTTTACCTACAGAACTTTTTAGGTTTTGTAATGTAACATAATCCAGTGATAACTGTCCGTACATATATGGGTACACTGGTAACAGGAACTACTGATAACTAAATATTTTAAACTAGAATAAAATAAAACCAGTTAAATAGAACAAAGTATATAAAAGTAGTAAAGGATGAAATAAAAAGTACAACTAAACAAAGAAGATATACAGCTACGGATATACATTATACACACACACAAAATATGTGCTATATGTGTAATATCAGGGTAATATGCAAGAAAAAATGCAAAACAAAACTTGTTACTATACTATTTGTGAATAAACTATAACTGAAATTATTTTTTTTCTTTTCACTGGTGTTAAATGATTAATCACTCAAAGCACTCACTCATAACATCCTTACATGTTGTACTGTCACAGTTTTAAAGAATTCACATTTTTTACCCTCAGCAGAACAGACTCTGATCCATCTGCTGTTCCCACTTTCACCAGTAGGTGGCAGGCTTGCTCAGGGGGAAAAAAGACCCCAAAAAAAAAAAAAAAAAAATCCTGGTATGAAGTTCTCCAAACGACAACTTTCCATGACACAAAGGTAACAACGGGGAAACTTTTTATAGAGGCTTTCACATGGGCTGCGTAAGTCGAGGCTGTGTGAGAGTCGAGCCTCTCTGGCTGCCACTGTTAATGGGAGGCAGATGGACCTGGCCCGCGCGCTGCAGACTAATGAGGGAAATATGGCATCAGTGGAGGTTTCACACAAGCAGGCAGACTGGATGCTGATTGTATATTTTGCTCTGTCGCTGTCAAAGAGAGAGGAGGGGCTGATCCAGTTATCCTGCCCAGAGTAATGCAGCCTGACAGTTTGACGCTATGAAAAAAGAAGGATTCATGTCAAAAATCTACATTTACATCCAGAAATATTCCAGCAGATTAAAAGGTGATAATCTTACTTTGATAATCATTTTTTCAGCCTACTTTTCAGTTTGAATGTGGATTTAACGGAGCCACATTCAAAAGGCAGAGCGTCATGACGGGGCCCCCAGAGAGGATGAGGTCAAAGCTCAGAAACCTGTTACACAAGCTGAGAGAGACGACAGAAGACAGAGTGTTTCCTCCTCAGTGTGTACAGGTAGAGACACACACACACACCTGTGTTCAATCTACAGTGTGTTTAATCAGAGGAAGTGTGTCTCAGTCCTGCTTCTCATTCAAACATATATGTTCCCACTGATAAAACTACAGTAGTGGAGTAAAAAGTAAAATATTTCCCACTGAAAGGTGGTGAAAGAAAAGCAGAAAGTTTTCCAAAATGTACCTGAACCTTTAAACTGTTTAGAAATACAGAAATAACTGATGTTCACATGTTGTCAGCAGAAACACAAGGTGCTATAACTATTATAATTATAATATGTAGTAAAGGTTTATGCCGCTCATTCACACGCCCATGTCTGGGTTTGAGTTTGAGTCAAATCCTGATTATAAGACACCGACTGGACGGTTTATCCACATGGAGCTGAATATAAACTCGCTTATCATTTCTGTAACAGACAGAAGAAGCCGGTGAGGCCAAGTTAACCCTGATGATCGGTTGTGTGTTTGGGAGTGTTGGCTTCATGTTTGGGGGTAAATCTGTAACCTCAGACCCCCCGAGTGGCTCTTTTTCTCCTCAGTCTTGTGTCTGAGCGCTGAACTCCAGCAGCCAACAGAAATCAGCCAACAGAAATCAACAGTTTGTTTTCCTTGGTCTGAATCAGAGTGGGAAAGTTCAATTCTGTGTTTGGCTCCTTCAGCTTCACACTGACCAATTACAAGTGGGCCAGAGCTTATAAATCACACTTGTATTTTATTCATTGGACAGAGTTTTGGCCATCTATCATCCTGCCTGTCTGGAGTTTTTGGTGGTTTTATGGAGTCCAAACAGATTTGATTCCTGTCAGTTAAGCTGTGACGATGAGTCTGACTGTCGTTATTTATCTTAGCTGAATGCTTTTGGTCTTCTTGGCTTTCCAAGCATGACGAGTAGCCCTGAAGTATCTGAAGGGATCTTTACTTTGTAGGATCTGGATGGCTGGCTGAATATAGTCTGTTCTGTTCTATCATCTTCTGGGATTAATGCTCAATGGAAACTCTGTGTTGGATGATCATTGAAAACCAATTAAAGGGAACTTCTCAAATTTGAGGTATTTTACTTGAGTCTTTCTACTTCGACTCCACCACATCAGAGGGAAATATTGTGCTTTTTACTTCACTACATTTATCTGACAGCTTTAGTTACTTTACTCATTAAGATTTTTGCAGAAAAAAACATAAGAAGAGTTAATAAAATATGATGTTTTGTTATAAATTAAACTACCTGCAGTATATTCTGTACAAGTACAACAGAAACAATTAGTCAATTAGTGGAGTGACTGTTGGTTGGACACAACAAACATTGTGAAGGTGTCACTTTGGGCTCTGGCTCATCGTGACGCCATTTCTCACTATTTTTACAAAGCATGTAATGAGCTCCAACAGTAAAATCCTGCTTTTCCATGAATGATGAGGAATAATAATCTGATGAGAATAGAATATATAATAGTACAACAGGCACAGGGGACATTTTACTGCTCTTTACTTTCAACACTGTAAGTACAGTTTCCTGGTTATACTTACATACCATATTTACAGTGTGGTATTTGTACTACACCTTAAGTAAGGGAACACTTCATCCACTACTGGGTATATGCAACTTAATACTGTGACATCATTTTGTTGATATCAGTGTTAGAGATGCTGATCTGTGTGAGGGAGCAGCGTTAGAGGTGTCGGGGTCACACCTCCCTCTGTGCTGAGATCTTTCTCAACACATACTGACTTCACAAATAATAATAAATTACTGTGTTATTACTGTTATTCTGTCCAGTGATTAGAGACCCCAGTGCTCTATTACATTGCGGCAGGTAGTGTAGTAGTCTCAGTACTTGTGAACAGTTTAATAGGACCAAACCAACAGGAACGGGACCTCACTGGACCATCGGTTCCTGAGCAGTTCCCAGAGTGTCCATCAGAACCGGCTAACAATACCATGATATATGATTCAACATCAGCGATGTGAGAAAAAAGCTGCAGTGTTTTATGAAGTAAACTGAAGGTCTTTGCTCCCCACAGTCAGTCACCGTGTCAAACTACGAGGTGAACTGCACCCGTCTGGCTTCTGAGGTGACAACAACAAACCACAAAGGTATTTGCAGATGGTTTGTGGTCTGGATTGATTGAATGTGTCTGCGGCTCTAGTGAGACTCTTCAGTTTCTGATACCTTAAGCCTCTGTCTCGTCTACATGGTGTAACACAACACATAAAGCAATCTGATTGGCTGAAGATGTGTCTGTCATGGTGATGACTCCAAGTAAAGCACGACCAGCCGGGATTTATTGGGTTGTTCTGGCAGCTCCCCAGAAACTAAAGAGCCAATTATCAATATTTCCTGCATGTGAACTGCTGTATTAATCGTTTGAGAGGCTGTTGCATTGAAAATTGTTGTTTGACTGAAAACTTGGCTGACCCTTACACTTACTGCATCACTGCAGAGCCTGTAACCGCAGCAAAGGGTCTTATTACTTTACTATTTATGTCACAGTGATGTAATGTACGCTACCCCCAATTTCATCGAGACTGCGTGACACACTTATGATTTTGGAGAATTTTTTATATAAAAAAACAAACAGCACAGAGGTTCTTTTCTTTCATGTTTCCTGAGAACATTTGACCAAATATCACAACGAATCTGGACATGTGGCAGCAGAGACGCAGTTTGTTGACCTAACGACTTATCAAGATCTCCTCCGATCTCCGATCTGAGCTGGACCCTCTGGAGGCGGTGACGGAGAAGAGGATGCTGTTCAACGTCTCCCACCTCCCCCACAACAAGCTCAGTCCTGCCGGAGGCCATCAAACTGTTAAACTCATCCCCACTCTGTGGACTGGGAGGCTGCTGAGGCCTTACTGGATAACAATCTTTGCATCTTTTTAACTTATCACTTGTGGTTACATTTTGCACACCTTACTGCAATTTGCAAACTTGTATGCGTGCATGTGTTTGACATTTGTTTCTAAACTATTCTTTATGTACAGTCTATCTATAGCAGAGCTTATCTTGTATGTGTGAAATGTATTCTGAAGATCTCGTGCCTTTGACTTGTGCCCAAAATACTCCAAACTTTTTTCTTCCACAATTCCATCACATTATCACATCTTTACTTCAAAACAACAGAGTTTCCATTGTTGTGTGAGGAGGCATTAAAGCGATAACATCTATCAAAGCTGCAGTAAGCCTCACATGCAAAGATCTTTGCTTTGGCCGGCGACCAGCGGCGATGTCATGAGCACGAGCAGCACGACGGGAGCGGAAGCTGGATCGTCTGGACGCTTCTCAGAGCCGACAGGAAGCGCTCGTCTCATCATGAGGAGTCATGGAAAGTATTTTAAACCAGCTTACTCATACGTGTTGTTTCCACTACACTTCCACATGTAATCATAGTCTGTCATAGTAGACAAAATACAAGTAAAAGTCTAGTAGTGGCAGTAAAACGTGCTCACAAACAGTCACAGCATTCATAAAGAAAACCTCCCAAATTGAGTTTCTCAGCCTGCAGGGTTACAAAGGGTTTCCAGTTTTAGGAGATTTTTCATTCCTTTTAGGTATTATCATTGGCTTTCTTGCATCAGTTATTATCAGTTATTGGGATTTTTATGCCAATTTGACTTATCGTCAGTCACGCAATTAAGCACTTATAAGTAAAAAGGACCACATGCACTTCCAAAGGTTGAGTAAGTTGTGTTGTGTTTTGAGTATGTGAAGTACATACGTTGCTCTTAACTTTTCCAACTTTTCCTACTAGTTAATATTATACACTGGTTGGTCGGTCCAGTACTTCTGTGCAAACTGAAATATCTCAACCACTATTGGAAGGATTGCCATGAAATAGTTTTACAGACATTCATGGTCCTCAGAGGATGAATTCATCAAAAAGTTATTGTATTTACTGCTTTGTAAATAAGGAAAAATTCCCTAAAACTTGACATTTTGCCCCAAAACAGCTGTACTTTATGAGTTTATGTCACGTTGAATGTAAACTCTCACTTTATAGCCTGTCATTAGTTTCTGGAACAAACCCTCCCTATCTGTTGGAGTTTAAAGCCTCTGCCATCGTGGCCCTGGCCCAGTGGAAAAGCTGTGCGAACAGCTGCTGGCCGAGCTGCAGGGAAGCCAGCGTCACACCGACTGACGGACCCACGAGTAGATGGATACCAGCCTCCAGACGGATCTACAGCGAGCGCAGGGAAGAATAAATGTTTTTTTAAATGGGGGGATGTCACCTTCCGGAGAATGTCCATTGATTGCTCTTAACAGTGATTTATGAACGGAGCCATAAAAGCCAGAGAGGGCCATCTATAACAGGATCAAAACCTGCGGTGGCTTCAGATAAAAGTAGCTTTAGGAGAAAGAGTGAAAGGTCAGACTACAGGATTCCTGTTAGTGTAAAACTCAGTCATCTGCTCCTTTAAAGCTCTTCATTGATCAAGACATTCACATCAACACAAGGCTTCATTAAAACATGACCAGAGACACAATGCCAATCATCTTTTATAAATGTACAGACATTAAAGTTTTAAGAGGACACTTTAATAATAGTAAAATATCATTATTTTATTGTGTGAAAACAGGAAAGTGAGTTTAGCCACATACAGTAAATATTATTTATGAATATTAATTGGCATTATGGTCGTTGTATTTTGTCAGGGTATTGTATAAGACAGGAGTCATCAGATGAACCAGGCCGATAGCCCAAAATGAGTCAAACAGAAAAACATTAGTCAACATAACAGTAAATTAGCTGCATCTTAATCAACACAGACTTTCTGCTGGAGGGAGTTCACACACACACACGTCAGCTATTGAGAGATTTAATGATTCACACATGTTTGCAGTTTGCAAATTTACAATTTTACAGTCCAGTGCAAGAGAAAAAAAACGTGCTTTGACCTAAAATGAATACGTGAGTACCTGCAGGCAGCAGCGGGACACATGCAGTCTGTCTGGGTATTTATGGAGCATTTTGAAGGAAGGACGGTTTATGATCCAGATCTGTTGTAGCTGCAGAGAAAATATGCAGCGTTGTGACTGTTCATATCTTGTTTTGGAGGGATCAAGTGTGTTTATCAGAGTTTACCCACAAACAATTTTAGTTTTGTTTTTAACATTTAAAACTTGGCAATCAGCAATAATTGACTTTATTGATTTTTTCCCTGCGAAAGTACAAAAAATATTTTTAAATTGTCAGAGGTTATTACCCTGTTTGAAAGAACCCTTTGTTCCTTTGTGTAGTGCATGACAGTTTTCTTGGCCTGTTTATGTTGTGTGTAGAGGCGTCCCGAACAGATCCTAAAGATTGGTATCATGGCATCGATCTGGGCACATTTTAAGGGATCCATATCAGTTTAATACCAGATCAAATACTGTGTCAAACTCTTCTGTGTTTTCTCCACATCAGCCCAAAACTGTCACGATCTGATCAGCTTTTTAGTTGTTTGTTTGTAGTTCAATTTTTAATCTAAATGAGCTTCTTGCAGAATTAAAGAAGAAATGGGAACAAGATAGCAGTGTGCGAGCACTCTTTTAGTTTTGTTCGTGCAACTTATTAAATAGTTACTAACTGACATTTTTGCTTGAGTAAATATAGGAAATGAAGGAAGAAAAGTGAGTAAATATTGTGATATTGTGCCGCCAAACCTCCCTGTAACCGTGTGTGTGAGTATTTGTTGATCATTGTGAAAAGCACAATAGTAAAAATAACTACTACACCAATTTTAGCCTTTTAAAACCGCACAGTTACATCAGATCCTGTGCATCGATAAAAGACAGAACTGTGTTTATGACATTACTTCAGGACACATTATCTCTCCTATTCGTCAAAATCTCGGTCACTGCCAGACAACGGAAACTGCAGGAGAGCTCCAGTTAAAGCCAGATTTCTACTAGCGGAAGAGCGTTTATATTCAGCCTGAGCCCAGCATGGGTTTATATGTAGGCAGCTGCCGATAGACTTACTAAATCACCAATTAGAGTAATGAGAAGCAGGCATCGATGTTTATTCTAAGTCACGTGTCATCAGCATACATGTGAGTGCGAAGCTAATGGCACAAATGCTGATGAATTAAACCCATCTCATTTAGTTCAGTGTCATCATGAGAACATGTAGAGAAAGTCAGAGAGAAAATCCCCAGATCACAGTTGTTGTCTGGGGATTAGGTCTGAGTACAAGCTGAACGGCTGCAGACAGGCCTGAATCCGAGGGATCATTAATAACCTGGACTAATAAATATGCAGGATTTTGCCAAGGTGACACAATATTAGCTACTGGTTTCCCAGAACCAGTATTAAAAAATAAATGCTTCCATTTATCGTGCCTGCCTCATACAGCTCTGTGCCCAGAGGGTCATTTAAAAGCCAAGAAGTGAAACTGAAAGGTCTGGTGTGGTTCTCTAGTGATAACCATACAAGCCTAAAGCAGCAACATGAAGAGCAGCATCATGTTGAGTAGATGTCTTCAGATGCAAAAAGGGGTTTGGTTTATTTCACATAACAAGCGACACGGGGAAAAATGCTGTGGTCCCATCGTCATACTGAAAACGACAATTAGATCTATTTCCAATGACCAGAACAACATATGTTGTGTTTCCAGCGCCCTCTACAGGACCAGACCAACACATTCACCTAAACCACAGGATAGGTCATTTGCCAGGGACTAATAAAACTAATAAACACCTGCTTAACGTTGTGAAACGTAACGTTTTGTTAAGTTAAATAACACAATGTTGAGTTTGGTTTCTCATGGGACACGGACAGCGGTCAACTGGGCCAAAGTCCTGTGTTTCTGTGACCACCAACCTCCCTACATGGACTTTCTGGATTTTTATACTACGTCACCTGACTTTTCATGCAATTATTCACACGACCACTGGTGTAGTTTTCTGTGTTGCAAAATGTTGAAACTGAACGCATCTGCAAAATGTTCCCTGACTACGTATTTTACTTGTTTTCCTAAAATATTGTAGGATTTCTGATCTATGGCTCTGTTTCACAAATTCAAATCACGTCATCTGTGATTACAAGCATAAGACAGGACGTGTATTTAAATTGTTAACCAAAATCCCCATTTGACTTTCCCTAACCTGAATCAAAGTGTTTTTGCAGCATAAAGCAATGACGTGATCCTTAGTGTGCACTATCCACCCCAAACCACCTCCATGTAGTTCTTCCCTGTGGACATAATCCAACATCAGTATTTGGCAAAACTATTCAGGCACCGTCATTTCTAGAAGATGGGGTTGGTCCATCCTGATTTAATCATCATTACTGTGGATAAAAACATTTTTATGAAGATATATTTTGACTCTAGCTTTTACAAAGCACGAGAGGTCACAAATTTCCATCAGAATCAGAATCGGATTTATTGGCAAGTAAGTTTTCACATACAAAGAATTTGCTGTGGTGTATTGGTGCACAACAATAAACTGAGAAAAAACGAGAGAAAATAAGAAAGTAGAAGTAAAAAAAGGAAACATAAATCTAAAAAACTATTTACAATGCAGAATGTAAAAAAATGTTATTAAAATATGTGCAATATATCTGTTTTTAAAATGAGAAAGCTGTACAGTTTGTGCAGGAATGTGTAAAATATTGTCCATGGTCAAAGGTTAACAGTATGAAGTGTAAAGAATATGTCCACTGTGCAGAGATCAAAGATGTCCGTTAGATATTACACTCATAGACTTTCAGGTCAGCACAGACATGGGCTCTTCTCCCATCACGAGGTATTTAACAGATTTCCTTCATAAGAGATCAACATCTTACAAAATAACACAATGAGTTATTTTGAAGTAACACGAAGTGCTGTGGTTGTGTAAACATCCAATTAAATGATCAGTTATGTCAGCGTACACATGAGAGATCATTTTCTATGTAGCGGTTTGAATTATATTCTTTTAGGTAACTGTACCTACGTGACCTCCTGACGGTTGGTCGCTGCCAGAAACACAAATCTTATTCAATGACCGCACTCGCTGGAAATTTCCCTGCTTAAAATGTGATGTAAATGCGAATACTGAACGATGAACCTCAGGCAACGATTGTTCTCCTCATTTGAACAAACATGCTGTAAGACCAATTAGCTTTCATTGGGTATGTGTGACCTTTTAAAAACTGTAATTGAAGCAGCGCCTTCCGCAAATGGAATCAATAAGCAGACACATGTTGTGCTGTTCTTTAAATTTTTAAGAGGCTGAGCTGAGCAGGAAGAAGAACTCAAAACTCAGAAGTATGGACACCATGCAGCGCAACAGCACTCCAATACAAGTACAAGTCATTTGCATGTTGTCAGATCAGCTAAAGAAGGAAAGGGAGAAAAGAAAAGGGATGAATGGGAGGTATGAAGGGAGGAAGAATAAAGGGAAGGAATGTAGAAAATTGGGCAGGAAAGTGAGAAAATCAAAAGAAGGCAAGAGGAAAGATAGAAAGAAGAAGAAAAAGAAAGAAGCGAAAAGAAGGACATAAGAATAAAAGAAACAAAGAAAGAAAAGATGTAAAGAAAGCAGAAAAGTAGAAAGAATGATCAAAGTCACTGTGATCTGAAAAGTTGCCAAGACAGAAATTTTACATGTTCAAATCTAAATCTGTAGAGTTTCTAAATATCTTGAACCGTACAATAACAAGAAATATCAGCATGCAGCTGCATAGCTGACCATCATTAATAAACCAAACCAAACACATTCATCCTGTGGAGAACATGAATGTTCGTACCAATTTGTTTTTCAAAAAAATCCATCCGACAGGTGGATACTTTACTGAGTAAGTGAAAGTTGACCTGCTGGTTGTGCTACGAGAAAAGTCATTAGATCACCAAAGTCAGTAGGATTCTTAAAAGCTTGAAACTTTACTGAAGTACAGTAATGGTGGAAAAGAGGAAGACAGAGTGAAAGCAAGATAATGCAGTGATGTCTGCAGTGTACGTCAAACCTGCATTCAGCTCTGTTCAAACACATGTCCTTTCAGAGCTTCTCCTGTTAATCTGAGAGCTACAAAACTACATCACTGCAGTGTTTTTTTTTTCTTACTTCAACTGACAAATGATCCAGTCGTCGGCAAGCTGAGTGAACCTCGTGACCACTGGAGCCACGAAACTCAACTAAAAAATGCCCGTTGTGTAATTTCAAAAACACATGCATGCTGTGTGGAGGGATTATTTTCATGTACATGTTTTTTGTCCATCAGCAATGATCTGACAAATACCGCAGGGCTTAGCTGTGTCCACATGGTCAACCCTCCTGCCAACCGCAGATCAGGTAAATCTCAGAGATAATGTTTGAACATTAAAGAAAATCAGAAAGAAAAGAACTCAAAGGCTCCACCTTTGAATTCACAGACAGCAGAGTGACATTTATCTGGTGGATTTACTATAAGTGCTGCTGTACGTCATACAGGAGATCTAAGAGAATTCTTAAAATATTTGTGTTTTTATCTCTCATTAGTGGGATCATTTGTGGCCATAAATGCAGTCGTGGCCTCATCCCTGTCATCCCACACAGCACTAGGTGAACTGAAGAGCAGAAAACCAGGAGCCGGCAGGGACTGTGTGAGTATCACAGCCTGATACATCTTCTTTCCCTGAGCTGTAGAGCTCTACCGTTGTCCAGAAACTATTAAAAACACATCGATGAGCCTCACATGCCCCAAATACTCACTAGAGCACAAAATGTAGATAAATTCGCCGCTGAAAATAGTCCTCAGCAAATGCACTAATTCCTCCTGTTTGATAAAAACTAGAGTGAGCAGCTGTTTTAGGGAATTTCTGAACCTTTAAAAGTATAGAAACTAATAAAATATAGAATAGCACCAGTTCACTTTAACAATTTTAACATCTGGACAGATGTTAAAATTGTTAAAACATGAAATTAAAAATGAAACGAAAGTTCTGTTCAGACTTTCAAAACATGAAATTAAAAATGAAATGAAGGTTCTGTTCAGACTTGGAACTTCTGCCTATTTAAAGTGATGCCTTTCATAAATATCATTTGTATCAGCAACACCAAAGGTCTACACGACTCTGATGTTTATTACACACCAGAGAGCAAAACTCTTGTGTGGATGAAAGATTTAGAGGAAAATTTAGCTTTTTCTTAAATCAATACCTGTAGTGGGGCACATTATCCACAGATAATGGTAGCATGCTCACATCAAGATGTTACAACATTTTCAACTAGTGGACCTTAACATCTATTTAACTCACAGACGTTTAATGCAGGCAAAGGCTGCTTTAAGTGGACTCACTGTCTTTGTAGTTTGGGATTTAATGTGTTTCCCAGAACGCCTTCAAGTTGTAGGTTGAAACATGTATTAGCTAGATGGAAAGTTCATATGGTGCATAAAAACACACATAAAAGCTCAGATATGGTTCTGGACTACGGCTGTGCAGGACTGCCACTGAAAATGATGTTACATTTGTGTCATCTTAATAAGAGAAATATCCCGTCACTCCAAATACTCTCTTTATAACGAGTGACTTTTTCCTTTACACACAAAGTCTTTCATGTGGCAAACATGAGCAGGTTGCTCGGCCTCGAGCACAGATCTGTCCTGACCTGACGTTACATTCAACGTGTACAAATCTGAGCAAGATGAGCAGGCAGGCTCACCTTCTCTTTATGAGAGGGTTAGGATGATTTGTGACGTCTGGATGGCTCCGCAAACCTCCGCCAGCTGCCCACTTTGACCCTGGGGGGATCATCGAGTGTCAGAAATCCTCCCAGACAGAAAATTGGACCCACTTATTTTTCCGAGGAGCTTCGCGACCTTACATGAGGTGCCACATGGATGCAGGGATGCCAGATCCAACAGAATTATGTTCTCTGAGGAATTTCCATTTGATGGCTCAACTCAAACATCTGAGCTCCACGTGAAAGGTTCTGCCTGCACAGTAAAATGTAATCTTTCAATGCTTTGAGCAGCACAAGCCAAATTCCATTCAGCTCCACGTGTTTGTTATGTTCGACATGATAGGAGCACTGAGAGGAGAAAAAATAACTAAAAAAAGTCCAAAAGTCCAAATTTGGATTTTCAAAACAAACAATATTACAAGAACATGCACGAGTAACCCAGTTTTATTTAAACATGACCCTTTTCCTCATAATACTACGACTCTTTTCTTGTAATGTGAGTTTTTCTACACATAATCATGACACTTTTAGTAACATTTTTTTTATAAGTTTTTTGTCAAGATACTATAACTAGGTTAGCATGTGTTAACATGTAGAAGCATGTAGTCATCAGTCAGTATGGATGATTTGCATCCTTCTATCATTCCTCTTCAAAATGAAATTATTCTCTACGAAGGAACCAAGTCATCAATGTCTTTTCTGACTTCCTCCATCTTTTGGAAACAAACGTAGACTCGCTGCTCTCTTCAGTTCAGTTGTCTCTGCCTTTGTTGGTGGATGCATGTGTATACTGCTGTTTACACACAACACATGATCGGGAATGAACTACGCATGCATCAGTTATTCACTGAGTACACAACACAAAGGCTGCTCTCTGGAAGTCCTCAATACGTGTAAACATGCATTATAAAACCAGCCAACCCTCCAGCTCGCAGCTCTACTCGGTATAGTACAATAGAAAGAGGGTGAAGAACATTTTAAATGAGGAAGCTTTAAGAGTCTGGTGTGGTTCTGAGGTGATGGATGAGGCTACATACTTTCCTTCTCTTTGATATAAACACTCACCTGTGTGCAAATTACTCCTCAGATGTTTTGACCTTTTCTTTCAGGGAAAATGACTCACTGATCTCTCACTCGGACGGTTTTCAAAACGAGAAGTCAAGTTCCGAGAGGAGAAAAACCACATGCAAGTCACAGAAAGTGCAAATCTGACGTGATAAACTATCGTCACCTGAATGTCTGCGGAGGAAAAATCACAGGCCTGAGTTTGTAGGTGGTTTGTGTAACCTCTCACCGTCGCTCCTGTCATCAGGAGACCTTCGTGCCACTGGCGGATCACAGCTACTAATTTGGGTCTGTCTGCAGCGGCGAGGAGCCCGGTGAGTAATCCATCTGAACAAATGCACTGTTAAAAAGCATGTGAAGCCCTGATGGCTATCAGAGGGTACCCGGACATTTCAGTCACTCAGGCATTGATTAGGCTTACTTCATTCCTTCTTAGCAACATATCGAGTGGAAAAGATCAGTGCATGGTGGGTGTGAAGCAACAAAAACGTGACTTACCCTGTTTGAATTCAAAAAACGCAGCAGGCCATGCTTTACATGCCAGTCAGGGGTGCTCATAAATGCACTCTGTCTGACCCATTAATGACCTGCTGCTCTACCAGTAAACTGTCATAACCATGACATCGAAATATCTGAGAGGTCATTTGTGGAACAATTTTGGAGTTGACTTTGGAAAATGCAACTGCAACAAGTGATCAAGTTTCCATTCAAATGTAGCACAAATTTTCACTGAATTTCCAAAAAAATCTGTAAATGCGAATGAATACCTGTTTCTATCCGCTACTGTTATGTAAATGTAAGGAGTTGGTTCATGGAGATTAACAGTTGGTGGCGCCAATTCTACAGTCGGTAACATTAAACCTGTGCAGAAGAAGAGAGATCAAGGAGATGACGTATTTAAGAGAGTGTCAGTCAAAACTCAAACGATAGAAAACGTGGAAAACTTTCTTTTCTTGGTTTTTTGCATATGTGTGTTGTGGCCATATCAAATCCGATCTGCTGCAGCATTTGAACCTGTGAGCTTACGGGTTTAAATACTTAGAATTACTGCAGAACTCAAAGGTTTCTAGGTTTGATAGAGTAATGAGATAATCCTTTATTTCCAACCAAGCAACAAAGGTGACTTCATGCATCTGCCTGTTAGAAGAATTAAATGTGGTCATGTAGTCAGGCGGCCATTTGAACACAGTATACCTGCTGCACATGTAAAACCAATCATCATTTTAGTGTCATTCTTGTCCCTTTAGATCAAACATATTACAGATCTTGATGCAATGTGACGGTTCATAAACAGCGACTATTACCAGACTGCTGATTTCAAAACTGACATGAGGTAATTCATTTCAATGGATGTGACTGATGTAGTCATTCTCAGAAATCTGTTCTCTGAAGGTTCTTCACATAAATTCCCGACTTTATGGGGCATCAACATGGAAATATGTGTGAGAGCAGAATGACAAAGCTTTTAGGGGAAAGAGCTGCTCAGTTCCTCCCTCTTCAAACCCTGTTGTTAAACCCTGTTAAACCTCTGTAGCACCAAGCTGAGATGGTTCTACACAGAACCTTTGTGGTGATCAAAAGCCATCAGCCAGTAGAAAGGTTCTCCAGCATAAGAGCTGGTCCTGCTGTAAAAATCCCTTGTAGAAAGATTTCTGACTCAAGCTTGGATTGTAAATATGTATATATATATATATATATATATATGGATCTAAGTAGACCATTTTCAGTGCTTTAATGATTCCCCAGAGAAAGGTTTTACATCATACCACGATTATTCTGAATAGAACCTTTTCATGTCGTGTATAGAATCATTCAAAGGAGGATTGTCTGTAATATTAAGCTGAAAGGATTCTACATAGAAACTTTTTTGATACTCTAGAGCGTTTCCCCTATAAAGAAAGTGCTGCAAAGAACCGTCATTGAAGGGTTCTCAGTGTAGCCAAGGTCAGATGCCTCTAAACACCACTTCTTTTGAAAACCCTTTCTTCTCTGCTAAGCCCTGACTGTTCTGCACAGAACATTTTTGTACCGTAGAGAACCAATATAAAAAGGTTTTCGATAGGTTTGATGTACTTTAATATTTAATGATTCCTTAGAGAACGAGTTTCTGTGACGCCATAGTATGATGATTGTACTTAGATCCTTTTAGATTGTTGTTGGACAATTGTTTGTAGAACTTTTTTGGTGCTCAAGACCCCGTATACAAAAAGTACTTTATAATACAAGAATCAAATGATCCACCCAAAAACACTTTTTTGGTGCGGTAAAGAAGATGTGACATCAAGTTTTTTCAACATTTTTGTGTGCTTACACTCTTCACAGGGAAAATCATGTTTTATCTCTCAATCACTGTTAGAAACGTGTCAGACATTCACTCTGTGATCAGCACATCAACATTCGTGTTCGCACACATTCACAAGAAAGAACAAACATTTTCCTTCCTGTAACACTATCGAGTTTGATGCCAGCTATTTTTATTAACATTGGGGTTTTCCAATCGCCTGAGGTGTTGGAATACTTTCCAATCCAGCTTCATAAATTCTTTTCTTTTTTCCAACACCTTTAAAAATCCATGCATGCGTTAAGTTTACTGTTATCCTTAATCCTCACTTGATAAGCCTGTTCTGTTGTTCAGGAATCACACTTAGCAAACATTTGACGGAAACACCTCTGCTTCGCCAGTTTTTAACAAGTTCTTGTAAATAATCACTGTACTGTATTACTTGAGAGCCTGAATGAGAACTTGAAGTTTTATACCTCTAAAATCAGTCCATTCTTTTTAAATTACCCACATAACCAGCAACCGACAGTATTTGACAGCCAAAGAATCCATTTCTGCTGCATGGTTTTCCCATTGGTTGCTGTTGTTTTTTATATTCTTAATAGAATAGACAAAGCTTGCCCGGTTGATTTTCCTGCTTTAATGAGAGCGTGCTTGACATTAAAACATATTAAGATTTCAGTTTTGTGTGAAGACATGTCACATACTGTTTGTCCTTTGGGATAAGATGCTGTTTCACTGTCAACACCACGGTTATATTTCATCAGTTGAATTATGTTTTCTAACTGTTGTGCAGTTGAACCCCAGAGGATGGGGTTTAATTCACAGTCACTGGGGTATGTGCGTGATTGAATTACACATTTATGACCGACAGAGAATTCACTATATGTCACCAGCATCCCTGAGTGTCCGCAAGTCTTTATTTCACAAACATCTCGTGAAAATGTTGCTTTCCAAACATTTTCATGAGACATTTCAGAGCACCACCCTTCATTCATTACAAATGGATCCCAGGAATCCACACATGGGAAGAATTTAGCTGGAATAGCTGCCTCCAACTGTCGTTTGCATGGGTGTTCAACATACATAATCAGGATAAAGTTATTTACTTGATGTGTAATTTAACTTTGACTAAAAGCTTGTTTGCTGGAAACAGGTTGATTAGAGCTGTGACACTGAGCCTGAACCGCAAAGTTGCGAGCTATAAAACCAAAACAGTAAGCTTAAAGAGGTTAAAACGTTGTGAAGGGATGAAACGGTTAAATTGGGTGAAAATTTTTGCAGCAACAACTTTATATTTTTCATTTAGGCAGCTTTAAATTCTTTTTTAAACATTTTTTCTACAATGCTACATATATTTTGACTTGTTCCCGATATTTTTATTTAGGATATCTCATGTTTATAGTGAAGTAAAATATTCAAACCCAAGATACGAATTTCTTTGTTTTGATTCATTCCATTAAATGTACATATTCACATACATACATTTATTTACATTTCCCTAAAAATTCGGGTCGTTATATTTTGCTTTCTTTAGACTCCATTGTAAGTTTAAACAGTGTGTTTGTGTATGCTGTGTTAGAAATTGCAGAAGAATCTATAGCCTACAGTAAAGGGGTGGTGCAGTACGTATTTTGCATTTAATTGATTAGTTCTGTTTGTTTTGTAAATCCATTGTTCATTCAAACTAAAACACCTATTCATTCAGACTAATACGCTCCAGACTCCCCCCTGTCGTTGCTTTTTAGGAGCTGTTAATCCCCGTGTTCCCATTAGAGTTTTAATGTCCCATTTTGCTAAAGAAAAAGTTTTTTGATGGGCTTTTTCCACCAAGACGTAAATTCTGGAGGAAAAAAAAGGTCACTTTTGAAAAGGTCAAATTTAAAAGAGCGAGCTGACACTTTGTGTAATACCACAGCTACGGAGAAGAATAAATCGCTATCCGTATCTGACTCCTGGGAACACGTCGAAAGGCTCGGTCACAGCAGCAAATTTCATGCTTGAATCAATTGAATTCAATCAAATCATGAATGTTGTTATACCACTTTCTTTTAAAACATTTTGCCATTATTGTTTTTGTTTGTTTAGCTTCTGAACTTAATTAACTGTTCATGTGTTTGTGTGCATCTTGCAAACAAGCACAAGTAACAAATCGACACGTAGTTAGAAGAAAAGTATAACAAAGCTTTAAAAGCATATTTTATGACCAAGATGTTTGCAAAGTGGAGTGTTTTCCAACAGTTACCAGGAACTAAGAAGAGGATTTTTACAAAATGTCAGAGTTGTCCTTAAAAATAGTACTGGCAGTAAATATCCGATGGATCCCGAAGCTTCAGGAGGAGGCAAAACTCTGCCTTCTTGGCTCACAGCTTTGATGATGTCACTGTCATTGCCTGTAATACGGATTAATTGGAGCAGGAAACCGTCGCTCATCGTCCGGCCAGAGACGGGCTGCACAGTCACAGAAACGAGAGCAGGAATGTCTGAGCCTGCAGGTGGTCTGAGGCCTCCTCAACTATCTGCTCAGATTTCTCCTCAGAAAAAAGACTCGTAAATTTCTGGTAGCTGGGTTCGGTTTAGGTCTGTTTTATTTTCCCCCCTGAATTCTCAGTGGTGGATTTATCCGAGGCTGAGAATCCCCAGTGAGTGTGTGCGGAGCTGCAGTAATGTCTTTCCAGTCTGCAAATCACACATTCAGGCTCTGGCTATACTTGTTGACGTCCTATTTATTGCAGGATGCATAGCTGTGATATCATTTTAGGATAAAAAAAACAAAACAACAATCATTTGTCTTTAACTGCCATAAAACAAACTTGATTTGTGTTGAACTTCAGCTGGGTTCTGGGACAGACGCCATGTGGACGAGCGAACAATGTTTAGACATGTTGAAGGTTTCGTGTGAGAAGTAAAAGAACCGGAAATATGTGACTGATGTGTTCAGTCTCTGATCTGTCTGAGACAAATTATCGATAATATCTCACAACACACAACGAGTCACGCTGCGAAATAATGTCAATGACTGTTTTTTCTTTAAAGGAACTGATTCAAGTGTTAATTCAGAGGAAGATTCCTGGAAAGAACAACGTAATTTAGTTCTAATTAGCATTCAGTTGGTAATTAATAAACTCGTACCGACCCGTAAAATAAAGCATCACCATCTTCCTAAAGTATTTAAATCTTGTTTGAAATATTGCAATATGTCAAAATGTACAGTAATGTGCTCATTTATGATCAATGTGGTGTCAGATACTTTGTGGCTGTACTTGTTATAATTACGGTATCCAGCATACTCTCATCTTTATTTCCAATCCTTATTTCCTGAACAGTGAATATTAGCAGAAGGAAAACCATAGAACTGCTTCTCCTGCTTCTCAGACCTCATCAGAGATATGACAGAAACAAGCAGAAAGAAAAACACTTGGACTCTTCTATATGTACTTAAAAAAGTCAATAACAAATGAAACGCATCCTCAAATTATAATTTAATGTAAATTGTCAATAAAATACACATTTAAATAAATTCAAAAGGGAATTTCATACTTGAAGAATAAACTGAGAATAGGCTAAAAAATAGAGGAGCAGAATAAACAGCTGTGCATTCACATCATATTTTCACAAATGATCACAGGCAGCCTCATCAAAAGGAATTTTTTTGCAGAAAGAAGTGTGTGAAAGAGGAGGACCGTCCAAAGTCTGGAGTCAGAGTTTGTGTCCAAAGGAAGAAACAAGTCTTCACACTGAAGGAATTCTGCCCTCCGGCCGTTCACATTATGTAAACCAGAGAAGTTTGAGGGGACGTCCCGCAGGAACGTTTTGTCAGTTATGAGATGTAATGCTTCATGTTGAAATATGTGTGGTCTGTGAGCAGTGACATTCAAACCAGCCAACTGTTGATTCATAGTGGGAGATTAAGTCCTAATTAACATAATCCCACTTTGTTTTTCATTGAGAAAACCACAGCAGTTATTGTGACTCTCAGTTCAAAACATGCTGCAATGACACAACTACAAATCTCTGCAAAGTTTGTCTTTTTAATCAATTTTAAGTGCTATTATATTATATATTTCTGGAGTGCACAAAAACATGTATTTAACTTAAACTGGTTTCCCACAGGAAGTTGTTTGAACCGCCTAGATCCTGATGCATCTCCGCTCTGAACCAGTTTATCTGGTAGAGGACGGCCTAAAAATACAAACTACAAACATGTGATGTCCACAATCCAACTTTAAACAAAGTGTATAACACCTTGTCATGGTCCAGTTGGAGAAATTTAGCATTTTCCTTAAAGCCTTTTGACATTATATTGGAGTTTCTGCATGATTCATTCCTTTCTGAGGCCGTTTTGTGAAACTAAAGGCCTTGTTTACACTTGTCATTTCAAGTGTCTCATATCTGGATAAAATCCAGATGAGATTTTTGACACTTTTATTTACGAGATCATAAAGATGATTGTAATCCGGCTTGGTTTCCCCGGCTATGTGTGAATCAGAAGGAAGTGGTGATGTAAGGCTACCTGAACATAACATAACATAAATGCCAGAAGAAGAAGAACTTTTGCACTTTAAACTGTTTGTGTTGTAACTAAACTGCTAACTAGTGCTAAAGGGAAACTTTTCAACCTCATCTCTATCTATCCGAGTTAGGGATATAATGTAAAAAACACAGACAGATTGGTGTAAGTTCCCTTTTATTTATGTATTTATGAAATGCAAAAGTTTAATCGTCTTCACAGCTCTAACCCTCGCCCATATACAGTAGATCAATCAGCTTGAACTGATCAGGGATCAGATAAACGCTACAGCAGCTGGAGGAGCCTTGTATTTGATAGTATATGGGGAAACTACTGGAGACGTTTCTTATTTTAGTGTAACTTTAGTTCTCACGAGCACAGAGGAGACAGAGGAGGATATTTCCACTGACTGCCTACTGTTCGCAGAAATATTCCTTGATTTGCACGAGTCCTCGTTTCCCCCAAACCTCTGCGGTGGAGGTGGGGAGTGCAAAGACAGCACCACCCATAGAGTCACATTAACAATATTTATGGGAAATACGGAAGGTTGAGATACATCCGAAAGTCTGGCCCCTCACCTGGGACCAAATGGACTCAGGAGACCCTCCCGGCATTAGCTGTTCTGACGGGGTCAGCAGGGTCACGCAAACCCTCGACCCTGATAAGGTGGTGATCCATCAACCTCATATTACACAAGGTCAAAGGTCGAAGACGCTCAGAACCTGAAGGAATTCATCAGAATAAGTGGAAGAAAAGAGGATTTTCAGGGTTTTCACTTGAAGCTGATGGGAACCGTTTGGTTTGTGGTTTTGTGATAAACTCAGCTGAGTCTGATTCAGCAACGTGCCACAAACACACACACACACACACACACACACACACACACACACTCACACACAGGAATGTGGAGAATGCTAGAAAACAAAACCTTTAAATGAACTGGTGTCGTCACTGCAGAGAGCAGCGGGGTGGAGGGAAACCCGTAGGTGAGAGAAACCACATCTCTGTTCATCAGTTTCAGCTTCACTCCCTTTTCGGGGTTTGTTTTGGTGGAACATTTTTCTCTTGTGTACATTTTCCCATGACTTTGAAAAGATGGATTCATTGCTGATTACTGCACAAGTTCGTCATGACTGAAAGGGCATTTTAAGTAAAGATGGAATCACGATCATCCATCTCACTGCAGGAGTTTAAAGGCTTCATTACAACCAAAGGCAATACGCCAAAAATGTCCAAAGCAAAGGAATATGGTTGGCAGAAAATAATGAAGTTAGTCATCAATTCAATGTACAAGTAATCTTAAATGAGTGTTTACATGGTTATTAGGCGCTAATATTTTCCTATTGAACAGATTATCAAAGGTTTACATTGCCCCTTTAACCTGATTGAAAATGAAATCTGATCTCTTCCAATTGAGGTGATTTATTCTGATTGGGCTTTTATGCACATTATTAGTGGAAGACTACTGGAAGTGGTAAATGTGGCTAAAGAGAGGCGGAAACAGGACTGAAACAGCCGCCAAGACACAAGTTAAAATAAAATATTAAGATTTCTTACAGAGTGGGATGAATGACTTCCTTCGGCTATTTGTTCTACTTTTGACAGTGTATTCTGTAAAACAGCCAACAGGAAGAGGGCAGAGGTAAACAAAAGAAGCAGCCCTGACGGTAGAATATTAGGGATCGCCTGTCTTCTGAATATTCATCTTTATCGTCAACAGATGGTGGAGCATGAAGATGCTGTTTCCATTTGCTCACAGCGAGGTAAGTCCCTGTCGGTGTCACATTTTGGAAAGATAAATTCACACAGGACATTGCTATAAAAGCAGGAATCCACTCCCCCGGGTGATCTTCCTTCAACTGCTGGGACGTCCAGTGGGAAAAGAGAGAGAGCGGTTGTTTGTCTGTACCCAATAATAACCAATCATTTATAATTCCGTAGGATCCTCAAGCCCAAAAATGGAAAAACTGCACGTACATTTGACTCCCTGAGTATTTAGTCATGCACTGAGGACACTTTGCTCCGTTTATCAGACAGGAAACACTGCAGATCATCTGTAACATCTAACTGAGAGACGGCAGGTCAGTTAGATGTGCATTTGTAGCAGAAACTGTTTAATTGGCCCACTTACGGTTTGTACCTGCACATTAATGCTGTGGAACCTCTTCCTGTTCATAAAGTCTCCCTCATTAGGGCCAGATGGAGGCTTTATCTGAATTTGAGTGCAGCCTGCTGCCCCAGTAACATCTGGGGAAACAGATTAAACCATTAGTCTCTGGTTAAAATGACTGCACATCCAAATAATGAAGGTAATATTATCCCCGATAATAGGTGAGGTTGCTCCTCAGCTTTAGTTCCTCTTCCTCCTTCATCCCATTGGAGGTGAATCTGGGGACCTGCAGCCAATCACAGCCCATCTGGGCGTTTATAAAGATGGAGGAACTGCACTTTTAGACCTCTTGGACACTTTTGCTGCCTGTTCACACCCAGTGTTTGTGGATTGAGTTATTTTGTCAGGACTTAATCCATCATTTGTATGTTGTGGTCAGATTAATGTCAGAAAGGAAATGATTTAGCTGTTGAAATAAATTTTAAAAATAAAATAAGTTCTGTTACCAGTCTTAACAACTTGCCAGGAAGCCCCATAGGAGAGAGCTGCCGTTACAATCCCTTTTCTCCAGTTTTGTGTGTTGATGATGATTGTAACTTTGAATGACGGATGAGTTTCCCTGACGTCTCATATTAGATTTGAGATTGATTTCTTTCACTCCAAGTGACCGCTGGTTCTAAGAAAATCCACCTGCAGACATTTAAAACTTGCTACAGATTAGTAGTCATCCATCACAGTCAACAGTTATTGGGCTCTCTTATTTTATTACCAGTTATCTATGTGGGGGTCACATTCAAGCATGGAAGTTTTTTTTTAAATATCTTCCTCGTTTGTGAACGTTCCCATAACATCTGAGATTTCCTTTTCAGTGTAGTGTAATGTATATTATTCTTCAAGGTAAACATGGACTTTTGCAGTTTGCATGTGAAAAGAGACCTTAAAAGATGTGTTGGATCATTTTCATTCTGGACGTCAGCAGGATGTATCAGTTTTGTACCTTTTGTGATGTTGTCCATTTGCCTGATTTTACTCCAGTAAAGATTTGCGAGTTTAGTGCAGTGAAGTCACCCACTGCCCCTTTGTTTTAACTTTAAAAAGTGTCACTTTCAACATCCCCAATAGAAAACTACATACTAATTCTACACTTTACATCAAAACGTTTTTCCTTTCCTTTCCTTGCATTTCATATTTCTGCTCCTCCAGCTGCCATTAGGGGTCAGCAGAGCTCTCTACAGGCCACACCGTGTGCAGAGAAGGAGCATGGGGGTTGTCGGTGTGCCGGCGGTGGTGGAGGGGCTGATGGGTAGTGGTCCTCGGTGATATCATTTTCCATCAATTCCTCTACCTCCTCGCTGCTCCGACAGGCAGCAGCAGAACAGATGAGGTGAGGAGGAGGTGGAGGAGGAGGAGGAGATTTTTCCACTACCACATTTCACCTCCGGGCGACCGCGTCTGGAAAGACAATATCTCCAGAAAAGAGGTCATCAGTCAGAGCGAACAACATTTAACCCAACGACAGAGTGCCAGTGATTCCTGTCTGGAGAGCATGGAAGACGGCTTTAAAACATGCACATTTTAGCCGGCAGGGAGAAAAGTGTGTGTTTCCACAGAGAAAATGCAAACTCTTTACCTAACGCTCCATTACAGTCAATCTTTCCCTTCTACACATAAACAACTCTCTCCCTTCTGTATCTTGGATTGGTGACTTATTACGTAAGCAGAAATTGTTGATAAGTGACGAAATTGTTGGTGAAAAAAAAAAAAAAACCTACTCTCCATTTCCCTTAATGGATACATGTTTCTCCCGGTTGTCAGGATGACTATTTAAATGCGTCACTGGTCTGTGGCTGCGAGGGCGATGCTGCCAAACAGACGTCCCAGCATTCACAGCATCTGCTCCACAACAATGTCACTGCAGAGCTGCTGCAGGATTGCTAAGATGTTTTTTCAAACCTAGTTTCAGGTTCAGACTGTTTTCCATCATACAAACACGACAGTTTGACATGTGTTATGTAACCGACAGGTGCCGAGATCCCACATGTTGCATTTCGAACTTTACACAGAGCTGCAAAAGTGTTTGTTTGGATCCTCTGGCGCCATTTCAGTTCAATTTATTGTTTCAGATGTGTGGTCCATATTTATAAAAGCCAAGACATTGAATATGTGCACTCATATCTAATAAGAAACAGACATTTATAGATATTTATATACCTTTTTATAGCTTAAAACATATTCAATTTGGATCAATATTCTTCTGCACACCAGCCAACATAACTGGTGTAAATCTTTATTTTATCATTTATTTGCTTTAGATGAGAAAATCAATACCACTCTCATGTCTAAATAGGTAGCTGGAGCCAGGAGATGGTTAGCTTAGCATAAAGTATTAATCAAACAAACAGAGGAAATAGTAAATTTGTTGGGGACTATTTTCAGCGGTGGATTAATCCACATCTGGTGCTCAGTGAGTGTTTGGGGCAGCAGGACAGTGTTGAAGGAACATGTCACCAAGAGCAACAGTGTGATGTGTGTTTAATAGTTTTCGGACAACAGTGGAGAAAAAACAATATATCTGTCATACACACAATACTTGTGGGGTTGTGGATTTGTTTGTTGACAAGTGAAGTGTGGCGACCTGCCCCGGTGATTGTAATGGGTGGATTTATATTTAAATTGATACATGCAAAAAATAAATTCTGCTGTGTTGATGACAACTTCTGAAAAATGGCTGCTGACATATTGTAAAATTAAGAATAAATCTCTGCATGACAAACAGTTGCTCTGTGTTGTGTGAGTTCCTGACACTTCACACCTGTAGTGTGTCCCAGTTGTGTGCAGTCTGCAGTCTGATGTGACCTTGGGGTGATTTAGTTTATTCACTCTGCACCTTGACTTTCAAACCCTCCATCAATGTTGACTAGTGCTGTTTAAACCTGCGCTGGAGAACAGCGAGGCCAGAGACATGAGACGAGAAGTAAAAACTAATTCACAGGTTTTCTGTGACGTCTGTTCGGTGTCCGAAACTGATTAAAGGTTCTTGTTCTGTATCAGAAGGTTTCCTACAGCTGTATCTTTCCTTCATTTTATCTCAAGAGATGCATATTGTGTTTTTGTTTTTGTTACAACTTGTTTGTTATTGTTGTGACTTGTTAATGCGACTTGTTGCGAGTTGTTGTTGTAGCGACTTGTTGTTGTTTTTTGTTGTTGTGACTTGTAGTTTGTTGTTTTTGCAACTTGTTAGTGCGACTTGTTGCAATATGTTTTTGCGACTTTCTGTTGTTGTTGTGACTTGTTTTTTCTTTTTTGTTGTGACTTTTTGTTATTTTTTTGTTGTTTTATTGTTGTTTTTGTTGTTTGTTTTGTCATTTGTTCTTCATAGTGTTGTTTTTGTTGTTTATAGTGTCGTTTTTGTTGTTTTTTGTCGTTTTTGTTGTTTTTTGTCGTTTAAAGTGTCGTTTTTGTTGTTTTTTGTCGTTTATAGTGTGGTTTCTTGTTGTTTATAGTGTGGTTTTTGTTGTTTATAGTGTTGTTTTTGTCGTTTTTTGTCGTTTTTGTTGTTTTTTGTTGTTTTTGTTGTTTTTTGTCGTTTAGTGTTGTTTTTGTTGTTTAGTGTTGTTTTTGTTGTTTTTAGTGTCGTTTTTGTTGTTTTTTGTTGTTTTTCGTGTCGTTTTTGGTCGTTTATAGTGTCTTTTGTTGTTTAGTGTCGGTTTTGTTGTTTTTTTGTCGTTTTTGTTGTTTATAGTGTCGTTCTTGTTGTTTTGTTGTCGTTTTTGTTGTTTTTTGTCGTTTTTGTTGTTTATTGTGTCGTTTTTGTTGTTTTTAGTGTTGTTTTTGTTTTTAGTGTTGTTTTTGTTGTTTTTAGTGTCGTTTTTGACGTTTATTTGTCGTTTTTGTCGTTTATAGTGTCGTTTTTGTTGTTTTTTGTTGCTTTTAATGTCGTTTTTGTTGTTTTTTGTTGTTTATAGTGTCGTTTTTGTCGTTTTTTTGTCGTTTTTGTTGTTTTTTGTCGTTTTTGTTGTTTTTAGTGTCGTTTTTGTTTTTTTGTCGTTTTTGTTGTTTATAGTGTCGTGTTTGTCGTTTTTTTTGTCGTTTTTGTTGTTTTTAGTGTCGTTTTTGTTGTTTTTTTGTCGTTTTTGTTGTTTATAGTCTCGTTTTTTGTTGTTTTTTGTTGTTTTTCGTGTTGTTTTTCATGTCGTTTTTTGCCGTTTTTGTTGTTTATAGTGTCGTTTTTTGTTGTTTTTGTTGTTTTGTTGTCGTTTTTGTTGTTTTTAGTGTCGTTTTTGTTGTTTTTTTGTCGTTTTTGTTGTTTATAGTGTCGTTTTTTGTCGTTTATAGTGTTGTTTTTATTTTTTTGTCGTTTTTTGTCGTTTATAGTGTTGTTTTTTGTTTTTTTTGATGTTTTTAGTGTCGTTTTTGTTGTTTTTTTGTTGTTTATAATGTCGTTTTTGTTGTTTTTTGTTGTTTATAGTGTCGTTTTTGTTGTTTTTTGGTGTTTATAGTGTCGTTTTTGTTGTTTTTTGTCGTTTATTTGTCGTGTTTTGTCATTTTTTTGTTGTTTATAGTGTCGTTTTTGTTGTTTTTTGTTGTTTATGGTGTCGTTTTTGTTGTTCTTTTGTCATTTTTTGTCATTTTTTGTTATTTATAGTCCTTTTTTGTCATTTATAGTGTCGTTTTTGTTGTTTTTTGTTGTTTTTTGTCGTTTTTGTTGTTTATAGTGTCGTTTTTGTTGTTTTTTGTCATTTTTTGTTGTTTAGAGTGTCGTTTTTGTTGCTTTTTGTTTATAGTGTCGTTTTTGTTGTTTTTCTTGTCGTTTTTTGTCGTTTTTGTTGTTTATAGTGTCATTTTTTGTTGTTTTTGTTGTTTTTTTGTTGTTTTTGTTGTTTTTCGTGTCGTTTTTTGTTGTTTTTGTTGTTTTTGTTGTTTCTTTGTTGTTTATAGTGTCGTTTTTGTTGTTTTTTTGTCGTTTTTGTTGTTTATAGTGTTGTTTTTTGTCGTTTTTTGTTGTTTATAGTGTCGTTTTTGTTGTTTTTTGTTGTTTTTTGTCATTTTTTGTTTTTTATAGTGTCGTTTTTGTTGTTTTTTTCGTTTTTTTTGGTTGTTTTTTGTTGTTTATAGTGTCGTTTTTGTTTTTTTGTCGTTTTTTGTTGTTTTTTATCGTTTTTTGTTGTTTATAGTGTCGTTTTTGTTGTTTTTTGTCGTTTTTTGTCGTTTATAGTGTTGTTTTTTGTCGTTTTTGTTGTTTTTCGTGTAGTTTTTTGTTTTTTTAGTGTCGTTTTTGTTGTTTATAGTGTCATTTTTGTTGTTTTTAGTGTCGTCTTTTGTCGTTTTTGTTGTTTAAAGTGTCGTCTTTGTTGTCTTTAGTGTCGTTTTTGGTGTCGTTTTTTGTCGTTTTTGTTGTTTATAGTGTCATTTTTGTTGTTTTTAGTGTCGTTTTTGCTGTCGTTTTTTGTCGTTTTTGTTGTTTTTCGTGTGTCGTTTTTGTTGTTTTTTGTCATTTTTGTTGTTTTTTGTCGTTTATAGTGTCGTTTTTGTTGTTGTTTTTGTCGTCGTTTTTGTGTTTTTTGTCGTTTTTGTTGTTTTTATGTCGTTTTCTTTGTCATTTTTGTTTTTTATAGGGTCGTTTTGTCGTTTCGTCGTCTGCGTTGTTCTTATTTCTTTGTTGTTGTTGCCACTTGATTTTTATGCAACTTGTTGTTGTTGTATTTGTTGCAACTTGTTTTTTGTTGTTGCGACTTGTTGTTGTTTTTGTTGTCGTTTCTATTGCTGTTTCTGTTGTTTTTCTTTGGTTGCCATTTGTTTCTGTTTCTGTTGTTGAGGTTGTTTCTTTCGTTGATGTTCTTGTTTCTCTAGTAGTAATAGTTGTTGTTGTTGTTTCTGTCTCTGTTTCTGTTTTTGTCGCAGTTGTTTCTGTTGTCGGTCTTCTAGTTTGTCGGTTCGCTAGTAGTTGTTTTTTGTTGTAGTTACAACTTTGTCATTATTTTCTATTTTTTTTGGCCAAGCACTTAAAAAATTACAAATATATTAAGTGGCAGCCCTAATTTCATGACAGTTGCATTGCTAAAAGCAAATATGAGACACTCAGTTCTCCTTTTTGTTAAACAGTTTTAAACACTTAATTTTCTTTTCCTGTTATATGAAACACTCATCATCTGTAAGCTTCAGGCACTCTGATATCATGATCTGTGGCAGAATTACTTTTCCTCAGTCCTCCTAGCTTCATGACACGAGTTCATCATGTTTGTAGCCATCTTTGAGCCCATTTTGCAGGTTTCTAATTTTCTCATGGGTCAACTAGAAACATTAAAACCTCAGCTGGAGACTGACTTTTTAACCAACTCACAATGAGTAAGTAATTAAATAGCTACAGCTGATATAATCTGGCAGGAGCAGGTTATGGTATGGTAAAATTAACATTCTTTCTCCTGTCCGAACTGAAATCACCATCTAATTACACCACTTCTGTTTGTCCCTCAGCCATTATGTTCACGTTCATCTGACCCCGACTGATACAAGAGGTTTCTGCGTAGTTTGACAAATGTTTCTAATGACATTTCAATAAATGATTGCAGTCTGAAACTGGGTTTGTCATCCTCCATGATGGAGCAAGAACCACATTACTTACTTACAGAGGGTCAGTAAAAGTTCTTCAGAAAAATATTCCTTTTGAGGTTTAGATTTATATAAAAATAATCACTTAGCCAAACAGTAACTTTGGAAACTTTTGTATCTCAAATAGAATTTAATACAGTATATTAGATCTAATATAGATCTCTGACAAACAGCATGATCTTGTAAAGATGAAGCCAGTGAGATGGTAAAACTGTTTGTGACCTCAGTGATAAACATAAAAGCTGCAGACAAATCAAACAAGAGCAAGCAAAATTGTCTCCTCTGTTGTTTAGCTGTCACTCAACATTAATCCGCCTTTGTTCTAGAAATTCATAACAAATGAGTGATGAAGAACAGTGAGAAAGGCCTGGGAGGTGAAACATATCTTGTCCGTGCAGGGAGGAAAGCTGACCTTATGGTTACAACAGGCATTAAATGAAAATTAAACGTTTAAATTATCCGTGTCTGCAGCAGAAAGGACACATATGGACAGTAATTTCTAGCAAAATAACCAGAAAAAATGATTCAACACATACATACATTACAATTTAAAGTTATGACTCACACTGAGGCCTTGTTACGTTATTTAACAGTGGGAATTAACATTATCAACGCTTAATTACAGTGCACATTGTCCCAAAGAAGACAGAAATGTTTCACAGATTTTGGGTTAGAATCAAAAGTATTGACAGATCCTTTAATGTTGATAATCCATGCAGCCTTTTCTATTATTACAAGTAAAACAATCTCATTATTAAAGCTGCATTCATGTTTTTTCCCCACTAATAAAAGGCCAAAAGAAGTCACAAGCTGACAAACCCATAACTCTGGGAAGCACAAACACAGAGCATCATTATCATCCAACTGGAGTCGTGTTTGTGTACAATTGATGAATCAACGTCCAGTTTTCACTCTCCTTTTAGCTGTTTTTCCGTCTTTACTGACTGCTGAGAAAAATATCTGTCTCTTTAGCTACTAAATATTGCACTGTGTTCACCAGCTCGTCTCTAACTCTGTCTTCCTGCTGTTTGGTGCTGAGCAGCTCGTGTACATGTGGGTTTTTAGAGCTTATTTGATGAAAACTGCTGCCTGCTGGAAACACTGACTGAACAAGATGGGAAATGTGCCGTAAAACCAAAACAATGAGTTGAAAGAGGCTAAAAAGCTCTGTGAAGTTGATCATTTACTTATTTTTTACTATTTATTATGACTTTTAGTAATAGCAATTGCAAACAGCTCTTCTGCTTGTAAATTAACTGGGCAATATGTCTGTTTTTCTGTCTGTTTTTATTTATGTTGTATTGAATTGAATTGCTGCACAAAAATGTCCCTCTAAAAAAGTTCTTCTATCTCATTTTAGCAGCTTAGAAAAACAGCAAGCTTGAACCCAAAAGCATGACACAAAGACATTCAGAGTAAGATAAGAGATTACGTTTACTGAGGTCAAAAGCAGACAAGTGTAGACAGGTGAAACCAGGCAGACGGGAGGGTCAGTATGCAGACGCAAACTAGACAATGAGGCAGGGCATGAATGGAGATGAGCCGGTGTATATTGCCTTGTTCCACACAACTCGGAAGTCGGCGTTCCTGCTTGGAAACTCGGAGCAAATCCATCTATCGGTTGTCTGACGTGACACAATAATGGCAGCACCCATGGAGGCGCACATCGTAAATGGTAAACCATCAACTAAAAAGCAATGTAGAGTATCTTTGCTTGTATTTAATTAAAATAATACATTCTATCATATTGTAAAACCCGTTCTGCACTGCTGACTGTTCATTTGAGACTTGCCAAAGAAACATGGTCAGCCATGTATTTGTCTATGTTTGGCGTCGTTCACCTGGAGCGCTTGGGGGATGGAAATCAGGAAATTTCGACCTCCGACTTGGTCAGGAACGCAGCCTGTATACCGCAAGCATGATTAGGGAAATGAGGAGCAGATGAGTGAGTAGGCGGGGAATGTCAGGTGAGGGGAATGATGGGAAAGGGGGTGACTGGAGGGCAGGAGGGAGTGGCTGGATCTGATGTGACGTGAGAGTTGGCAGATGACAACTTAAAGAATACTAAAAGCTGGATGGAGCTGTGACACTTATGACGTCTTATGCTAACCAATGTGATTAGGATTCATCCTCTGGGGAACATGAATATCTGTACAAAACGTCATGGCAATCCGTCGGGTAGTAGTTGAGATATTTAATTCTGCAAAGAGGATTAAGACAAAACTTCAGCGTCACTCTCTTTCCTTCTGTGTTCAACATCTCATTTCCCTTCAGAATAAAAGCCAACTCACACAGTGGAACTCCACAGTGAGGTTTTTCTTTTTTACCACTACTATCCCCTGAGGGGACCGGGAGGCAGCCTCATATGGTGTCGGCCACATTACGAAAGGTTTGTGGTTTGAGTGTCTGGTGCGGAGAGACCTCCACTGTGAATTCACCACCAGGGTTGTGTTCTCTGAAACAGCTGAGCCTTTATATCCTCCACCTTTTTTGTTTCCAAAGTGTTGCTGCGGGCTGTTTTTTCCCTCTTCACGCAGCCTGACTCCACTCCAAACCTTTCAACAGCTTCTTATCGTCTCTTCCTGTTTCTCAGCCTTCACTACTTTATATGCCAGAGGAATTAGTTTGGGTTAGAGCTGGCTAACAGGCTTCCACAAAGACTGAGTGTGTGTGTGTGCTCAGAAGAGTATTTGTGCTAATGGGGATTAAATCAAGGAAATACCAACCAACATATGTAAAATGTGACATTCTTCAGGTCTCTGTATCTGAGTTCAACTCTGCAGAAAGCAGCATTAGCTCCCCAGAGAGACATTTCCCTGCTTCTGTAGTAGGGTAGCCCTCTGACAGGTGCAGAGCTGTGCTAACCATGATGGATCGGTGGACAGTAGAGCCATTAGGGACGGGGCTTTGTCGAATTTGTTGAATCCCAATCCTTTGGAATCCCTTGTTGAGTCTTCGGCTTCAAATCCAATCAGGTGCATTACAGCTGCAGAGGCAAACGTAACAACAACACAGTGGAAATAACAGGAACTCTACATTATCATTCACAGAGTTTTCACTTTCCGTCACCTGCTACAGGTCACAGGGTCTGATGGTCACAGATCACGGCGTAACACCGGCGGTGGGCCGAGGAAGAGCCAGAAGTTCTTACCTCACCATGATGGACGGTAGATAAATATTTAGGCAAAGGCTTAGGTGAAGTGTTTCCACACTTTGGAACATCTCAGGCCTTCCGTCATGTTTAGTCAGTCTGAGTTTATAAAACTTGCTCCATAAAGCTACTTCTATTATCTGCACCTTTACTTCTACTTTTTACTCCACTACATTTATGTGACGACTTGAGTTAATAGTTACTTTCTTCCATAAAAAACAAACTTGACGTGTTTCAGAGTCTCTGGGTTGTTTGCAGTTCCACCAAAAAGACATTTCACATCTAAACATCATTTCAATTGAAAACTCCAATATTTCACAAAGAACAGCAAAGATTTGAGAAAAGTCTGAAAAAGGAATATAAATTTGTGTATGAGAACTTTGTTTTTTCTTCTTTCCTCTTCCATTATTCATCTCACCACCCTTCTGGTGACCCTTTAACTCCTGGACTCAAGTAGTTCAAACTGTCTCCACCTGGAGCCGCTGCAACAGTAAAATGCTGTTTACATATTTAATGTGCATTATAATAATATAAAAGTCACATTAATACTGGGCAGTCAAAATACACTTTTACCTTTTGTCCTTCTTCAGTTCTTTTTTCTTCACAATAAGAAATCCATCCTGCTGATTTCCTGTTGTTTTCTCTTTTCCAAAAATTTGAATTACAAAATGTTGTTTTTATTCTTTATTTTTCCCAAACTGAGCATGAATTGTTTTAAGAACTGGCAGATCAATTCGGCATTATTCATACGGCATATTTAACACAGCTGGTTTGTCACAATGTGCCTTACGAAAGCAGCAAATGAAACACAGAAACACAACGGCACAAATAAATGATACAATGGATCTAAATATAACATTTAAAGTATTTTTCCCTGTTGAAGAGACTCATTTTAACTTGATAATATTGTAATTGTTGCATTTTAACATGTTTTATTACACACACAAATGAATACACAGTCTCAAACCACATCATCACAATATATAATACCGCCATATAATAATAATAATAAACTTTCACAGCTGCCGTTTTAGTCTAAAATAAACAAAATTGCACATGATATCACTTCTTCCCAAACCAGTAAGAGAGATAATTGCATCTCAGCTTGGGTGAGACAAACCTGTAAAATATTTAGTTCGGAACATTTGTTATTTTCAGCTTTTTGTGGTAAACGCGTCAACCATCATGCTCCCAGTCGAATCCACATGATGTGAAACGTGTCGATCTCACAGGACAGAAGTGGTTTATTATAGGATGAAGGAGAACAACTTTGTAATGATTTACAGTCACCCCTCCATGTATTCAACCTCCAGAGATACTTTCCTCTTGGTGTTCGTGAGAATATGGCAAAGGATGACATCCCCACATCACTGTAGACCAGTGCTACTGGTTTTTGTATTATTAAACTCTCTATTTGTCTTTGTAGTGATGGGTTTACAAAGAGAAATACCTTATATCCCTCTTGGCTTGTGGTTGCTGCTGACACAGGCTGATCACATCCTGGGCCGGATCTGTAACACACTCACAGAAACAATGCATGCATTATTTCCCACACAGCAAGTATTTCTTTTTTTAAATATGTTTTTTAAACATGCACGCTATAGACAGGTGGAGTCCAAGAAAATAAGGTGAGAGAGAGAACCTAATTGTAAGACAACAAACGTCACATTTATAATCTTCATTTTGATTGTTTACTTTAAATTACTTGATTATATTGGTGAACTGCCCCTTTGCACGGTGCAAATTTGAGACAAAAGTTGACAATCGTGAGAGAAATGAGGAAAAAGCTGATTTGATTTGATGACTAAAGACAACTTGAAGCAAAACTGGATCAGAAAATGCAGAATGTGACCTTTTGTTAAGAGTCATGTTTGAATACATTTTAGGAAAAACTACAGAAATGCGTGCACACACACTAACAAAACCATGGAGACAAAACAAAACAAACAATTTTGGGATCTTGTGTTGGCACTGTGGCCAAAGAGTGTTTATTTCTAGAGTAGATTTGTTTTCACAGCCAGTACAACACAGAAACATACAGATAAAGACAAGACATGAACTCTCATTAATACATTCACACATCCCAGCACACAACAACGTCAGTGAGGAGGTTTGTTCAGTCCGTTTTGTCATCAAAATGCAGATTCCTCCACTGAAGGTAATTTCCTTATTATGGCAAATGAGCACCTGATAGCTTCTAGGGGGAAAAGTTCACCCAGATAATAAATTATCCAATTTAGGTTCCTCCCTTCAGACAGGAGCATGGAAAAGTGAGTTTAGCGTCAGCGTACATTATCATGGCAGGAAAAAATGAAAGAGGTTAATTGAGGCTTTTACTTTGGCCCCAGAGGGAGCTAGATTGAGGCAAAATCTAAACTTAATGCAGGTAATTATCCTGATGACATCATTTCTCATTTCTCTCCAATTTTACTCTCCATATTCGTGGACCTTTGCCCAGATGAAATTGAATACTGCTGCCTTGATATTTTGCTCCTAAAGTTACACATTCATTTTGTTTCCTGTGTAATTCTGCGATATTTAGTCAAATTGTCTTAAAGTTATGTTCTAACATTCTTTGTAATGTTATCTCTAATTTTTGACATGAAGCAGAAAATAAACGAGGATATTAGTTTCCCTCTGCAGATTTAACATCCCTCATCAATCAAACCGCTCTGCCTTTGTACATGTCAGTTATTTGCTTTTCTTTAATTTTGCATTGGATTACAGTTCAACTGTTAGAACAGCTGATGGCTCGATTCACAGAAAACAGTTGATTCATGACATTAGTTTTATATCTCGAGGTGCAGCGGCGAGATCCATCCAGGACGATGTCGACCAGGATGTCTTTATCAGCCAAAAGGAAACAAAATAGTATCTCACCTAAAATCTAAAACTAACCTCTGAAGAAATTTCTAACAAGGGTGTCAGAAGTTTGATTTGTTCGTGTTATGTTTAGACATCAGTGTCAAATACAATGTGAAAAATACGGTGGCTCTGAAAGGCCTAAATCTAAATTCTCAAAGAAAGGAACAAAAAGAAAGTTGGAAAAAAAACATGTTTTGCTTGGTATTTGTTTCGGCATTTACACTTTCCTGTTAGTGCGAAATGGTTCAGTGTTTAATATTTGGAGGTATAAAAAACTATTTATCGCTCCTTTTAAATGAGCTGCTCATATTCGATTTTTGTTTTCTTTTCTGAGGAGTTGGTGGAGACCAAAACAGAGCTAAAAGTATAGTGAATATTGGACTTAATATTAGATAAGTGTGTTGAATCAGTGCCAATAACGATCAGGACTGATCCTCCAATCTCTTCACGCCCTAATCTACCAAACTAAAAGACTAAAAGGTCTAAAGGTCTAAAGGGCCACAAATCCTTTCAAACTGTTGTTATCTTGTCTTGACAGCGAGCTTACTTAGTTGAAAAGAGAACAAACATTTTCTTTTGTCCTGGTGCGGGTGTGTACATGTATTTTGGCCTCTGGACCTGAAGCACTTTAAAGACTTTGTGCTGCAGCACAGATGCAACAACTACCAGGATGCAAAGGTGCAGAGTGTTAAAGAGCAGATGGATGCAGCCCTTTGAAACAGATGCATCAGACTGATCGCCTGATTCATCTCCTGCCAAGTTGGCCAGGAACCTGGGGGTTACCTGCCACAGCTAATTTCTGCCCACATTTGGTTGGTTCGTTGGCAGGTTCTCATTCAAACCCTGCAAACAGGCACAAGCACACCCAGACACACATTTAGCAGACTTTATGCTGATGGAAGGAGTCCAAAAGTAGCTTCAGATCCAGTGTACAGTAACATTTTAGGTGTGGTGGTGAAGAGACGGTCAGTATGATGGAGGCAAACCAATCGTCTCTGCTAAGGTTTTTCCTGTGAAACATGTGCTTCACACCTGGACTACAAGGACGCTGCCGCCTGCTCATCCATTTTCTGCAGCAGCTTAAAGGTTCAGACAGTAGCTCAAATCTAATTTCTTTGAATATCCAGGAAGATTTTAGTAACTTAATGTCTTTGAGGCCTGACAAGAACAATTTGGAATCTGATGTATTATTCATAAATAGTCCGTCAGGCAGCTATTTTCTGCAGCATACTCGTGTTTTTCTGTGAGGTAGCCCGTTGAAAAGATCTATACATAACTTATAACTTTGGGCTTTCTTAGCATGTTACTGCCAGAAGATATATTGTTTTGAGTAGCTTCTCTTCTCTTTGGAATTTGTCTGATTTATTTCAGAATCTGTAACATTTTAACGTTATCATGGCTCGGCTGTACTCAGAGCGTAAGATAACCTTTAACCTCAAGTCCACCAGACCCTGATCATACCTAGTTTAAGACCAGTGAAAGCACCAGACAACTGAATGTTGTGTGTTCACAGAGTTCAGGGTTAAAAGTACTGTCCATCGACAAAACAACTCTCTATCCATTAAATGTGGGTTTATAGTTAACTTGAACATGAGATTTTGGCTGAGGATAGGTGTCCATGTTTGTTTTTCAGGCGCTTTGTGTTATTAAGCAGTTTTTCCCAGTTGTGATTATGACTGGGGTGTTTACATGGAGGCTATTTACAAGTCGGAAACTGGCAATTACATTGACTCTGATATGACATAAACATGGCATTTGGATTTATCTGGCTTTTTCATAAATTATTTTTTTGCCCCGTCAGGATCAAAGAAAAGCCAAATTATTTCCATTTTTCATCAAGACAATATTTTTGTTTTTCCAACTGTAGGCTGAAGATCATCACAGCTTCATAAGGCCTCTGGTGTGGCTAAAGACACGCTAGGGTCTTTCTCAGTGTTTACTTCCCCGTGATTTCTTATTTACCACCTTTATTTCCAGCTGGTTTCATTCTAATGTGAGCAGACTTTGATCTGATATCTCTAATTGGAAAAAGATGTTGAGGATGAATTAAGCAGAGTCTACTGTGGCTGCAAATATAATGTGGCACACAACGTGGAGGGATCACAAACAGAATCGGTTTAAAGAGCAGAAAATTTCCCAGACTTTTTCGTGGTGGCATTTGCGCAGCTGAGACCCGGACAAAATATTCACTGACGTAATACAAACAGGATACCAGACACAGTGCAGAGGGACAGGGCGCGATGACAGACGGTAAACTGTGTGGCGATCTGCAGTCGCAGCTGGCACCATCATGGAGGTAAACAAGGGCAAATAACAAATATTTGTGTGGCATCAGCGCACAAATGGAGTCAGTATGTCCTGCCCGACCTTTGCTCCAGTACTGCAAACAGCCAGCTGACATGAGTAAGAAAGACAGTTTGAGAAAGAGTTGAAATGTTTCTACAAGAGGAAGGTGGAGATAAAATGCAGTTTAATATGCTCTTAGTTATAAGGGTTCTCCGATTGATCGGCCATCGATCGTTAGCGGTCTCTATGAAGGCCGATCAGAAGACGCAAAACACGCAAGTCAATTTCAATGTTTTCATTAGTGTATAATCGCCTGAAACTAAACATCTGCTGCCATGTTTCTACAGTAGCCCAGAACGGACAAACCAAACATCGCTTCGGGAGGGGTTCGGAGACGGGTATTCAGTTGCACTCACCACTAGATGCCACTTAATCCTACACACTGGTCCTTTAAAGGGATCTTTAGGTTAATGATGGGGTCTGATGAAGTTCTTGTTATGTTTTAATGACACAATAAAAACTGTTAATAATGAAGACTTTGTTTAAGTTGTGTCTCTGTGAGAGGGAGTGGAAGTCAGTTCATGATAGTTTCTCATCTCCTATATTTAATACTTAATATACAATGTTGTTAGGAATAGTTAAATAAATAAATAATGCTACACGATAATAAAGGCTTTAAATAGACCCTGTGTAACTGTTTGTTAACTAGTCTGCAGTCAGCTTATTTTAAGTTAAGTAACTAAGTTAGTTTGACATTATTAATTATGTTAACGTCAGACATTTAATTAATAGAAATTAAATTTACGGAAAGAAACTGATGACAATCAAACACAACACACCAGGATTTTCATGGAAAAATGTGAACAAATCATCTCCAAACCATTTCACAACTGTGGGCATAACTCGTCAAAATTAGTACATGTTTGGGGGTTTTTATGATTATTTATTGTCCATCCAACAAAAAGCTAAAGTAGTGTACAAATACACTAATTATTATACACCCGGCGACGCTTGGGAACACAAGGAAGAGGCCTGAAGGAAGCAAGGAAGGGAAATGGCGAGAAGAGATTAATACTGTGATTTTCCTAATGGTCAGTGTCCATTACAAATTTAGTTGCCAGTGTCATAAAATCCACAAGAAATTAAATTTAAATAATGTGTCCTGCTTGTTATCATCTTAAAGTGTGATGGGTGTGGGCTGCACCAAAATCCTTACAGGAAACAAGAAAGCAGTGAAGGATGAAGGATTGTTAGGGAAATGAAACAAACGTTCATGACTCTACCTGAGACACATTCATTATGTGCAGGCAGCAGGAGATACGGTGGCTGCAGGTGGTCGACGGCAGATAAATGATCAGCATCCTGAGTGCAGGAAGTTACAGTAAACGGACGTTTCCTGCCATGATGTAACTATTAAGCCAATTAACGTGTTCGGTGTGACAAACTGTGATGAGACATGGCTCATTTAGTCCAACATGATGAGGAAACGATTACACCTGAGGCAATAGGTCAGCCACCTCGCAGAAGCCTCGACACACACACGTTTACGTCCTTTAACGGTGTTTCCTCGACCTGCAGAAACTGTATTATCCTGCATTAAAGGCTCATGTTCTCTCTGTCACGCTGATTGCTCAATAATCCACACACACTGTTTTCCAAGTCAGGAGTTCAGACTCTTTAAAGATAGCGGGAATTGTTACCAGAGACTGTTTTCTTTTTCTTCTCTTCAGCCTTAAAGAAAAACCAGGCGGCCACATGTTCTTGTTTTTTCTCATGTCAAAGTCAAAGCAATTTGCATATTTCTGCACATATGAGTTGCTCACTCTTGGCGGGACGTCCCGGGCTATTTGAGAGGTATCCTCGCAAAGGGTGACATCAAACGAGGGAAAGTGAGGGATTTGTTTTTTCGTCACATCTGTGTGTCTTTTCTGGGACAACTTACACTCGTGTTTAGTTGTTCCTACACCAGCCTGTGTCCCAGATCCCATGAATCACAGGCAAGTGAGAAGATCGCTTTCTTCTTCAGGAACACCCTGCTCCATATTCACATTAACACCTGGAAGCTGTCCAGTGCAACTGCAGTCGGATCTGTCGGGGGTTAAGGGGTTTGCACAGGGGGGCCTCCGCGCTGCAGTTTCATTAAACCAGCGATCAAACCCACATCCACACAGGCCAGGTTCTCAAACCATCAGGTCTTTGCTGCCATCACTACTTCTACAGATTGTTCTGTTTTGAATCTGAGTGCTGCAGGACGTGTTGCTGAGGTTTGAGTCACAACGTTTATAACCTGGTACCTATAGCTCTCTCTGTGTAGATGCATTTAGTCTTTAATCGTAATGCCTTCAGGCAGGAAACACCTAAACAAAACTCAATGGGTTAATGAAAGAGGAATGATGTTGTTGCTGCTGTGAAACAGACAGAAGGGTTTTTTAGGACAGCCAGTATCATCCACATCGCTTCGGACGCCATGTTTGTTTACATTCTTGTTCCAGGAAGTCGGTCGGTAGCACGGCAAGAATTTATATTATGACACAGTGGCATCATCATAACAGCCAAATATATTGTGTAGTCTGAACCCAGCATAAGGCTCCAGTAAATACTGTGAGAAACTGTGTCGATTAATTGATTTACTCATTCTAAAAGTATTCATCTCTCCAGATTCCATATTTTAGGACTAACTATGTACCTTTGTGCTGTATTTGTCTTCTTCTGTATCCTCCACCTTTACGTATTGCAGCTCTCCTGCTGCTGTCAGGACTTTAATTTGATGATGAGCTAATCTCTTGCAGAGACAGCTTGGACAAATGACTGACAATCTATCAGATAACATGTTTTAGGAGCTTAAATGTAAAACGTGTGTTTATTCAGGTCTGTCTCTGATTGATGACTCACTTAAGACACGACACAGCGAGGAACGCTCCAGGTCAGGTTGCCTCAGCAGCTGGTTGGCTGTGTCGTCTTCTCTTATCTGATTCTCTCTCCTGATTATTCGGATTTATATGAATGTTGACTGAGCTGTAATATCCTTTATTCAGCTCAATAATTGCTCAGAGACGTTGTGTTTGTGTTTTTGTTCCCGGACAGAAGGATTAATGATGATGGATGGTGACGTGCAGAGGGTTAAAAAGTTCAACATCAAATGAAATCACCACAAAATGATCACAATTGCAAAATAATGTTACGGCATGGATGAAAAAGAAATACTACATCTTTGTCAAGTGAAGCCCCTGATATATAAAGCCAATGAAGTTATGCAGGTAAAAATATGACTGTTTTCACTGGTGCAGGCTGACATATGCCATAACATGTCAGCAGAGAGATAATGGAGATGCATGCAGGCCTTAATCTGCCGATACATCACTGTTTCAGCTCAATATTTTGAATTTTTTAGCAGACACGCGATCTGCAGGGAGTCAGTCTAATGTCGGGTTCTAATAAATTCATGACAGACAACATGTTGGTCTCTGAGCAATCACAGCGTGCTGTCTGTAATAGCCTTTAATCATGATAAAACCATGAATTATATATTATCAGGCTGATCTCGTGTAGCCTGAAGCTTTTTATGCACATCCTTTTATGGAATTTACAATAAAGTAGGTGCTTTTGACCATCATTGATTTTTTACAGTACAAGCAGAGCTTCTTTGCCTGAACTGGAGGTGGATAGATTTGATTCAACTCAAAATAGAAGTCTTCAAACTCTATGTATTATAAACAGAGCCCCTCAACAAGAACACACATTAGGTAATAATCACAGCCTTATGGCCCGCATCAGTTCACTTTGTGATTTCATGGTGCATGTTCTTTGCACAAGTCTCCTTGACATCCAGGGCCCCCGGGGGAGTCGTCCACCTTTCTGTAATATAGACCAAAGACAATACAGATACTTGAATACAAAATATTACAGATATACAGATATTTGAAGCAGAGTGATGCAATACTTTAAGATGGAGGCCGCCCCCCCACCCCCCTCCTGTCGTCTGCAGCTGTGCACCAGAGGGCATCGCCATGAAAGAGCTGTTTGGACGTCAGCTTTCATCACTTATACTATTACCCACACAAACGGCTAAATGAGGGCAAAGCGAGGAATGATGACCTCCATGATGCCGCTTATTCTGAGTCGTCCTGCTCTCCTGCTGCCTTTCGTGTGCACAGATGTGTGAAAAGCAGGTTCAGTGGGGGATGAATACACATTATCAGCGCAGGAGGTTTTACATCAGAAGAACACCTGCGGGGTTTGGGAAAGGTATTTCTGGTAACAAATAGTCATGAGATAAAAGATGGAGTTTTCACACAGCGCAGCGATCCATCTGATGATCGTCTGTTAACACTCTCCTCAGATATGTAGCAGGTGTTCTCTGACATATTTTATTCCAAAACACCATAAATCTGTTTTTGGAGAAGATAAATAAGACTTGTTCCATGAAATTGATCAGTTTAGATTTTAAAGATGACTCAACAAAGCACGACGGACTCTTAAAATGTGGTTATTTTGTAAGCAGATGTCTGAAAATGTTGCATAACTTTAAACATAATGAGTTTGTGTTTTAGACGTCAGCCTTTGTCAGGGATGGAGACCTAAGAAGGAGTTTAATCCTTAAGCTTGAGGGTTGATTTAAGCATGAAACTGCCTCAACCTGCCTCCTCACCCACCTGAGAATTTAAGGATTTTATACATCTGGTATCAGTGCAGAATCTCAGTGTCCCATGTAATCTATATGCTGTTTCACACTTCTTGGTTTGTAGACCTGTCTCTGACCCTGGATGAGCTTCAGACCATCTGCAGGACATAGAAACTGTAAAACTCAGAGTATGTGTCGTTTATCTTGAAGTTGATGATTAAAGTGTGCATTTTATACCTGTTTAGTGTCTGACTGTGGCCGTCAGGTTGGGTCATGAGCTGTGGTTGGTGGATGACAGTTAAACAGACGGTGAGTCACAGGTTGCGTCTGTTTGAACGGACCTGGTCGCTCTGACAAACCGCCGTCCTGCCGGTCCGAAGGGAGTCACGTCTCTGAAGCAGCTGTTCATGTGTGGGACAGATGTAACAGACTGACTGGAGGGGGTTTAGTCTACAACAAAAGCTGAAAGTCCAGAGACAGATGCAAACCTGATCGAACTCAAGTCGTAGATCCAGACGTCCCCTTCAGGGCCAATGAGTGTCTTTCTCCTGTACACTGGTGGAAAGTAACTCGAGTACTTATTTTCAGGTACTTTACTTGATTATTTCCATTTTCTGCTACTTTATACTTCTAGTCCAAAACTAAATATTGTCCTTCACTTAATTTATTTGACAGCTTTAGTTATTTTACAAAATAATATTTGAGTTAAAAAAAAAAACAACATACAATAAGCTCTTAAAACACAACGTATTGTTGAAGATTAAACCAGTGATTTCCAAACTATTTGACTGGTGACTTGTTATATAAAAGCAGGGTCTACTTTGGGTACGTTTCAGATGTCTACGAGCAGCAATTATTTTTGAGAAAAGAAAAAAGTAAGGCCCAAAGAGGTCAAATTAAACCAGGACTTTGTGAACAAAAATTAAAGAGATTAGTGTATCAGAACTCTTCCTCTCCCATCAATCCTCTCACAACCCCTCAGATTTATCTGGTGACCCTTCGGAGGGGCCCGACCCCTGGATTGGGAACCACTGGGCTAAACCAGCTGACTGTATATAAAGTAACCACCTGGAGCAATAATGTCATATATATAATAATATGTCAGTCACAGGGGACGTTTTACTGCATAGTGAGTATTGCTGCAGTACATTTTGCTGGTAATAAATTATATTTATTTCATTTTATTTATTTATTTTTTATTAACACTGTTTACTTTACTTAAACTTTTACTTGTAATGGAGTATTTTCATGTATTGGTAAACCCACTACTAAAGCAGGAAATAGCTGAAATAAGTGCAATTCCTGCAGTAAAATATACTCGTGTAAGGTGTTGAGTTAGTCAGAGAGAAGAAACGATGTTGAGTTTCTGCTTCAGCTACAGAACTGCCAGTTTGTGTTTGTCTGAGGTCAGAAACCTCTTTGAACCGTTCGGTTTTTCATGGAGGTTATGAATGTGCACATGGCGTCGGTCAGCAGAGGCCTGAAGAGGCTCTCGGTGGGATCCGGTTGGTGTGACCGGCCCACCGTACTCTCTGGTGGGCTGAAGAAGTAATGGAAACAAGGCGAGTATCAGGAAGACAGCCGAACACCTCACCAGGGGGAAAAAATAAACCAGAAGAAGGAGGCACGAGGGAACCATTAGACTTTATGTGTTTGTTTATATCATTTTAAAAGGGAAGAAATAAAGTGAAGCTTCAACAGCACCTGGAAACCTCAAACGTGCTTTATTCTGACGCATGCACTTCGCATTGCATACATGTGCTCATTTTACAAATTTTTATCCATTTTGATCAGTATCAACACAGAGGATGGTCTCACAGCTGCAGCCACAAACAGATTTAATACCTGACAAGGCTCAGTGGCCACTTCAGGAGATCTGAAAACTTCATCACTGCTGCTGGATATTTACTCTCAAAACATTCAACTAAGCCACATGTGATTTTTCTATTTTTATCTTAATCTATATTATAGATCTATATTATATATACTAAGTATAACTTTGTGATTGAGTATATTTTTGTCTCCACCTGGTTGCTGTTGTTGATGATGTGGGTGGCGATGCTGTGATTGGTTCGTTGGCCTGCTGCTCCTCACCTGTGTGATGGGGACTGACTTCACCAGGTGTCACCAGCCGGGTTCCCATCAGCGTATTTTTATGCGCATTTTGAAGTTTCGCATGAGAAAAGGTTGATGGAAAAAACATTCCTAAATTTCTCAAAAAGGTTTTTACACTTGCTTGAGGTGGTTTTTAGCTTTTTTTGAAAAAGTAAGTGTACGAAACGGGAGATGGAAACGACTGATCAGCTGTTTCTGTTGTAGACGTCTTCCTGGATATTCCCATAACGTGTGAAAACATGGCTGCAGTCTCCTCGTCGCTCCACACGCATCTGACGTAACCTTCTCACATTAATACATGAAACAGAAATGTCATATTTCCATTGAGTTTACTGCGTTGTTTTTCACTGTTTGAGGTTCGACCCTCTTCTTCTGCGATGGTTTAATGGTTTTCCGACTGGAGAGTTGGCGCCACCTATTGTTTATCTCGATGAACCAACTTCTAATAATTGCATAACGGTGGTGGATGGAAAGAAGCATTCATTCATTTCTTTTGCTGATTTTCCCTGAATTCAGTTTACTTTTGGATGGAAACATGGCTTTTTTTGCCTCGTTCTTATTCATCAGCAGTGTGGGCATCAACTATTCTCTTTCTAAAGAACAACCAGAACATAAAAACAGCTTTTTATTTCTTTAAAGATGCCAAGACAAGACTGATTATATAATCTACGTCAATGTTTACCAGTCAACAAAGCTCTTGGCCTTTATGTCTTTGTTCCAATCTGTTGTCAATAGTTATCACATCCAGTCTGGATTGTTTCCGCACAAGATTAAACAGCTTGAATCAGACAAACTGAATTAATTCTTTGTGTCCCATAAAAGAAAGAATTCTCTTTTCAAGAGCTCACAGCAGCTCTTTAATAAGATGCCAGCAGCAAAACTCAAAACACATCAGACACCTTGATTCACTCGTTCCTGGTTAAAACTGTTATTTATTTGTTTGTTTGTTTGTTTGCTACCTCATTTACTGTTCTCAACTCATTTAATAACACAGCCCGAGAGAAGAGGAGGGCGTGACAAGATGACGTGATCAAAAGAGTCAAACCCCAACGGTGAAAAACTGTTGGTTTCATGTGTTAATGTGAGGAAGGTAACATCAGATCTGCGTGGCGCGACCAGACACCAGCGGCGGAAAAAGCCGATCGTTCATGTTCGCTACGTCCGAACTTACTCGACGGTGTTTCCATCGTTTTCAAAAAAAGGCAAAAACCACCTCAAGCGAGCGTAAAAACTTTTCAGCGATATTGAGGATGTTTTTTCAGATTTTGCTGTTTCCATCAGTGGTTTCTAATGCGACAGCCTCTTCTAAATGACCTGTTACCTGCACAGAGTAAAGTCTATAAAGGCCTTTTTCACAGAGGACATTTTGGTACACGTGTCTGTCATCTCTGATTTCATCATGAGTCAGGAATAAACCAGATATTTTCTTTGGAGTTTCAGAAACAGTTCATCAGAGATTATTTTCACATGACTCAGATTCACTGATTAAAAATAACAGATGTATTGAGTCATAAATATTAATGTCCCACTTTAAGCCAATTATCAAATCATGCATGAATTACTGAAGACACGGCTTTCATTCAGCCGTAAACTGCACATTTGACCACTAAGAATCCCAGTGTGTGTGCAGTTATTAGCCTCTCAGCCTCTTGGTTTCCAGAGTGGAATCACAGTTTTGGTTTCAGGAAAGTTTGTGATCTTCCATAAAATTCAGACCACCAGAGATTTGTTCAGCTGTCAGCGTGGAGTTAAACGGTGTGAAGTAAAGCTGCTTTATAGTCAGTGAACACAGCGATTCATCTTCCTCTGTTCCATGAAGAAAAAAACTATCACATGTTCAATCTCATTTTGAGTCAGTGGATGGTGTATGTAAGAAGGAAGCTTTAAGATCCTGAGTCCTGCTTCATCTCAAAGTGGTGTTGTATGATTTACTTTTCATCAGTCAGTGTATTATCGACAGTAGATGGAGGTTGCCACCCCCCCCCCAGTTTGGAGGAGCAGGCAGCTGAACCGACACAGACGCTAAGCAACGAACAGCTGTGAACAAACAGATTTTAGCCACCGAAAAAAGGCCCGATCTAAAACATATTTTCACTGAAGCCATTATATGGCTCTCTACACAAACACCACCACTCCAAATACTATTGCTAATGGCAAAATAAATTTTTAGCCACAAGAAACTCCCCTGGAAGAAGACATGAATGCTTTTACTCCCATAAACATGGGCCAGCGAACTTCAGCCTCCTCTGGCCGAAATGAGTATTACAACAACAAACACTAACAAAACTGATCCTGACAAAAGATAATAATATTTCCACCTGCCAAAACCTTTTGATTTCACTTGTTTTTAAGTCATAAACACAGGAGAGAAAACAATTTAGATCAGACTGGATCACCAGAACTTTTTCCTCTCAGGGCTTCCGTACACACTCATTGTAGAACATATATGAAATAAGAATTCCTTTTTTAAATGTCTTCAGTGGAGGCAGTCAGAGGTTAAACTATTGTTATGCTCTCAGTGGGATCCACGTGTGGTGAAAAAAAAAGAATTTAAAGAACGGGACATTTTGACACCAGATGCCGGTATTTACAAGCTCATTAGAATTTCCTTGGGAAGTAGGATTTCTTTGCAGTTTCGGGGAATTAAAACTCCACGCTGCTGTTTCCCACTGATTCGACTTATTTGTTCCTGAGGTTCGGACTACTTTGTGGCATGAGACTTCACTGTAATGCAATCATTGTATGTGTGTGTGTGTGGTGTACAGAAATGTCACCACACAGCAGAGAACAACTGATGTCAACAGCACAGAGGTGGGGGAAGTATTCATATCCTTTACTAAAGTAAAAGTACTAATACCACACTGTAAAAATTCACTACAAGTAAAAGTCCTCAAACCTCAAACTTGTACTTAAGTAAATGTACTTGGTTACATTTCCTCACCTCTTTCCTCTGACGAGTTTCTTGTTTTCAGATCTGCAGTCGGAGGTCAAACGTTGCCGGTTAGTTTGCAGCCTGTTAGTTGTAACTTCTTGGAAAGAAAAGGTGAGATGATGAAGTTTTGTAACTAATAATAAAAAAAAGGAAACAAATCTTCAGTAATCCTGTCGACCAGAATGAATCATTCGATCGGTATGTTTTGATGTTTTACGACGGGAAATCTATAAAATTGTATTTCCTTTAACAACTTGTTTTCAGGCTTTGAGTGAAAAACCATAAAACAATGTATAATTTGTAAGGATCCTTCTCTACATAGTAAAACCAGCACATACTGTGAAAGGCAGAACATATTATTCTTCTGTTAACTGGTGCCGGCAGATGTATTAAAGGGTAATTCTGGCATTATTCTATATTTTTCTTATTGTCAACAAATCCCATGAAAAGACCAAAACCAACAAATACTGTCGGACTCTATAAATCTTTATAAACAGCTCAAAAATTTCATTTCATTTCTCAAATGACTCAGTAATTTACTAAAACAGCTGGAGACAGATGCATAAAACTGTTTGGAGTCATGACTGAAAGTGTCTGTACACTCACATACATACGCCTTCTTTTCATCAGATTTTTGACGTTGTGAATGCACCCGATTCTGTTTCATGAATCTCAGTCACTGTGGACCTGGACGAGCTTCATTTCCACTCCCACAGTTTGTTGTTTGTTTGTTTATCGATACTTGCCTGCTCCACCGCTCGTCAGCAAAGATGATTTAATTGATAGAGCTCACATTGAAACAGACTTTACAAACTGTGTCACACTTCAGGATAAAATGACGATGAAAAGATCATTAACAGGGAAATTATGGCTCGAGAGAAAATAAAAAGAGTTAAAAAAAAAAAAACTCAAATAATTTAAAATAAGTCTGTAAATGTGCCTTTGAGTGACATTTAACAGAAAAATGATGACATAATCATTGAAGTTGTCATTTTAGCAAATGTCACTCAAAAAGGAGGAAATAGAGCATTTGTTGGGGACTATTTTCAGCAGCGGATTAATCCACATTTGATGCTCTAGTGAGGTGAGGCTCATTGATGTGTTTTTAATAGTTTTTTAGCAGCAGTGGAGCTCTGTGGCTCAGAGGAAGAAGATACAACAGGCTTTAATACACACACAACACTTACAGATAGATACAGTCAGTGTTGTTTTGGTCCTTTCCTTTGGGATCTGTTGACATTAACAAAAAATCAGAATATCTCCGGACTGATCCTTTAACAACCGACTGTTTGCAGGCTCCTCTGATCTTCACCTTCTGCTCAGCTACAACCTCACAGGCCAAACTAAACCTTATCTTTATTGCTCGTCACGGCTCCAGACACTGATCCCAGCTCACCGTCTGAATGATTTAGACTCGGGGATTTAAAAGCTTGAGCCAAAGCTCGGGGTGACTGGAAGCATCAGTTTCCTGAAGCCTTATCTCTCCCCTCACTGGTGATGCAGCCGATAAAGCCTGTCTGCAGATTTTCTGGAAACGTTTAAGAGGACACCGATCAGACAAACCTCAAATGAACCCCCTGGAAACATGTTAACCTTTTCCAAGTGCTGAAAATGACCAGAATAAACCTGTTGGTGCTCTTTTTCACTGCAAGCACAGTGATGTCCTGCAAGGAGATACTTCTGAGGCTCCACTGGATTTTGCAACCTTTAAAGATGGTACATTTTGCGTTTACTTGCATGATTTTGAAATGTTAACACCAGTTTTTACAGAAACTCGGATTATCAAAACTCCCTGAGTTCCATTTTTTAAAATTTAACCTTTAAAACATCGACAAAACTTACTATAATTCAATAATTTGAATTACCAACGGAAACATATAGTTCAGTGAAAACAGGTTTTCATGACCACTTTTTTGGCAGCTTAACAAAGTTACTTGAGTCATACATAGCCTACCTGCACTACATAAATGAAACACTGATTAAACCAATTATCAAACAAATTTTATAGTATATATGTAAGCAGAGTTACAAGGTGTTGTGCTGTAAAGGCTTTTAGTCCAAAACATAGAGGATATTACATAATATGACTTTATTACGCCATTAAAACGAGCAACATAAACACTGTAAACATTGTTTACATCTGCAGCCATAAAGTCAGTTTATTTTATTATTGACTGGGGGACGTTTCATACTACAACTTTCACCTCTTTTGGGCCTCAAACAGTTATTTAAATGAAAACATCTAAGAGTTTAGAGGGGAAATGTCTCTTTGGAGGAAGCGATAACAAAAACACATGATTAGGGCACCGTGACAAAAACACGCTGACTTTGTTTGGTAGGAGGTCACAAGCCAAAAAGCTTATTTATTAGTTTATTCTGTTTTTTTAATATTAAATCAAAATCTGAAAATTACCCAGAAAATATGTTAGAGGAATGTAGTGACGTTAAAAGTACAATAAGCCTAATTCCCTCCAAAAAGCAGGAGTAGAAATATAAAGTAGTAATTTGACTGTTTCTAACATAATGTATTGTACTGTTATTTCCTTTCCTTTCCTTGTAATGTTTTAAATGCATTATGTAAAACCCTTTGAATCGTACATGAAGGTGTAGCGTTGCCTTGTCTATGTATGTATAAACTGCATATACAGTTTATATTTTAATATGTATGTTGATCATCTTTAGGGTTCCTACAGGATGAGTAAAGATGGGATGTTGGTTAAATGTTAAAGCAGCCAGGTCAGAAATAGTTAAAGAAAAAAGAAAATAAAGGCATATAAAACAAAATAAACAAGACCAAATCACCATCTTTCATAATTGTGCAATAATCCAATAAAATAGTGCAACAGATAAGGATGGATACTGACGGAAATCTAAAGCCAAGCTGGCAGAAACAAAATGTCTCCACTAAATTCTGCATTAATGCCAGGAAGCCTTTTAAAGAGTGATCAGCTTCCCCATCGCCACGTGGAGATACAGTGAACGGGGGGATGGAAACCTGTCATCTGTAAAGTAACGAAAGCTGTCAGACAAATGTAGAGCGGTAGAAAGTACAATATTTACTCTGCGCTGTGGAGTAGAAGAAGAAAGTTGTATACAATGGAAATACTCAATATCAAGAAACATTTAAAATGGGAATACAGAGTGTGGAAAAATATTTCACAACCAACTTTACAACAAAAGAAGAAGAGATGTGCGTCGTCGTCAAATTCGACCCAGAATCTGAAACTGAATCGATTTCCAAATGCTGGACGTTTGATCAGCTTTCTGGTCCTTCCTGAAATGCACCCTGGGAGTCGTAGTTCTCTCTATATGTCCACAGGCTTGTAGCTTTGACTTTTTATGGAAGAACCAGATGTTTTCTAACACAGTTGTTCATCTGTTGCACTGATGATTCAGCCAGGAGAGTTTCAGCCTCGAGGAGCTCAGGCTGTCATTTTCCCACCGTCCACTTCCAGAAAACTGGACGTCCAGAATAACGTCTTCCAGTTCAGAACTCTATTGACAAAATAAGCAATTTTTACCAGGGATGAACTGTATCTGCAGTGAAGGATACAAAGGTTGATGATGTTGTTAGGTGCCATCTGGTAACTGTTCCTTAATGCTGACAGACTGACATGAAGCCAACACATGAGAAACAATGACAGAGACATTTTTTATCCTCCTTTTATCCTCCTTCACACACATGTTGTGGTGGAAATAAAATCAACAAACACTGAGCTGCAATTTCCTTTTCTCATTGTCTCAAGTTTCTGCCACCTCTGATCTATCATCTAATCTTTAATTTCAAACACATACATACAAGCTTTCCACATTGGAGCTGTGAAAACTCGTCCGTTATTAGAGTCTGTGTGCAGCACCTGTGTCACATGTGGACTTAATCAGCTGAGCTGGAGATCCCGGGACGGAGGTTTACTCCTGCAGTGAGGAGAATCTGTGCCGTGTTGTTTGTGAGAGGTCAGGATGACAATTTGTTTATTTTACCCGATTTGGAAAAAAATCTTCCAGTGAGTTCCCCACAAACTGGTACATCTGTCATCGAAAACATAACTATGCAGTGAGTGAATGTCTTGAAATGACTCCATTTGTTCATAGTAACCCACCATGTGCCTTTTCTTTCTTCTCCCCCCATCTGGGTATCTGGTGTGTCAGATGGTGAGGATTACTTTCTGGACCGAAATGGTGCAAATGTGGTCATTGCATCTTTTCATCACGGGAATATTTTTGACTTTCATGTTTTTAGGTTTTTGTTTTTTTTGGAACGTCAAGTTAATCGTTTATACTCATTCCCACACGGTCACAACACAGAGTTTCCCAGCAGCTTCTTTTCTTGTGTTTGTGTGTCCGAATCAAAAAGATAAAAGAAATTCCTGACCCCTAACTATGGAAAAACTGGTTGAATGTGACGGAAAGGATGGTTTTTAGCTGCATATCTGAGAATATCATATAATATCAATATTAACTATGTTTACATGAACAAAATATTCCAGTTTTGCCCTTTTTCCAGAAAACAAACATGCAATATCAATACAATATCCAAATGGAATATGCTGTTTCATGACCCGTATCAAATTTGGAAAATATTGTCATATTCTGAACAACAGTGGAATATTAGTGTGCGTGTAAACATAGTCAGTGATGTGAAATACTGTAGATACTTAAAAGGTTTAATTATCCAGTTTGAACATGACAGAATCCAGACTTTTAAAAGTCTTCTGGGCCACCAGGACGTCCAAGCAGAAGTCTCTCCTTCAAAAGATAAGTTTGTCAAAGTATTTTTTTTATTGATGACAAATCCCATAAAAATACTAAAACCAACAGTGATTTTATCTACTAACAAGTGTTGTATGAGTATGACAGCCTGAAATATCTTCTTCCCCACATCAGTGAGCCTCACTGCTGCTCTGGGTGACATGTTCCTTCATCACCATGAACACACACACTGTAGTTTATTCTGACTCAGTCCCACACACACACACACACACATACACACACACACACACACACACATACACCGTCCAGCTCACTACAGCACCACATGTGAATTCATCCGCTTCTGAAAATAGTCCCCAACAAATGCACTATTTCCCCCGTTAGTTTGATAAAAACTACAGTGAGCAGCTGTTTGAGAAAGTGAAGTATATTTGTGTAAATATATTTGTGAGGTGTTTTTAAAGATTTACGTCTTCACACATTGTTTGTTTTGGTCTTTTCATGGGATTGGTTGACAATAAGAGAAATATAGACTATTTCCAGCCTAATCCTTTAATACATCAGCCTGCACCAGTTGAATGGAACATAAAAGTCTAAGTTAACCACTTAATAATTTGACTGGGGAATTGTATATTCATGCCGTGGTTTTAGTATGTAGAGAAAAACAAACATTCACTACCCATAAATGAGGCCAACTTTAAAAAAGATGTTTTCCTGTCCTTTAATCTGGATTTGTCCGGCCTGACGTCTTCCAGTGAAGCTGAGCCATGAGTCACTGGGAGAGCAGTCAGACCACATGTTTCTGAACAGGTAGTGTTTCTCTGAGGTTGCTCTGGAGGTTTGGTCTCCGTGGAGAGTTTGCTTTTACTGAAGCCGTTCACCACGACAGACTCTGAGGCCTGCTGTTTACAGCCTGATGTGACTCTGTCTGAGGGAAAGATTTACTCAGCAGTTCACTGTTTAAATTACTGCTGCAGCCAGGAGACCCTCTGTAATAATAACTGACTCTGTGTGAATCTAATCTTTGTTGTCGGTTCCATTTCCCCTCTAAACTTCTGAAAAAACAACCGCAACCAAATATTACAGAAACGTCCCAACAAAGAAAACAGATTTGTGTTTCTGTGTTACATTTAGCTGATGATACTTCTGTGCTTTCACTCAAGATCATTTTGAATGCAGAACCTTTACTTGGGGTAATGTAATATTAAAGCATTGGTACTGTCCTGTCAGATGTTCTGATATTATTCTTTATTTATTATTTATTCAAATCTTTATTTTGATCTTTTCTTCGTCCCCTTTTTGTCTTTAAAGTACATTTAATTTGTGGTATTTTAAATGCATGTGTTCAATTAAGAAAAAGCAAAATAAAACTAAACTAAAACATGATTGTAAAATATTTAAAACTGTATCTACTAAGATGCCAACTCCCTCCTGGAAGCAGCGTTCACTTGTTTGACCAGTATTGGAAAAATTAAGATGTATTATTTTTTTTCTTGGTAATTTTATGATGATAAATTGATGCCACAGCAGCGTGTCCTTGATGGATGAAATTCCTTCACCAGCTGCATCCTCTTTTATTTCAAAGGAACTTGATCGATTTATTTGTTTTTTTTTTTCTCAGCAAATTAAAAACACATTGGAAGAGAGCTCTTCGTATGCTGGGCAGTTTATAGAAAATAGTGTGTTCTCAGTAGATTCATGTTATAATTAAGTGCGAATGTAGCAGAGATACAGATTACAGGTTTTGGGATCACATGTTCAGCTTTCACTCGTGGGTTTGTTGTTCATGTGTCCGCGTGCGGTCGTATAATCTGAACGTTTTAACGCTGAATTTGCAATAAATAGCTTGTTTTTCACAGTAGATTAAGGTTAAAAGTATGTACCAGTCTTGCAAAGAGACAAACATCTAGTTAAGTGTTGCATAAAAAGTTAATTGATTTTCCGTCATTGTTGTATTTAGACTTTTAAATGTTGTGGAATTTCAGTAATTTCTTGTCAAAAGTAAAAATGAAGGAAAACAAGGACCCTAAATAGCTGTTTATGATGTTTTAAAAAAACAAATATAAAGTTTTTACATGTAATTACACATATAAAAAGGAGCAATTTGTCGAAAGACGTTCTCGCTTCTGAAATCTAGGTCATCCTGATGCCCAGATTTTCTTTTTATTCAGGTATTTTCTGCGAAGTGCAGTTTATCTGAAGGATTTTTCCCGAGTTCACACCCTCATTAAATAAAGTGACATCAGTCTTAAACAATGACTAAAAGTGCAGCTCATGCTGATGCACATCTCTGTAGTGTAAGACCAGAGAGACGGACGCTGAAGTATTATATCATGAATAATGATGCTGACTCTGGAATAGTGTGTTGTGAGTGGTTAGAAACTACCCTTAATCTGTGTTGTGGGCTTGTTTTATATATTTTCCAGAGGACGACTGCTGAGTCTGCATGTGAGCTTTCCATGGACACTTACCTTCACACCAAGGAGCTGCACAGTACAGTCGGAGCTGGGGGGCGAGTGCCTTGCTCATAGGCTCTGTATAACTAGGCTGTAAACCTCCTTGAACCCCGATTTTCCCCTTAAATCTGAGCATTTATGTTTTACCTCCAGATAAACATGGAGCTTCATGAGAATTTAGTTTTTCTTTTCAGTAAAAACCAATTCTGAGCTTATTCTTTCAGTCAGAATCAGATATTACACATTCTGGTGCTGTGTAAAGTCACCATCGTGCATCACCTTTGTGTGAGCAGACCATATCTGACATAAAAAAAGAAGAGTTAAGAAGTTGGAGAAAGTAATTTGAGCTATCACTACTTGAGGGGTTACGTCCGTCAGACCTTAGTTACCTGTCTCATATTTACATATATTGTATATATGGTAGATTATAATATTATAATACATATATATTAAAACTGGGTTGAACTGGTCAAAAACAAGATCTATACTGTAGGTCACAAATCATACTGGTTTAAGCATCTCTTCAGTGGCTCTGAGTCACCTCTTGGATTGATTTCCATTATTATAAATTATGAGTATGAGTAATAAGAAGGTCAAAATGTCCAGTTTATCACCCGGGAGCTGCCCCTCAGACTGCTGATAAATCATAAAAACAGCAATAAGTGGAGTTTATGTCTGGTTTCCATTATCTATATTTTCCAATGAATTTTTTTTCACCCCTGCCCCTCAGACTGTCCGAGTCGCCACTGCTTATGACGTATTTGGTCTAGAAGTGCATATTTCAGAGGATCTGGCCCCTTGAAATGGGACGCAGCCAGAAATACTGACATTTAGGATGTGGATCTTTTCTCTATCTAACCTCTCATGTTAACAGCGATCATCATCACCCAAAATCCGCCCCTGAAGACAATCCGAAAAGATGGACAGGATCTCTACCTGAATTCTGTTAAGTGGACAAATCTTTCTCATTATCCCCAGACTCCATTGACTATGTACTCTGCAACGGTTCATTTTGCAGCTTGTAAACCATATTTGGTTTTCCACTGTGGTACCAACACTTGTGCAGATCCAGTAAACCTTCTCAGGATCTCTTCTGCCAGATTAATATCCATCTAATGAAGTCCTTGCTTAAGTGCTTTAATTGAACTATTCACTGATAAAACCCCACTGCCAGATACAAACACAAAATCACACTTACATATTGTTCTTTATTGAGGCTGGAAGTTCTGGCCTCTGACTTTGAAGGAAGTTATAATGGTGTCTGCTGCTGTTTGGACTGCACAAGCAGATTTGTGTGTGTTTATTGGGTGTTCTAATTAACTCATTCAACTTCTAATAAATGTATTTGTCTCATATCAGAATGCAAAATATATTCAGACTTCAGCTATTTGTGAGGCACAGACTGTCCAGAAGTGAGTTTATGAAGCCCAGAGCCAGGCACGTAACTGAGGAAAGCAGCTGTTTGGGGCCCCCAGGGGCCACCAAACCAGAAAATTACAAATCATTTAGTACGTTTACATGCACAGAACATTCCAGTTTTTGACCTTATTCCAAAAAATACAATATTCCTTCTAAGCTGTTTACATGGCTAATGAGAATGAATATTCCCAACCAGCCGTTCAGACTCTGACTAACGTCTCAAGGTCCATTTAGTAGCTTTTTCTGGAGCTTTCAACCACATCGCACAGTTTTAATCATCAGATAATAGTAATGAGTAGTAACAGATGTTTGTTTAGGGGTGTAGACCGGACTGGAACTGTTTGAGGCCTAAAGAGTTAAAATTATCCAAAGCCCGATCCCTAGGTTGGAAACCACTGGACTAAACTAGCTGACTGTATATGAAGTAATTCAAATTCAGGAGGATGGTAATTTTACTCCAGAACGAGTACTTTTACTTTGGATACTTTACGTACATTTAGCTGATAGTACTTGTGTAGATTTTAACTTGTGTAAGTTTTCACCAGGCTGAGACACAACGTCAAAGTTTTCATAATGTAATGTTTTATATTAACATTTTCTTTTGTTCTTTTGTACTTTTTAATGCCTTCCATAAGGAAACTAACCAGGTTAATTCATCACTTATCAAATCAGTTTTCCATTGTTTTTCTGTATTGTTTTTTTCCTACTCCAATATGTTTGGGCCAACTGATGTCATATGATATAATAAGACAAATAAATAGGACTTAATACCATTTGTTTCCAAATAACCATGTGGTTTAAATATGTCCATTATATCAGTTTGCTAAAAAAAACAAAGTCATAATCACAACCATCTGTTTACAGTATTATATAACAACAACACATTTGGTTGAAATATCCATAATATCCTTCCATGTTTGTGCAATTATCTACTAATAATTTTACTTTTTATATTAAGTGTCAGCTGAAATGTTATTGATTCCAAAACTAAAAAATCATCTCATCCTGTAAGAGAAATGCTGCCTTGTGACTCGGCCGTTGGTGTAACTTGAGAACTGCGGCTGCATTTCAGCTGGTGGGAGTTAACTGGTGCTGATAGAGAGCAGCCCACAGCCCTCACACTCCAGTTTCACCTTTGACCTCTGACCTCCAGCAACAAAGAGCTGCTATCGACCTGTCAATCACTGTCAGCCCCCCCCCCAAAAAAATACTAGGAGATTACCTGCAAACTGTCCCGAGGCTTCGAGGACGATCCACCGCTCTGCCCACCTGTCAGTCTTAAAATAAGGAATACAACAAAGAAACTACAGTACACACACACAAACACACATATATATATATAGTTAAACTGCTACATGCAGCAGCTTTAGGTAAACGTGTCAAAATTGCAATTTAATTTTGAATGTCATGTTATATGTTTGTTCTGCAGCACTTGTGCACAGCGCAACAACTCCTCCAAATTAAAAGAGAAACTACGTGGTGGCCGAGGGGTTTAAGAATCCCCTGATTTGTTTAATGCCTTCTGTAAGGGGGAAGATAGTCTGGATGTAAAGGTGATGAGGATGTTCAAAGTGCAGTCTTGAACTGATGTCCAGAGCTACTACAATAATGGTTTTCATTTCAAAATAAAATGATTTATTCCTATGTTTTGTATATTTTTGCACTACTGAATGTTCTGCACAAAACACCAAATTCTTCTTTTCAAAATAACAATAACAATTTATCAAGATTAGCAACATTTTCACAACTGCTGCACATTAATAAATCCCTCAGTGACATATCGAATGGGATTATTTCCCCAGGCTCCAGCTGAGGGGAGGAGGGATCCCCTCTTAGAAAGGTCCATTCATTACAAGTAAATGTTTCCACTGACATCATTTCCATTTTGGAAGCACAAAGTGTAAAGTCAGAGGATCTGTTCCCGCTCTGTGGCACGGCCATCTCGGTTTTAATCAGCCTCACTTACCGGCTCAATGTGAAGCAGCTGCTCCGGCCACCTTCGCCATTCTTCCACCTCTTAACTTGTCTTCAGCATAACAACATCTTTGCACAGGAGCCAAGGAGGCTTCTTGCTCTTTCATTGCTCTTGCTGAGATGCCTGCTGCATGCAAAGAGAAAATACATCATCACTGCGACTGGACTGTGTGACTTACAGCTCGGATAAACAGATAATACCTCTGTTGAGTGAAACTCTACTGTGTTGTATATTGAACTCACACAGAAGGAAGCACTTTGTACCCTGCATATGTTAAGTTAAAGGGATAGTTTGGTTTATTTGAGGTGGGGATGTGTGAGGTTCTGTATTACCAACAGTAGATGGAGGTCGGTGCGCCCAGTTCGGAGAAGCAGGCAGCTGAACCGACACGGACGCTCAGCAACGTCCTGCTGTGGACGAGGTCAGCAGCAAAACCACCTCACAAAATGATCTATATTTAAATATACATGTTGAGAAAAAGTAAGTATAATATCCTCATAAAAAGGCCTCCAGAAATGAGCAGCAATCAAAGAACAAAAGGCAGCACTTAATTTAATAAAATTGCAAATACATTACTGTTTGCAGTGGTGGAAAATAAGTAAGTACTGAATTTAAGTATGAATTTGAGGTACTTGTACTTGCAACTTTACATTCTTACTCCACTACATCTCAGAGGCAAATATCGTATCTTTCTCCACTAAATTTGTCTGACAGCTTTAGTTATTTACAGATTACAGTTCTTCATCTCTTTCCTGTCCATACACGGGATGATCTTATAGACCATGATGCATTGCTGCAGATTAAACTACCCAACAGGATATAAAGGAGTTAAAATGAGCTCAACCTTAAACATCTACAGCAGGAAAATGCAACAGACACATGAATGCAGCAGGAATATTAATCTTGCAACATGAGGACTTTTACTTTTCATACTTCACTTACATACTTTTACTCATTTTGAATGCAGTACTTTTACTTTAAGTGAAGGATCTGAATACTTCAACAACAACAACAACAAAGCCATCACCTGTCGGTCTGTAAATGGTGAAACAGCGCCCCTCTGGGTTTCTACCGGCTGCAGCGGTGGGACGTGGTACTGCACCCAGCGGAGGATCTTTTAATTAAAGGATAGTTTCAAACCATCACACCTGTGAAGCCACAGCGACACTGTCAGTCGCATATAAATATATATATATATATATATATATATATATATATATATATATATATATATATATATATATATGGATATATGGACCATTTCACCTCCAGGGAGGAAGGAAAGTCTCTTCAAATAACGTGAGTGAAATACAGTGTGTGTGTGTGTGTGTGCGTGTGTGTGTGTGTGTGTGTGTGTGTGTGTGTGTGTGTGCGCGTGCTGTGTGCTGCAGTATGTCATGTATTCACCTGCTGCTTCGTTAGTTGTTGGGGTTATGGAGGTTAAATGGATTGAATGCACTGTTTCTTGTTTTCCTGTACACTGAAGGTTGTGGTGTTGCTGCTGTGGTTGCTTTTTCTTTTTTGACTGTGTTGGATTTGAGGTTGTTTGTGCAGAAGCTCTGGTAGTTGGTTGTGATCAATTTACATCCTTTTGTTTTTAAGCTGGACTTTATAGTGTATAATTAGTTTAAGAAGTCTTTAGGGATGCACCTGATGATTATTTTCATATTTTTGATCTGTAAAGTACCATGAGACATCTTTTAAAACTCTTGTTTTGTCTGATTTACAATCCAAAATCCAAAGATATTCAGTTTGAAATGATATAAAACAAAGAGAAAGAAATCCTCCCATTAGAGGGGTGGGAACAAGCAAATCTTTTCTTGAAAAATGACTCAAACAATTAATTGATTTAGAAGATAGTTGCAGATTAATCGACTAATCGTTTCAGCTCTAATCAATTAGTTAAGAGAGCCAATCACAGACCGGCAGTCCGAAACACAAAGATATTTAATTTACAGTGATTTAAAACACAGAGGAGCAGAAAATCCCCACATCTGAGGAGCTGAAACCAGCAAAACTTTGGCCTTTTTGTTTGATAAATGACTTAAACAACTGGTCGATTGCAAAAATAGTTGGTGATTCACTTTCTGTTGATGGACTAATCGATCAGCACCATGGGGAGGATGTTTGAAAGGATGATATGTGTGTATTATAAAATATGCCCATAACAGTTTGCCAGAGCACAAGTTTATGTATTTAAAAGTCTTGTTTTGTTTGTTTAAAAGTACAAACTGCAAATATTTAGTTTCCTATCACAGGAGGCAAATTAATTAAAATTAATTCATTTTAAGTATTGTTTTGTTTGAAAGGTTAGTAAAATGATTAGACGATCATCAGAGTTGCTGCAGATTAATTTTCTGTCGATCAACTAATCTGTTATTTAGATTTTAAGTTAGATATTAAGTCCCACCAGCCTCATTGTAATCCTGACAGAGTTCATTCTTAAGAGTGAAATTTCTCTTTTGCTGCTTTTCTCTGTTGGAAACACGTCAGTTGAAGTCAACATCACAGTTTGAGCAAGAAGCATTTAGCCAACCACAGCAAAGCATTTCATGGTTAATTTAATCCACTTTTCTACAATTGTCACTTCACTTAACCCTGTGCGTTGTGGTAAACCCCACCCGACTGGGCCTCCCTGCAGCTTAAAACAAATAACTGACTGCTTGAATCAGAGTTGGACGCCAGTTGCAGGTGCACATATATACATACGTGCACATACACATTTGGCATACACTTGGCTGAAGTCGCTGCTGTGTGGAGGAAAGGTTTTTTTTTTTTTGTTGCCCGTTTTGGCCAATAAAAGTCACAAGTACAGCTTGTAGCTAATAAAACTGCATGCAGCCTCACAAATGTCACCCTGAGACCAGCGTTCATAAAAGGCCAACAGGATGTTCACACGTCGGCTACTTTACCGTAATCGTTTCTGAAGGATGTTAATCACATAATGAACTGAACACAGCCAAGTTAGTGGTTAATAATCTCTGTTTTGTCCTCATGAAACTTAGTTTGATTTAAGAGTTTCAGAATCAGGATTCAAAGTGAGGTCAGTTTGCTGCTTCTTTTCCAGTGTTTGGCCAAAAAAAGACACAATCTCTGCTGGTTTTAAGCCCCTACGGAGGATGAAAAGATGACTTTTTAGAGATACGTGGTTCTCACAGGACGGCTACGCTACAAACACGTGATGATCTTATAGACCATGATGCATTGCTGCAGATTAAACTAGCCAACAGGATATAAAGGAGTTAAAATGAGCTCAACCTTAAACATCTACAGCAGTAAAATGCAACAGACACATGAATGCAGCAGGAATATTAATCCAGAAACATCAGAGATAATAAAACACTGACAGGAACTCTTTACTGCAGCAGGAGCACTTCACTTTAATTACGTTTAGCTGATTACATATTTTTTACTTTGGGTTTTGAATGCAGGACTTTTACTTGTAGTGGAGTACTTTTACTTCAGCAAATGTATTGTGTTCCCCCATCTGCACCTTCTGGTTTTACTCTGACGTGGCCTGAACGCACCATATTGCTGCCTTCAAATTGAACTTGTGGGGTTTTATTTTTGGGAAATCAAATAGATGATACACATGGAATCAAAGTGGTTTCAATCAGGAGACAAACAACACATAAGTCGCCTTGTTTGGTTTTTAATAATGGCCGATCATGTTGCATCTTCTGCATTTCAGTGCCATGGCAGGAGAAAAAAAAGATCAACAATTTAAATAATTTAATTAAACTTTTAAGAACGATTGGTTCTGACATCTTCTAAAAGCTTTCAGAAGCTTTTCTCTTACAAAGTTGTGTATACCACATCAGTGGGTCGTTGAAATGGGCTCTTCTGGTAAACACTAAACCACTTGAAGGCAACATATGACTCAGTGGGCTGCCATGGGCCTTCTGGGAAATGTAGGACTTAAATAAATCAAACACAAGACACGTTGATTGAACATATTTACAAGCACTGCAATACAAGCGTGTGTGTGGCTGACAGCTTGTTCATTCGTCTCTATTTGTCTAAGCCTGACATGTTATGTGTCTTTGTATACGTGAGTGTTTGTGTGTTCGGTATCACACAGGTGTGCACATGGTGCAGAGTGAACATGTTTATCTGCTGTGTAAATAACAGCAGAGCAGAATTTATTTCAACGTGTGAACATGCTGAACCAATAAGTCCGACCATGTGTGTGTGCACGTGGTACAGGAACTGCGAAACAATTAAAGCCTGTAAGGATGTGGAGGGAGTTTAATCCTCTAAAGTTATAAAATAATCTTTTGCACAAATGTGGAGTCACAAAGTCCAGATATTTCAACAGAAATTGTGTAGTAAAAAGCATCGGTGCTATTGAGGAAATTATGAGTATCAAACACTTAAATCCTCACACTTCACGCATTCTGGTGAATTGTTAGACACCAACAATGGCTTTTCTGCATCAATTTATGGTGGAAATGTCTTTATTTATCTAAAGGAAAACACAAAATTCAGGCACCAGGTGACAATTTAAACTATAAAAGATTTTAGCACTGTTGTATTTCTGTAGCAGTATATACGTATGTATAGGGGATAATTTGTGTTTTTATTACATTGCTGGAATGGATCTGTTAACCATTGTGCACCAAAAACACTGACTAGACACCGACGGACAGCATGGGTTCTACTTTTTTGATCAAAATTATTGCCAGGGGCAGTTCAGTAGTCGCTAGATACCGTCCCTACCAAAGTCTGCACTCTTTCCATTAGGTCTTACCAGCATGGCTGCATCCGTAACACATCATAAGGCTGCGTGATATGCTTCAAAAACAGGAGGGGATGTCAAAAGTCTACATTTTAGTGAAGTGGAGGGATCTTGTGAGAAGTTTTTATAAAAAGAAAAATAGAGCCAGGAGAGTGTAATGTGAGTTTTTTTGTTTAATGTGGGGTCATCTGTCACAACCTTTTGATTTTCATCTTTTTGTTCCATCCAGGTATAAAATTTAAATCCCTGTGGACACTTTCTCCAGCCTTTACCACGTGTCTCGAAGAATCGGGGAAATCCCTGCTCCTTCTTTTTCTTTTTATTCTTCCCACAATGACTTCCATCATGTTTTGTTTGTATAATTGAAACACAATGAGTGCCTCCCAGGAAAGACTGTCTGAATTTATAGTTTATCTGACTTTTCCCCCAGCTAGAAACACGTTTTCCTTTGAACAACATGCCGCACAAAGTATTTTGTTTCAAGCACACCCCCACCTGAGTTCCCATCATTACACCAGATTTCCATTCGGGTCCACAGGATGAATCTTCCGTCTCAGTTACATGTTGATCAAATGATCCTTCAGCCTGATTAAACTGAGACGTTGGGTAAATTTTTGTTTCGCTTTGTTCCATCTGCAGCTTTAGTTTGTCAGTGAAATAAAGCGTCTGAACACGGCGACATTAATCAATGCATGTTGGTTAGAGAAGTGCAACATCTGGCATTTACAGCAACTCCTGCATCGCTCCAAATTACTATCCTATGCTGCTCTAACAACTGTTTTGTTCCCCCACTGGTATGAGAACTTTACGGTTGTCAGACCAGAAGGCCAAATTTCCCCTGGAGATTTGATATCTGCATGCAACCATTCTTTAATCAGACGGGCTCATGCTTTCATTTGTCTTTATTCATAACAGAGGGCACAGGCTCATTCCCAGGTGTGTCCTCCATGAGCAGGATAAACAGAAACAAATAGAAAAGAAGAGCAGCACATAAATACCTGACAGTAAAACATTTGAAAAACGTTGTTAAAGAATTTTTACCAGAGCAAATATCGCTGATAAATGTTTCGCTGATAGTTTTGTTTCTTTAAATGTGATGGTTTTCCTGCCAAAAATGACAAATACTTGGTTTGGCAGATGTTGTCATAATTTTCCAGACGGGTCCTTTGACATTAATTGAGACGTCTTCTGGACTGACCAGCTGCTGTTTGGACATGCAGTCTGTGATTTAGCCTCCGTGGAGCTCTGTCAATCGTCTTCATATGATTACACGTCCTGCACTGATTGCTGCAATTATTTTATGCTGATAATAATACTGATAACTGCTGTTGACCCTGTTATGACCCACTTTTGTAACTGCGCGACTTTTTACATCTGTTGTGTTGCAGATGATGTTATGCAACACAAAGGTTTTCCAGTCGCAGATTTAAAGATGTTGAAATGTGTGATTATGAAGCAGGGTGGATTTTGCATGTTTTAAATCCCTGACAGCAAAAATAATTAAGTAAATAAGGGTTTTTTTTAAATATTCCTTTAAGTAGTCTGCACGGGGTGCTACAGGTGCCTGTGTAGCAGCTTTTGATGCTATATTGCAGAGAGTTAGTTTTATTATAAGTTTCTCAACCTTTTCTCTACACTTTAAGTCCTAAAGCTCTGTAGTTACTCAACAGTTGCAAATTTATGAAGTTGTCAAGTGAATTTGACTGTGGAGTGTGAAGGAATTTTTCTTCTTGTATTTTAAACTTCCCTCTTGTAGGTTAAAGGTAACTTAAGACAGGGCTTCACAGGTCAGATCACCTGTCTGTGTTCACCTGACTCACTGCCTGACAAGGCCGAGTTGGCTCTGGCCTCTGGTAGACCAAGGTCTGCTAGATATCTTCTGTTTTCAGGGTTAGACACAACAGGCTGGAGCCTGGTTGTTGACGCTGGATAAGAGAGACTGTAGAGAGGCTCTGCTGTTGCTAGGACAGCAATGGTTGACGTCTTTCCCTGTTTGGATCTGATATCCAATAGAGTCATCACACATGACAGGCTGAGTTAGGAATAACCCTGTTTGGATACAGTGGAACTTATCAGTTCTGGGGAGGGTTAAATACTGAGCTTCAGGACACCATCTTCAGATTTGGGTAGCAGTACGCTGTGATTCACACGTGGTGTTTCCCTTTTCTCCTCGATCGAGCGTCAATAAATATTCCTGTGTAAGACATCCAGGTCTCCTGAAACTTCTTGTTAGAGTGAACCAGCTCTAAGATTTCCATCACATGGAGCACTTTTCAATCATTAAAGTGGAATAAATATGTTTTAAATGTTAAAATATAGAAATATAAAAACTTCCCGCAAAATGTTCATATTTTCAAAAGAAAAGTTTGCGTGTGGCTATTGTTAACTACTACATGGATACTAAAGCATTGCTAGGTGGTTATCATGGTGTTGATGGTGTTGATAGGTGGTTGCTTGGTTTTAGGACTTGGTTTAGGATCTCAAAAAGTTGACTGAAAGCCATAAAGTTTAAATTGTAGGTGTTTGAATTAAGTTTCTTGGTTTGGACATATCGCCAACTGACACAATGTCATCTAATGACCTGCTACCAAAAGTCATTATAGATTTAAATTTGTTGATCTATATTTTTAATTCATGAAAAAAACTGTAAGAAAAATGTAAAAGATGATGTCTTCAAATTGCTTGTTCTGTCCAACCAACAGTCCAAAACTCAAAGATATTCAGTTTACAGTGATATAAAACAGAAAAGCTGCAAATATTTAAGATGTTTTTTTGACGTGAATATTAAATTAAATAACTATAAGGATAAATGGTAATTAATTCATTTAGTTGATCTCTTCTTCCATTAGCCGACTAATTGTTTCAGCACTAGTTTAGTTATCTGTAGGAGGACAAAATATTAATAATAAGTATTTGTTCTTTTAAGATAAAGTAGATCCGGCAGGTCCACGATGCAGCTGGAGGTTACGAGGTGTTGCCGCCCTCTCAGGCTGCAGCCCTGGACTCCGTCAGCTCCCTCTGCAGGGACTCAGCAGCCGACTTCTCCTGGGAGGTCGGCTGTTTGCCTTTGGCAGCCAGTTCAGGAGAGGAAATGGGGATGATAGGGAGCCACACTGTTGTTGTATTCTCTCACACTATGCACGGCAACTAAATGTACACAAGACACCGAGAGTGGGACCCAGTTCTGAGAATATAACACAGTGAAGTTAGTCTCTAAACTTTAGATGCCGTTACCCACAGCCCAATCATTTGAGGTAATATCTACCAGCGCACTGGATGGAGTTGTAGGTTTATCACCAGTGAGCGTGAGTCATCATTAATAGGCAGCAAATGGTGGAGAAGAACCTCATTAATCACCTAAATGGCTCCTCTGAAAGGGTGTAATGACACACAAGAGGAGAGACGTGGAGATCAGGCAGCAGCTCAAGTGAAAACAGAGCTGCAGACCATTGATTCACATCTCAGGTCTCTGGAAACAGAGACAAACAGTACGCTGATCTGGGGATGAATAACACATATTGAATTAAATCTGCACAATTTAAAAGATGTCTTTCAAATCCAGATTTTTAGAATTATGAAAACACGCAAAATAAAAGTAGCAGTAAGGTTTACTAGCTTTACTTTACTAAAGGTCTGTTGCAAATTACAGCTTTCCTCCGTTTATCAAAATCAGCAAAATGCTCCAAATAGATGGAAGTGAAACGGGGATCTTCTGCGGCCGCAGGATGAGATAGCGAGTTGGGCCGCGACCAAAAACATCAGCTGGGAGTGATGTAACGCCTCCTCCACACAAACCCACCCACTCGCCACAACAATTCAGACCTGAACCACATCAGTAATATGTGCTGGAAGTTTGACCCGAACTGACCTCCCACCACTGACCCACTTCTCACAGCATGAACACATGACTCGTACACCACGGAGGTTTTATAGACTGTGACCCTGAGAACCAGCATGACTAACGTGACTCTGCTTTTCACAGTTTGTACTCATGAAGCCAAAGTACTAAAATCACCAGAAATGTAAGGATTTGGCACATGTTGGGATCATTAAACATTTGGCTGAAGCTTTGGCAAAAGTTCAGTAAAGTTCTTTTTTTCCTTGTTAGTCCTTTAATCTTCCACTTGTGAATTTTTTTTTTCCACTTCTTCAATCTTGATTCATCAATGTCCACCCTCTCCATCATTTCGGCTTTCCCACGCTGTCAGAGCTCCTCGTCAGGGCTGCAACTAATTATTATTTTCATGATTAATCGCTTAATCATTTTGTCTCTAAAATGCTTATTTTATGTTATAATTTCCCACAGTCCAAAGAGGGTTCCTACAAATGATTTGTTTTGTCTGACCAATAATCCAACAGTCCAATTCCTTACAACAGGTAGTAAGTACAGTAGTTTTTGTACTAAAACAGTACGTGAGATTTTTTCAGTACGTCCGAAAAAGTACCAAAAAAAAGTACCGTTGTGCACCAGTATCAGTTTAAATGTGAACCGTACCCAACCTCAATATCTTAACAGTCCTGTCATTTTATCTTTCAGAGTAAAGACCAAATAGGTCGCCTGTCGGTGTCAAAATGATTCATAGGAGTGTTTTCTGATCTGCCACCTATACGGTTAAATTCGGTTAAGTTCAGGTGAAAGAAAATAGTTGGTTATGGTTCGGAGAACATCTACTGTCGTCTCTTTGATTCAATCAACAAAATCTAAACTCTAACTTTCAGCCTCTTTCAGCTCATTGTTTTGGTTCTCCAGCTGCACATCGACTCACTAACCCACCACATATGAAACTGTAGGAAAGCAGCTGTGATGAACTCCACAGTTCACAACCTGCTTGGCACCAGACAGCAGACGAAGTTAATGGTGAAGAAAGTGGAGCATTTAGCAGCTAAAGAGTCAGATGTTTTTCTCAGGAGTGAATATTAAGACTTTCATTCATCAGATGGACACAAATAACAGTAACGTGTCTGGATGTGAAAGCAGGTGACTGTTTGCGTACACGTTCGCCATAATAACTTCATAAGGCGACGATATATCAGGAAATAAAGGCTGCTTGCTTTTAAAATACACTGAGAATATGATATGTATATTTTATATGTCTAATTTCCTTGTGAGTTTTCATTAAAGTTTTCATTAAATGTTTTATAGACAGGAGTCACGTGACACATTTCCAAAACTTCACACTTGAAGATTTATATCCCTGTCGGATCAGACTCGTGCCGGTCACACTTTGTGATAATCAAGTTTTCCAGTTACCAGCTGCCAGTGGCCCTGAATTCAGAGTGGGAGAGCTGTGAACCGAGCGTCCTCGCTGTGGGGGTTTTATTTTAGAAGAGGTGATTCACTAATGATCTTTGGACTCAGGAGAGTGGTTTCCACAGCTCATTAATCAGAAGGGAAATGGCTCTCTGTTAGTCATGGTCAACATGTGTCTTGGCTATTTTTCACTCTGTTTGCAGAGTCAGCAGCAGGATAACTACTGACGGCTCGCTCAGTTGACCTCTGACCCTGTTGCTTTCTCCCCAGTACCTATTCATGCTCCCTTCAGTTTGTCACATAAAGTATGTTAGTTTATTCAATATAAACCATTAAGATTGTATTGTACGGGATCGTTATAGTAGATGAGAAACTGAGTCCATAAGTGCATATATTTTTTTCAAAGGTTACAAATTCCTGTAGTTTGTTTTGTCTTTTCATTTGCATTTTATTTTGTCTCTATTGTTGTTTCTAAGGGCTGAATGTTGTGGTGTTTGAGCCAATTTTGCTCAATAAATTGTTTCATAAAATGTGCAATAAAAGATTGAAATATGGCCATCTCCCAGAGGATGAAGGTGCTAAAGGCAGAACATCCTCAAATTGGAGAAGCTGGAACCAGAGACTGGTCGATCAGTTATTACAGCAGTTGTCAGTTAAGGAAAAAAAATCAAAGCTGTATTAATGAGTTGATTAACGTTCTCTGATTTCTGAAGTGTTTTTCAGTATTTTTCTGACATTTTATAGCTTAATAATTTTTGTTTAATTGAGAAAATCAGCAGTCTAAGTGAGTCTTACTAAAGTTGGCATTGTTAGTGTTAAAATCTTCTTCAGAATCACTGACTGATGTGTTGGACAAGTAGAATTTTTGACCTCCTGGTCAGAGGATCACTAAAGTCAAAACTTAATCTTTTTGAGTCTGCCGGCCAAGCATAGTTTTTACCAGCCCAAATAATAAATGGCCTTTATGTTTCACATGTACATTAGTGGGTTGTTGTAGGTTTCATGTTCGTTAGAGGCTTGGTTCTGTGGATCTGTCCTGATGCAACAACACAACTGAACTCACATTTCCAAAGGTGACTTCATCGCAGCAGCAGCACTCAATCTGCCAGTTACTCTTTATGGAAAGTAGATGTAAAACTTTTGACTGATTTTAAAAAACAAAACAAAAAAAAAAACAAACATTAATGTGATTACTTTAACCACATTTTATTGTGAAATAAAACCCAGAGTGTTTACCTGCAGTTTGTCGTGTCTCGGTGTTGTGATCGTGCAGGAATGTCAGGCGTCTGTCAGATTATGACAGGGGGCCATAAATGATAATGGACCAGTACACAGCCATTAAATGCTCCCTATTTGTTTAATATTAACATTTATTGGAGCTGCCGTATAATCCTATATGAGCTGTAAACTAAAACTCATAAACACAACTGCAGGAAGAGGAGCCAGCTGTTTACCTCGAATACCCCGAAACCTGGAGGAGGTTTCTGCTCCGGGGCTGAGCGGGGGAGCTGCAGGACAAATTATGACTCTCATTACAAAACAGTATTCAATATTTGATTTCTGTTAAAAAAACTGTCAAATAAAGTGGTTGTCAGATTTGAACAAAATCTTCGTCCATTTCTGCCTCTACTTGGCTTTAATTATAGGATCTGAATACTTCCTCTAGCTCTGATCGGCTTCTCCTTGTCTTTTTTGTACTTATTTCTTCTTGGCAAAGTTTAATAATGTGCCTTAGTGTTTGCTTTATATGTGTAGTTGTGTGGTCGACTAGCTGGTAGCGTTTGAACCATACTCATCTGTTTCATACCCCTCCATGAAGCTGGCAGGTTATTGAACGACAGCGAGGGAAGAGTCGTTTATTCCCTGAGTTCGTCCTGAAGGCGGCTCTTCTCCCCTCGCCTGAATTCAAGGAACAACAGTAAACACTGCAGATTACATGAAAGACAACAAACATGATTAGAGCCCAACCGATTTATCAGGATATATTATATTGGCCTATCACATATATATCGAGAAAGCAGCCTTCTGAGAACCTTTGCACGGTCACATCGGTGCATAGTCAACATAGAAAAGGTCTATTTTCATCCCAACTCAAAAATATCGGTAATCTGTGATCTTCTTTCCTCTATAAAGTCAGCACCTGTTGGACTCTAAACGTGATTGGCTGCAGCCTTGTTCTGCAGGATAGATAGATATATAGTAATAGCTATACAATACAAAGACACTTACAGTCTCTGTAAAGCTGCTGCAGTCTTCAGGACACAAACATTTTCTTCAAAGAGAGGAGCATCACATGTGGCAGTCATTAGAGGATCTTTGATTGCTTCAGTTGACTCTTCGGGATGGAAAATCCTGTTTGTTGCACAGTGAAAGTCAAAATCTGGAATGGAGAATGACATTTTGTCCATAATAGGATAATATGTTCAGTGATGTTATCAGCACATTCATGTGTTTCTTCATGACTTGATTAGTCTCATGGAGAGTTTTAGACTGAGGAATTTTTGGTGCAGACAGAACAGAAGCTCACACTGGACTTTTTATTCATTTATTATACTTTAGAGATATCGAAAGATGGAGGGGGTGAAAGTTTTCTTTGGCATTTTTCCAGTCAGGAGAGACAAAAGAGGTTTTTAGGCCAAATGATGCAGGAAGTTTTGCAATGAAGTGACTTGACCTGGGAACAGAAAATCCAGCTCTCAGTACTTCGTCGGGGTAAAAGGCGGAGAAGGATTCGTTTTGCATGTTTGTGATTTGTGATCTCAGACAATCTGATGCTGATCTAAATACACGGTCTGATAATAACTCTGATACGTGGACGATATAATCATTTGTAAAGATACGATTCAATGCTGCAATAGGGATTTCATATGTTTCCTTTTCTTAAAATGAAAGTGTGACTTAAATTAGCTTCCTCAATTTGTATTTTTGAACAGTAAATCAGAAAAAACCCCCAGAAGATTCTGTGTTCTGCCACACAAACATTCGCAAATATCAGCAGAAGACATCATGCAGTTACTTCCTGCTTGCTTTAAACTTTTCATTTTGCCATGATCTTCAAAGCTGCACAAACGATGAACTGATCTGACCGGGAGAAAAAAGAAAACGTGACTGAATGCAGCTTTTTACCCTCAAAGTAGTCGTCTTTTTATGTTTGAATGATGACAGTTAATTTTAAACAGTCAAACCAATGAAACGTCTTTAAAGTAAATCAGACGAAAGTTTCTATCAATTAATGTAATTGAAAAATGTTTGACTGGCCCGCCTGCTGAGTCCTGTCTGTCTGTGATGAAGCCAGAGGTTAATAAAGTCCTTCTTCCTCCTCTCAGACTGAAGACGAACTCACCAACAGTCAGATCCCTGCTGTTCGCTCTGATGCCACATTTCCACGGGCACGATGTCAGACACATATTAGTTCAGGCTGCTTCACACCTGCTTTCGCTTCCAGTCCTCTCAATCTTCCAATGACAACAGAAAAATGAATTTTAAAACTCTAATTTAATATATTACATTTATTACTTTCAGGAACTTTGATGCACAAAGTGGATCCTGAAGGAAAATACGGAGGTGAACATTTAATTTAATGACAGAATTCAGTTTCCATTTCACTCTTTGCAGTTTGGTTTATTTGATTTTCTTTTGTTTTTATTGTAAAAGATCAAGGATTATTTATATTGTGGACAGTGATTTCTACAATGATCCTCTTTTATTGTCTTTTCAGATTTACACTCAAAACACTCAGATTTACCAACATCTTTACAAATATGTTTCACAAAAAGATGCCCATGTGAAAAACAAAGAAATGTTTAATAATAATAAAGATTGGAAACTCTTAAAAATACATTTTACTATCATGAAACTGTATTATAACTATATTAAAGGCTGGAATTATTTTATATTATCTTATTTTCTGCAGGAACTGAAGTTACAGGCTGTTGTTGTTACTCCGGTCAGTTAAGGAGGAGCAGCTGCGTTCCTACAAATACTGGATTCATTCCTTCATGTTAATGTTGTTTTGTCCTCTCAACACTCTCTTACACAGTTGTGTTGCTGCCCTGGACGTCGTAGAAGCTGTGTAGTCTGATATAATCCAGTGAAACAAAGAAGTGAGGCTCAGTAATTTTACTGAAAGTCAAACAAACAAAATAAACGAGTGTGTGTTCCTGGTGATGAAGGAACATTGATGTGTTTTTGGACAATAATGGAGCTCTGTAGCTCAGAGGAAGAACTTGTTTAAGGTCTTTTCACAGGATTTGTTGAGAAATCATAGAAGCAAAACAAGGAGATACTTGATGTACGAGTGCCTCAAAATTAAACATAAGCACAGTTCTTTAGTGAATGTACTTCCCAGCACTCGGCAGCCAGCCTGCAGCCATGAAAACAAATGAAACGTATGAACAACATTTAAAAAAAGAAAGCTTTAAATTTGTTCAAATGATGTGTTCACTATGACGACTGTGAGTGTTGTTCCAGACACATGAATTCAGATCGGCGGCGTCTTTCCAGCCAAATCAAACTAAAACACTCATAACCTCAGTTTCTGCTTCATCACTTACCGTGTCATGTACAAACCTCTCGAACACAAACTGCGTCTGAAGCAGACCGTGTGGCAGTCAATGATGCCTTGTTATCAGATTTGGAGGTGTTCACGGTTTAGCTTAAAAATAATCTCAATACTGAGCTGAACTTTTTAAATTTCCTCTGGAGATCATCTGACTTTGCTTTGGACGAACTGCAGCTGCTGATCCGGCTCATTTAGTGAAAGTTCATCAACGACTCTCAGTCGTCGAAGTGCAGAGCGCCAGGAGACATTTGCTTTGGGTCCGGCCTCAGGCAGTTTTATTACACTGATAAATTAGAAGAGAATAGCTTTCAGCAGTCGTAACTCATCCCTTATAAATGACACGGGATACATACATGTGGGGAAAATTATCTAATCTTTACTGAAGAGCTCCAACTGATGATACTGTTGAAAGAATAATGCAGATTTATTGGAAAGATTACACACTGAATTGGTCTTTAAATCACCTTTTTTGAGGCAAGATCAGCAACATCTTTGATCTCAAACCTTCTTGAACACAGAATCTCACAGATTTAGTTTGAAAAACATTAATTTTTGGATCTTATGTGTCCAGTTTTTGACATAAAAGCTTTATTTTTTAATAAGCGGTTGACAAAGTATAAAGTGTGATGTGAACCCTGCAGCTGAACAGACGTCTGCCTGTTAGGATTGTTTCCCAGCGTGTCATGCTGTCCACACTTTGTTACACATGCAGCTTGCTGCCAAATGATGAGGTTATGTTTGTGTTAAGTGTGTGTGGTGTGATGATGATGATGATGATGATAAGCAGCAGATCAAAGAGCAGGATGAAATCATGGCAATGACACATAACCCAAATAATACAAATATTACTTTAATCAAAAGCTATTATAGGCAACACAATGTGATTTATTCTAAAATATAACTAATATAGAAGTCTTCTATATTAGTCGTACTCCTGCATTCAAAATCTTAAGTACCATTTAAAGTACCAAAAGTAAAAGTTCTCATCATGCAGAATGGCCCATTTCAGAATAATATATATATAAAATTGGATTATAATTATTGATGCATTATTGTCCTTTAATTCTCATTTTAATTACCTTATATACTGCCGGGTAGACCGACCGGGTAGATGAATCTAATCTTAATCTTTAATATTACATCAGAATTTATCTGTTGATTATGTTTTGTATTAATAATCAGTAACTTGTTACTGAAGCTGTCAAATAAATGTAGTGGAGTTGAAGTATAACAGAAAATAGTCAAAGCACAAGTAAAAACACTGTTTCTGTGTATTACTTGCGTCTAATCAAACACTGTAAAACATGTCCAGTATTCCTCGGACAGATGTACGTTTCCTTGTTAGATGGAGCTATTGTTGCATCGGACGTTCCAGGGAAAAGGTGACGGCAGACATATTCCAGTTTATGGAAACAGTTTTTCCTTTTTTGATGAGTTTTCATGATATTCCAGTGACACTGACGACATCTCCCACTAAACACAGAGTCAGCATCTGTCTGAGAGCTGTGGGCTGCTGCAACTCCAGATCCAGATCCAGATCCAGAGCCAGATCCACTGCAGGATCTGAGAGAAACACCGCAACACTATGTGCTCATGATGTATAAAGTATTTAGGCTCTCTGTGCATCTGTTTCTGTACTTCCTGTCGCTGCTGGGACTCTTGAATGATCTCACAGGGAAATTAAACTTCATCGCATCTTAAATAGTTGTGATATAAATGATTTGGAGGATCACTGCACATGTACAGTACATGAACATTGCTGAGTCAGTAAATCTTCTGAATAACTCACAGGGGGCGTTTTGATCTTTGACGTCAGGAGGTTTAGATTTGTACGGATTAGAAGACTTTGGGGTCTCAGTTGGGTGAGTTTTGCTTGTTTCAGTAACTGGTTCTGACTGGATTTTGGTGTTCAGAGTTCTTTGTCTCCCTGTTCTCTCGAATATATCGAGACTATTGGAAGGGTTTTGTCCAGCTAAACCTATGTAGTGTGCAGAGTTTTGTTTCCTGGCCAGTACTTTTAATAAATACATCTGTAATGCTCTTTATTGATGGCACCCATGAAATAGTGTTGGAAATTAGAGCTGGATGGATAAGACAAATGTCAGCTGATGGGATTTTATCAACAATGTATCATGAAATGAGCAGAAATGTTTTGGTGTTTTTGATAAAACCAGGAACAGAAACAGACGTGTCTTCTAGAAAACGTGTCCAGCAGGTGTGATATGAAACAAATCTGTGTTCTGGTGTTTAACCAAGTGTCCTCTCCCCCCGCGGTGACTCATTTGCAACAGACTCTGAAGTTTTAGTTTTTATTTGATTTTTTTTTTTTTATTAATTAAACAGAATCGGCTCATATGACCTGATCCTCGGACAGATGCTGACAGGTTGCCGTGACGATAAATCAGGATACAGGACTGTTGCAGGTGTTTTATATTTAAAGCCAGAGATTTGCTGCAGTGTGATAAAAGTGCTGGTGTTGTTGCTAATAACAGTCACATTTCTCTGAGTGCTTCTTTCCCATCATAACATTCAGACGTGACACAGTTTATTTATTCAAAATATCAGCTCCACATGTGACAGTTGGCGTGGTTCGGGGGTGAGGATCGAGTCCCAAAGAGGGACAGACCTGAGGAAGAAGTTAGTGCTAAATAAATACAGAGAAATAAAAAGCAAAAAACAAAATGTAGTTTCACTGCTGTAAATAAAAGCAGTGAAGTGCATGCTAAATAAATTATATTCAAGTGTCTCATAAAGTTTCTAATAAACCGCAGAGTTTTATTGGATCTGCTATAAAGGACGATTTCTGGGTATTTTCAACACTATTCTGGGTATTTTCAATAGAGCCTGATGCAGCTCTGTAGCTGCTAGATGTTCCCCTTCGTTCCCCAGCTGGTCTCTCTCGGTCTGAGCAGGTCGAGTGCGGGTGCTTCATCAGAGCTGGTCTCATGGAAACTGATGCAAACTAGGAGCTAAAGAGACTAAAAGGCTGCAGAGTTGCTGATAACGCTGCTGGTTAATGTGTGATGTAAGCAGTTTAACACGCAGACAGTTTGCCTGCATGTTAGTACAGAGATTACAGGATGTATTGAACTAACGGGGGACACTGATGCGTCATCACATGCAGAAAGGCCACAAACTATGGATGGGTACTATTTTATATCACAATATCAGTATGGTGGTCAAGAAAGTGTCTGTTTTTGACTAATCCAGTTAATTAAGTACTTGACAAATCATGGAACTTCATCAAATTTATGCAATAAATCAGTCCTGCTCATTAATTTGAGAGATGAATTACCTACATGGATATTTATAATCGACAAAGGGCTTTTTATAATATATTTAAATCTGCATCGAAGTTGTCAAACACGTCTTTGAGGCAGAGCTGCTCTGGAGGCGCAAATCATTTAACAACTCAGCTACTGCACTGAAGTACAGTTTTGAGGTACTTCAGAGGGAAATGTTGTACTTTTTACTCCACTACATCACTACATTAATGTACCTATAAAAAAAAAAAATATATATATATATATATATATATATATATATATATATATATATATCCTGTTACTTTTACATTTGCTACTTTAAGCATAATTTGAAGCAGGACTTTACTTGTAACAGTATTTCTACTTTTCCTAAGTAAAAAGGTCTGAGTGCTTGTTCACCGCTGGCTGTTGATTTAAACCTCATAGATTCACACTTGTACTTGTGAAAACTTTGGTTCCTCGACTGTTAACAGAGGTTGAATCAGCCAATGAGAGGAGCTCTGCCTCTGCACTGCGCCGTCCTGTTCCTCCTTTCATTAATGTTGTTGTTGTAGTGGACTGAGTGATGCTGGGTCTGTTTGCGAACAGTGGTGGCTGCTGGGACGCCTCAAACCGAGCAAACCCACGCCGTTGCCAGAGTTTCCATGAAGTCATCTCTGGCCGGCCAACCTCTCTGAGTTTATAGTTCTGCTCAGAGCCTCAAAAACCGAGCTGGAGGATGAGTTTTTATTGCACTGAACAGCGACGTATAAACGCTGGTCTGCTCCCCCCGTGAACAGTGAGGTGTCATTAAAGCGATCCTGGCTGATTGTGTAAGACTTTAACTTCATGCGTTCCAGGTCGTTCGGGCTCCTTCTGTGCAGAAGAACAAAAACAAAGACGTCACATGCAGCACGCTGTCAACAGGAAGTGAACCTGGAGGCCGCTGGAGTCGGCGTTCGTGGTCTCATTTAAACGTTGATGTGCAGACGATAACGAGGATAAAACCTTTTGTGTGGATGTGGAGTCGGAGCCAGGAGTGCTGGGATTGATTTCATCCAAAGATTCATTCAATTCATTTAATTTAATGCAAAAAATTAGACCTGTATCTGATTTAGGACCACATGTGAAAGTGGCCAGATCAGATGCTTTGATTATTTTCAGCGAATGTGAGACTCTCCTGTACATTTACTCAAGTACTTGTACTGAGGGTAGCACAGAATGGGTATTTCCATTCTGTGCTACTTCATACTTCTACTCCACTACGTCTCGGGCAAACATCGTACGCTAAGTTGATCAACAAATTAAATTAAAATGGCAACTAGATGATAATCTATTACTCATTTCAAGTCATTTTTCAAGCACAATAACCAGATATTCTGTGGTTTCCTCTTGTTAAATGTGAGGATTTGTTGCTTTTCTTTGTTGTGTGTTTTAGTAGACTGAATATTTTTGGGTTCTGGCCTGTTACGGAGACAAAGGAAGGGATTTGAAGAAGTTGTGATGGACTTTCGTCAATTTTATGAAATTTAATTTAATTGGATGCTGGTCCAACATGTTCTTTTAGAGATGAAACATTTAAAGATACATTCTGAGATAAAATGACTGTGAATGAATCCAGTAAGACGACGAAAAACTGAGCTTCTGACAACAGAGTTTCTGCTGATGGTGGACGGATGAACATGTTTTCCTCTTTAGTAAAGTCAAATCCTTCGAGGAAATAAACAAAGACCCTCTCTGCAACCGGAAACAACGGGGTTTATGGGAAATGTGGTGGTAATTTGCAGAATCATGATGGTACTACTGGTGTTAGACAGAGACTTTACACTGATCATGTATATAAGGAACAAGAGGTGGATGAAAATGTCCTCAGTGTCCTTTACTTAGGTCCTTATAGTGTCTTAGATCAGACGTCCACTCTGCAGAATCGGGGGGGGGGGGGGATGTGCAAGCAGTTTACAGTTTGTTCATAATGACCTTTAGTCGGCCGCAATTAGAAAAAAATAAAAACTGTCCAAAAATGTTTCATTGGGCTCAGATATGTTTTGAATTTTGCCACCATCAAAGATCGTATCAGTCTGTCTTCTTTTGCGAGGTCCAGGGAGGAATGCTGATAAGCTCGACAATCAGACTGCAGGAGGTTTCTGATTAAGAATCCCACACACACAGTGCTCACCGCTCGGTGTTTCCTGACTCTAAACAGGAAGAAAATATTTCAAAGCTCTTGTTAAGTGTTGGATCAACAAACTGTCTCGTCAACTATGATCTTTCACACGATATTAAAGTAGAGCTGCAACTCACTTATTGTTGTTATCAATTCATCGTCAGAAGGTTGTGGAATACGGCCCTGAGTGACGTCTTTAAATGACTTGTTTTATTCGACCAACAGTCCAAAATCAAAAAATGTTATTTATTATCATATATGACACAAACACCAGCTCATTTCTGGCTTATCAAAGCCTTGAACGATGAACGATTCATCATGAATTCCATCGACTGATCAATGAATCGACTGATCGCTGCAGCTCTCTGTTACTCGATTATTTTGAGGTGTAGAGCTGGTAAAAAATAAGAAAAAAGAACTACGGGAGGATTTAGAGAAACAGGAGTGCAGATGTGAAGTTGAGGCCAGCGGGTATTTTGAAGTTTTCCTCTCTGATTAATCTAAACGGTGTTTAAGGGATCATTGCTGTGTAACTGGTAGCTACAGATGAGTCACAGTCGAGTAGAGATGAACTCATCTGAGCGATGATGAGGCTTTTCCATGGTGGAGATGTGATGTTTACGGCTTATAGATGATTACTGCGTCTCACTCATGTGCTCAGCAATTAAGCTTTATGTTTGTGGCTGTGATTCAGGGGGAAAATATCTGCAGAGAAAATAGCAGTGAGCGAGTCTGGCCAGTGAAGAGCTAATCCTCAGCAGCTCCTGGCTTCAGGGTCGTAAAAAACGAAGAGCGAGCATTCGAAGAAGCTCAGGAGAAGAGACACTCTGAGACACTTTCACACCAATTTCCTGACTGTCCTGTTTATGCCTGCCCGTCCAAGTTTCCACTGAGGATGGAGGTCTTTCCCTCAGAGACACAACACGGTGCAAACGTGCAGATGAGTCGGTTAAAGACGGATTTCCTCACTGATGTAGAAGCAGCAGAGCTGCCCAAGTGCCTCTTATTCAGTCCTGCTGCCCCTCTATGTGGCCCTGATAACTCTCTAAAGGCCTAGACGCTCTTCTCGCCTGTGCAAGTGCCCCACGAGTCAACCAAAGGGCTTTTCAAATTCACTGCAAGTCAGTTCAGGTGCCCCTCTAGTTGATCCAAGTGCCCCGTTAGCCTGTTCACGTCGATCCGTGCACTGCTCTTGTTAACCAGGGTGCACCTCTAACACCCACTAAATGTCCTGGTTCACCTGCAGCTCTAGTTACCCAGCATGCACCTCTGATCAGTGCCCTCGTAGTTAGCATGTATGTTCCTTCAGTGCCTAAGTAATCAGTCCAAATGCCCCTCTAGTCCACCTGGGTGCCCCTGCAGCCGATCATAATACCCAAGTGCTCCCCAGTGTGGTTTAAGTTCTGTTATATTAGACCAAAGTGCCCCGAGTGCCTTTTTATTCAGCTCAAGTCCCCTTCTGGTTTTTCTTTGTGCCTTTTTGAAATAACAGAATAAAACAACAAACACACACATAAATTTTCAGTAGTTTTATTGAAAAATGCCTCTTCTGTTTTCAGAAATAAATAAGAAAATAAGGCTGTGGAATTCACAATCTGCAGTTCAAACATGAAGCAGCAACACCATTTCCATAGTCTTGCACGCAGGTTTTGACTGCATTCCATACTGAGAAAATGACAAGAATGACAACAACTATATTCTGATTAAAACAAAATGAAATGTAACAAAAAACATGTACTAAATATACACCACAGACATGCAATTCCACGTTTGTTAAAATTAGCTGTGACGGAATAAAGGAAAACCGATAAATATTAAGTCTAGAGATACAAAATGAAAGCTGTGTTTAACTGCTGTAATGAAACTGAACCTCCTTAGAAGACGACGTTATATCTGATGTCCCGACACTGTGAACAAACATTTTCTTTCTTTTTCTTTAGCTTTGTTACAATGAGTGCACTGTTCAACACTGCTAGTTAATACAAACTCGATGCAAATATGTTACAAGCAAAAGACACGAGTGGAAAAGGAAAGCTCACAGGTTTCATGGATTCTTAACTTTTTTTTTCTTCCATTTGCTTTAAATCACTCGCCCCCAAACTCCCTCCCTCCCTCCCTCCGTCCGTCCACACCCTTCACCTGCCACAAAAATGAATATTCACATACGTTTTAAGGCATTTAAAAAGGTATTTTCCAATAAAGTCGAGGTGTCAAACCCCGTTTTTTTTTTTTTTTTTTTTTTTTTGTGTGTGTGTATAATGTGCATAAATCCAACAACAAACACAGGTTGAACAAGAAAAAAAAAAGCAAAACAGAGCATGGCTTGTCTTATGATGTAAGCCTATTGGCTGCCTTTCTTGATAGTGATCTCTTTCGACGCTGGTTTTGCGACACCTCATCCTCCTCGTGGACTGGGACTACTCGGGTGTCGGGTTCAGGTGGGTACCGGCCTGCTCGGAGATAGCGTTTGGGGCCAATTGAGCACAAGTTGACAACTTCTCTCAAGTTTGTCTCAGCATGCACAAAAAGAACAAGTTAAAGGAACGATTTTCTGCTGGTTCGGAGGGTTAGTGGGCAGCAGGGGCGTGTCCGGGGGGTTCGAGGGAGATACAGCAGGTGTCACAGTACAATTTATTCCCATTTTTTTGCTCATTGGTTTTTAGCAATTGTTTCAAACTTCAATCAGTGAACGTTCGTTAAGTATCTGAAAGCATTTTAACGTTGAACCTGCATGCTGTTGCACAAACTGTGTGGAAGTTCAAACCTCAATCATTTTGATAATTAATTGCTTGTCATTTTTTCAAACATTGTCTGGTTTCAGCTTCTCAATTGTTTGGAAGGATTTGCTGCCTTTGTTTTTTTATCATAAATTTTATTGACCAAACAATCAGTAAATTGTATAAAATAAGCAGCAGATTACCGTCATTAGTGGCCAGCCCAGTTTAAATGTAGTGTGGTGAACAGGTAATCATCACCTCATCACCTGTTGTCATGGTGGAATGATGGGAAAACACTAATAGTGTCTAACATCTCTTTACATTCGGTTTTTTTTGTGTTTGTTGTGTGATGGAAGACAATGGAAAAATACTTAAGTTTTACTGTGTTCAAATCCTCAAATTCAATCAATTAATGAAAGTGGGAGTTACAGAAGATGTTGTCTGATGGAGGTTTAAACAACAGATTATTTCAGTTGCAGCAAATCAATTTTTACCCTTTAGGTTAATCTGTTGTCTGGTTAATGTTCTCCACAGATGGTCTCTTAAATGAACAATTACCGACTGAACGGAACATTGCAGTTTGTATACGTCCGTAGCAGTTTACTGGTGCAACAAGCTGCAGGTCGTTACGATAACTCAAGTTATACAATACAAATCAGCACTTCGATGATTGGTTAATTAGGTGGGAACTCGGCCAATCAACTGTCAGGTTTAGTGTGTGGGGATCAGGTGGGATGGCTCCCGTGAACACGCCCCTGGTAAACATTTCAGCACTTCGGCCTTTTCCCTTTTCGTCGATGTTAGAAGTTTAGGTGTTAGTCCAACTTTAGTCGTCATTCCTCCACAACTTCTACAAAAACTAAACATTTCTATGTAAAAACCTTCCACCACCAGCCTGGAGAAACTTCTTTGGGATTGCATGCTTAGTATTTGATAAGATACAGAAACAGTACGGCTGGTGTGGGGAGAAAAGTAAAACAAAACCAAAAACAGGAAAAGCTTGATGACTTGTTTTTTTTGTACATGAAGTGTCCAATCTAAACCTCCGGGGGTCACATGTGCAGGAGGGATTCAGTATGGCCCTGAGCAGTTTAAAACAGCTACAAACACATGGGCAGGAAAATAAAAGTAATAACAATTTTTTAAAAAAAGAGGCGTTTTTGTTGGCATTCAGCAAGCAGGAGGTTGTTGTTTGCAAGGCACAAGCTTCAAAAACTACAGATGTTAAAAACTAAATTTAGTGGACTTGAGTCAAACATCATTTACAGGCACAAATTAGTTTATTTACACGTCACCTCGAGAGAAATGCTGTTAACAGAGTTGCTGCTGCTGTTGCCGGTGATGCTGCGGTAGTTGTTTCTCTGTTACAAATCCACCTTTGTTAGTATTTGTTTGGGTTGTTTGTTGCTGTTGTAGTTTGGTGCATGCTCCTCCACTGAACACAACGTTTCTTTGTTTGGTCTTTGGCTTCAAGATGCAAACAGGCCACTAAACCGGTGGGTGCCATCACCGCTGCTGCCGGTGGGGTTTTGTTCTACTGGCTGTGAGTCGTTGTTAGTACTGGTTTCCCTCTTTGTTGTTGTGTTGTTTTTCAGCATAGTTTGTTAATGGTTTCCTTTGGCGGTTATCCCTTTAAACAGCTCTAGAGCGCGTGAGCAAGTGTTTCAGTTACAGGACTTTGAGTTTTGTTTTTTTCAGGAAGTCAGTGAAAGCAGCACAGGCGGCATAGAAAGTCTACTATGGTGAACCTGAAACAGGCCAAAGAGGATGGAAGGTGTCAGTTAGGTCAAAGCAGAAGACAGCGAATCAACAACTTCTACGTTTCTCTGTAATGATTAGTGACTATAAGACTGGAGATCCCACACATGCATTAATCCTGGTGGAAAAGTCCTCGGACATTTTGGGAAATACACTTGTTCACCTTCTCACCAGATGAGAGGATGGATTTTAGTTTCATCTCTGTGCTTTCAGTACAGAGGTAGGATGTGTTTAGCACAAAGACAGGAAGCAGGTAGAAGCTTTTAGCTCCGTCAAGAGAAAAAACAGACCTTCAGGTTACTGCAGAACAGGCCTCTGAAGGTATGAAACATTTACTTGATCCATCCTTTTTTATGCTGGATCTGGGTCACGTTAAGTTAATTACTTGTATCATTAGGAATTCTTATATTCTGCTGGGAAGTAGTAATAAAAAGAGATCATTAATGACTCGAGGCCAAAATCGTCTGAATTTCCATCCTAAATTGGATCCTATTGCCTAAAAAAACCCTAAAAAGTCAAAGTCGAACACTGCAGAAACCCTGAAGCAAGCGAATCAGCTGTTGATCCAAAAGTCAGCTGGGTTTCACTGACGCTACATCCTGGACCTACTTTCTCTGTACTGCATCCATATTCTCATCTGACTGAGGAAATAAGTTTATCTCTCAAAATGTCGGACTGTTCCTTTATAGCTTTCGGTTTAAGTTTCATCCCAAATTTCATCCCAAGTATTAGCAACGTTTAGCAGCTACAGTACCGCATGTTATTAAATCCTGGTTTCATACGAGCGCACTAACGCGTCCCGGGCGGGTCTCGATACGTACCTCCGTATCCCTGCCCGTTGTAAGGAATACCGACGCACTGAGAAGAGTCACA